>OY740719.1:8620700-9015466 GCA_963513945.1 Hydrotaea diabolus | reverse complement strand
GCCCCGATTTCCTCCGCCTCCTCCTCTCAGTTTAGAGGCTCGCCAGTACAGACGCAGCAATCTGGACCACCAATATTTACCTCATCCTCATCGTATCCGACCACAAGATCGCCGGGGTACGACTACAACAGCCAGTCTCCAGTTCCAACACACTCAATAAATAGCGCCCGGTCCTCGGATTCGAATAACAATCAATCTCTTTTGCCAATATTTTCCTCCACCAGAGCAGCGGAGCGTTCTCCTGCAGAGTCTAGTCTCAATGGCGATGAAAATCTACGCAAACTCTCCAAAGGAGCCGAGAAATTTGCCTTGGAATATCTAGCCAGGATATCCAATGAACATGTCTATGCTCCCCACCGCAGCTACATGGTTTCTCCCCTATCCGTGTGGTCGCTCTTGGTGCTGCTCACCGAAGGCGCGGTTGACAATACCCTCTACGAGTTGCGTAAAACCCTAAACCTTGAGGACAATACAGTGCAGAGTCTAAGATCAGCCTATCGTCAAATTACCCAACGTTTGAAGTAAGTCTTTAAAATTCATTTCAAAATTGTATAACCATTTCCTTGTTGCCTTCATTCCAGTGCCGTCACCAACTATGTCGAGGTGGCCTCCTATCAGGCCCTCTTTACCGACATCAACAAGCCCATCAGTCGTGACTACGAAGACATTATCCAACGTGAATACGAATCGGTCTTGACGCCCGTAAACTTTGCCGATGTCAACACCACCTTTGTTCAGATCAATCGCGACATTGATGTGGCCACACGTGGCCTTTTGCCGCACAGTGTCTTGCCTCAGGATCTGATAGATGTGCAACTTTTGATGATCTCCTCCTTGTACTTTAAGGGCAAGTGGAGGGTAGGTTAAAGTCACTCAATAATATTGAAATCATTGCCATAATTGAATATATTTTCTTTTTAAATTTTAGTATCCTTTCGAGGATTCCAATACGCATTCGGTGCCATTCCACGATGAGCTGGGCAATGTTACGGGCAATGTGCAGATGATGATGCAAATGGGCAACTTTAACTATGTCCAAGTGAAGGAGATGGACAGTCATATTATAGAATTACCCTATGGCATATCGAATCGCATGTCTATGTTGGTTATTTTACCCAAGAGAGGTAAGTTGCAAGTAGATTTTATAAAATAAGGAATAGAGAAGGGTTGCTGGGTTTCGCATCTGGTCTAAACTAGACAAGAACAGAATTCAAACCCTGCTTGCAAATAGAGAAGAAAGTGATTTCTGGCTGCTCGACATTGTAATGTTAGCAAGAGAGAGAGAGAGAGAATACTACCGCCTGTGCTAGAGAGAGAATACTACTAAGTAGATCTAGACAGTTGGAGCACCTTTGTTTTAGTTACCTAGGGAAGTACTACCTTGAAGATCTGCAAGAGTTTTCCTTCGGCAATATGGTAGATCGGCTGAGTTTTATAAACGGTTTGTCGTGGCAGTCAAAGGCAACTTCATGCAGAATCTTTAGCGTAACTACACAGCTTCACGCTTTAAGACTGAGTGGTATACCTAATTTGTCAGCACGAAAGACAATCTAGCCACAAGCGTCCATCCGCGTGTCTTTTAACATCACGATAGCTTTCAAACGAAGCAATCTAGGATCCTAAAACATTTAATGTTGTTGTTGCAGCGGCACATAGTGCCGGGGTGGCAGCCCTCGGCCGAAGAATTCCTTCTTTGGGTCGATCCGGTGCATAAAACCGGCTGGCAGGGGATCGCCGAAATATTGCATGTTGGTCGTAAGCCGTTTGGAGTTGTAGATGGGCCAAATCGCCCCAGCGGGATAGAAATCCCTTTGAGAGACTAAGGGTACCTCGGCAAAAAGTACACTTTTTGTGTATTTACTTATCGACTCATAAGTTTTTCTGAACGGACAATGGTTAAAATGTGTACTTTTAAATGAGACGCACTTAATACGTTAAAAGTATGGCTCGTTTTGGCTTGTGCGACCCAAAAATCGTCCCGGATAGTCAAAGCGGGAGATCAATAGTCAATTTGTACATATGGGTTTTCAAATGAAAGCAGATTTTATTTCGAATCTGGCTGAGATTAGGCTTGGAGGCATGGAACGAAACGGCCTACAAAAACGAACAATTTTTTTGTTTATTTGTAAGCTTTAGTATAGTTGTGTTGGTGGAGGCATGGACCGAAACAGCCAAAAAACGGACCATTTTTTATTTTTTGCGCTTTAGTAGCGTTGCGAAGGTGGAGTTTCGGCCTGTCCGAACTTAACGACATATTCACTTGATTTTTAATATATTTTTTAACAATAGAAAAAGGACAATCAGAATGGACCCTCTGTGCACCACCGAGTGTGTCTACTTAACCTTACCTAAGACAACATAGTGAGAACCACCTCTGCGATCCTCCACTTTCAAAGTTTAATACTACAATTTCTTTAGACTTTCGTCCTGCGTAGGACGTCATGTCTTCTTAGCATTTTGTTCCTGGTTACAATTTCCTAGGCTCTTGTCCTGTGTAGGAAGTCATGTCTTCCAAGAACTTTGATTTTGGTAATGTTTTCTGCAAGTCCTTATGCCTTGGTACTTATGGTCCTAGCTGAAGCCGTCTGTTTTATTTTACAGAAAACTTTTTATAGACACTTGTGTTTGTATATAAGCTATGTCACGACTGACGACAGTAATTTTGGGTGACCAGGCCCGCGTTGTATACATTGCAATCACGTATTTGTCTTTGGCTACGAAATCTGATTGAAACTTAAGTCTGGCAGAACTTTTATTCTGGCATGTCTCTCTCAACAAATCATGACTTTCATCTCTGTGTGGAGTGGCTACAGGGTGCTGAAATCCTACTTACAGGGGTAATTAACCTCTATAAGGCATGCTTCGAATTAATACCGGCGATATTTGCCAAGGGCTGGCCCCATTGAGGTAGCTAACATCATTTCGATGGTGTACCATGGTTAAAGCTATACGCGAGAATCGCTTGAACAGTTTTTATTTCGGTTCGAGATCTTTTTGTTGTTTCTTCTTCAGAATCAACTAAAAAATTGATGAAATGTATTGGCGAGAATCTAAGGACATGTTGAGAGCCTGCGTAATTATTTGGTTTAACTGTATCCTACTTTCATGTCAGAATATAGCTTGGGGGTATTTTTAAGGTCAAGTAAGTGTGGATAAAGATCTTGCAATTGTTGAAGGATTTTATTCTTAGTTTATCATCACTCTATCTGAATTCAATGCAAATACTAAAACAACATTTTGTTTAGCTCCATCGTTGGAAGTTCTTTAAAACAAATTGCAGGCTGGGCAATACTCTTTATAGGTCGCATTTATACTTATTTGAAGAATGTTTTTTGTTTCAGCTCAGCCAGTTAAATTTTGTATCCAACATTCATGTCAGTATAGTGTTCAGGAGTATTTTTAACGTCTAAAGATCTTGTGAAGGATTTTATCTAGAGGAAAAGGTTTTATAACTTTATCTAAATTCAATTCAACTACTAAAAAGATTATTATTTATCTCCAGTGTTGTAGTTATTTCAAAAAATCGCTGGCTGGGCAATACTCCATTCTGGTCGCATTGATATTTTTAAGAATGTATTTTGTTTTAGCTCAGCCAACTGATTTTTTTTTGATTAAATGTATTCTACATGTATGTCAGTATATTGCTCAGGGATATTTATAAGGTCTAGTTAGTTTTTCTAAGGACTTTATCTACAGGAAAAGGTATTATAATTTTATCTGAATTCAATCCAACTACTAAATAGATTTTTATTTATCTCCCGCGTTGTAGTTCTTTTGAAAGGTCACAGGCTGGGAAATACCTTTTACTGGTCGCAATATTATTTGGAGAATGTATTTTGTTCAGATTAGCCAGCTGAATATTTTTGATGACCTGTATCACCCTGTATCATGCATGTCAGTTTATTGCTCAGCGGTATTTTTAAGATCTAGTTAGTTTTTCTAAGGACTTTATCTACAGGAAAAGGTTTTATAATTTTATCTAAATTCAATCAAAGTATTTTTATTTATCTTGTACCTTTATCTACAGGAAAAGGTATTATAATTTTATCTGAATTCAATCCAACTACTAAATAGATTTTTATTTATCTCCTGCGTTGTAGTTCTTTTGAAAGGTCACAGGCTGGGAAATACCTTTTACTGGTCGCAATATTATTTGGAGAATGTATTTTGTTCAGCTTAGAAAGCTGAATTTTTTTGATGACCTGTATCACCCTGTATCATTCATGTCACAGCGGTATTTTTAAGATCTAGTCAGACAGGAAAAGGTTTTATAATTTTATCTAAATTCAATCAAAGTATTTTTATTTATCTTGTGCATTATAGTTCTTTTAAAAAGTCTCAGACTGTCTCATTATTATCATTATTATTCATAATTATTTGGAGAATCTATTTTTTTAGGTCTAGGAGCACACAAGGTAGTCTAGATTATCATTTTCTCTGATTTTTAGAAATGTTGTACTTTAGTGCTCTACTACCAGAATATTCTTAAACTCTGCTGCATTCCTTTGTCTTGCATCACTTAGAAACCTGGGAATTTCGATTTACCTTAAGACATACTGAGAGACCACCCTGTACATACTATTAGGTGATAATAATGCAATCTAGATATGGCCAAAGTTGGAATACAACTTCTATATATTGGAAGGCGCTTCAAAATCGTCCTTGGAGCTACTTAATCGTGTTCAAAGGAGAACGATGGTGCTGATAGGTGACAGTAGGGTATCCAACTCTATATGTGACGCGCAAAGTAGAAAGGGACCTAAGGGTAAAACCCAGTTTTGTTCAGGAGAGTCATTTTAAAGATTTAAATACGTGTATCTTTGGTGTACCATCACTTTCATAAAACGCTCATATCTCTGGGATAGAACACTTTTGGTGCATGGGATCGGTCTCATTCAATGCTCAGATGTTGTCCACATAAAAAAAATGAAAATTGATTTTTTTACCCTTAGGTCCCTTTCTCTATGCGCTGTCACATACGTGGGTTGTGTGTCGCTGTTCTATCGTTAATTTCATGGTGTGTGTTCTTCAGACATTCGTCGTCTTATTCCTGACATAAGGATATTCGGAAGGCATACACGACTTTCCAGGAATTCACACCAATTTGTTATCGATTGGCCGGTTGACAGCACTACAGATCGAATTCGTTTTACGCCCATCCTGTCCGTATGTGGAATCGACTTCCGGCAAATGTATTTCCTACCAATTACGACATCCAGAAATTCAAGACAAATATCAAAACACCTTTCTCTATCTCCCCCCTCCGCTTCCTTACTTTCCACCCACCAACGCAATGCATACAAATCCGTTTCATGACTTTTTAAGTCACTTGATCCACATCAAGGAGCTACAAATCATATTTTTAATTTTCCATGTCGTAATATTTTTTTCAAAACTATGCCCATGCGATTGAAAAAGGCCATATTGCCACAACCTTTGTGGTATCTCCCATTCAAACGCACCATTCCGCCCATTTTTGTATTCTTGAAATATTTTTTTAATGCTATCCATACCATATAACCCAAAATCAATACTTAAAACCAAAGTTATAAAGTTTTCTTAATGACAAATAAATGGCTTCCTAACCACGCCCCTTCTGGTGCCTCCCATATATAAGAAAGTTTTTTAGCGCAGATTAGAACCCAACCTAACTTGACACAGTGCGTAAAATTCGCTTTAATTGTAAACACTGCAATATTTTAATAAGGGCTTTCGACTTGCACATAAACAAAAAATGCAATACTTGAGAACAGATTCCTAGCCCCGCCCCTTCTAGAAGCTTCCATACAAATGTTTCAGTGCAGATTAGTACCCACATAACTTGTCACCCACAGCGTGAATTTATGAACACAGCAATATTTAAATAACGGCTTCGTACTTGCGTATGAAAAAACCGGTTGGCACGCCCTATTCTATTCCCTCTCATACAAATGCATTATTCCGCCCTCTTTTGTATTCCTCAAATATCTTTAATGCTATCCAAACGATCGAACCCAAATTCAATACTTAAAAAACAGAGTTATAAGGTTAGCTTGGAGACAAATAATTAAATTCCTAGCCACGCCCCTTCTCATACCTCCCATACATATGGCAGTGTTTCAGATTAGAATCCACCTAACTGGTCACTTAGTGCTTTTAATTCGCCTAAATTGTGAACACCATTATATTTTTATAATGTCTTTATACAAGTTTACTAAAAGAGTGCATGACACGCCCCATTCTGGTACCTCTAGTGAAAATGCTGCATTCTGGCCATACTAATTTTAATACACTTCATACGATTCTGCTGAAAATTAATAATTAGAAAATCGAATAAGTTAGATTAGCTGACTAAAATTTGTAGCCTTAGCCACGCCCCTTCTTGTATCTTCTACACAAATCGTACTATCCGAGCGTAGATTGAAACACACATAACTTTTTTCTTAAACCATAAATTTCCGAAGGACGGAACAAAAGAAAATTAAAAATCCATATATCTAGCCTGCTCAAGTACACTGTACCACCGAGATCGCTGACAATTTAACCCCAGAATATTACATGGATTCTACAAAATTGCAGGTGATTCTTCATGAGTTTTAGTTTTAAAGACTTTGCCGTTGGATAATGTGGTAACTTCCGGTATAGTGACATTCCCGTAGTAGTTCTAAATGTATTTTGATCATTATCCAAGCTCTAGAAAGAGAATTGCTAAAAAAAAAAAACGGTCATCATTTTATCTGGTTGTTATTCTTAAGAATTTCAGTATCAAATTATTCTTACATGCAATCTTTAATTTATTAGCAGTTGTTCAAGTTGTTTTTGTCATATCACTTGGGGTTTATCCGTCGCAATTATCCGTCGCACTGACCAAAAAGTCTGGGTTTTTTGCATGACGAAATGATAAATTTTCGACACCACAAACACGGGACGCAGTAACCGCAACGGTGACTGCAGTAACACGAACATTGAACTTTTATGTTTGACGTCAATTGTTATTTTGGAATTCCCTTCTATAAGCCAAATATTCTTCCCTTTCTTACTTGACCATTCTTTTTTATTGCTTCTAGGAACTACACTGAATTATGTCATGAACTCCCTACGCCATGTGGGCATTTCAACCATCCTACAGAAATTGTACGAAGACGAACAATTGGCTTTGGAAAGTGAAGTTCCCCAGGATGTGGAGGTGTTCCTGCCCAAGTTTACCACGCAGACTCACTTCTCCATAAGATCTATATTGGAGAATGTATGTATCACATTAGTTTTAGCAGTAATTCCATATTTTGTTAATAAAATTCTTTTGATTGTTTTTAGATGGGCCTTGTTGATGTCTTCCAGCCGGCCTATGCCAATCTGACAAAGATTGCCAAGGATGTATTTGTCTCCAGCATCTTCCAATCGACTCGGATTATTGTGAATGAGGATGGCACCGAAGCTGCCGCTCTGGCCATTGCAGCACTGGCGAATAAGGCCTCGCCTGTGCGATTCTATTTCGATCGTCCATTTGCATATTTAATTGTTGAGAAAACGGCAAATCTGTTACTTTTTGCCGGTGAAGTGAAGTCACATATGTAAATAATATTTATGGAATGGTAGAAATCGATGTTTCAATGAAGTAGTCTGTAAAGAAACTCAAGGGGCAAAGATGCTTGACCTCTTAAGTCGACCTTGAAGGTCTTCCTCAATACAAACGGTGACCTCTGAGGTCTTACGCTGTACAAGCGATCCTCTGAGGTCTTCCTTTATACTGAGGTTGTCTTGTATAGAGAGGAGTCGACCTCAGAGGTCTTCTCTATACTAGAGGACGACCTCAGAGGTCTTCCTCTATACTAGAGGACGACCTCAGAGGTCCTTCTCTATACTAGAGGACGACCTCAGAGGTCTTCCTCTATACTAGAGGACGACCTCAGAGGTCTTCCTCTACACTAGAGGACGAACTCAGAGGTATTCCTCTATACTAGAGGACGACCTCACCTCTATACTAGAGGACGACCTCTGAGGTCTTCCTCTATAATAGAGGACGACCTCACCTCTATACTAGAGGAAGACCTCAGAGGTCTTCCTCTATACTAGAGGACGACCTCAGAGGTCTTCCTCTATACTAGAGGACGACCTCAGAGGTCTTCCTCTATACTAGAGGACAACCTCAGAGGTCTTCCTCTATACTAGAGGACGACCTCAGAGGTCTTCCTCTATACTAGAGGACGACCTCAGAGGTCTTCCTCTATACTAGAGGACGACCTCAGAGGTCTTCCTCTATACTAGAGGACGACCTCAGAGGTCTTCCGCTATACTAGAGGACGACCTCAGAGGTCATCCTCTATACTAGAGGACGACCTCAGAGGTCTTCCTCTATACTGGAGGACGACCTCAGAGGTCTTCCTCTATACTGGAAGACGACCTCAGAGGTCTTCCTCTATACTGGAGGACGACCTCAGAGGTCTTCCTCTATACTAGAGTCGACCTCAGATTGCGCCAAGAGAAAATTTCCTGAAACCAAGTGGAAAATGATTGATCAAAATCATTGTTATTTTAAACTGGAGACAACAACGAATTGCTTGGCGATATTTCTTTTATAGTCCGAAATAAACAACTGTTTGTTGAACCTACACAAGAGTGTACATTAGGTAGGGGCAATCGATACTGTGCCATCGATTTTTCCACTACGACATAAAAAAAAAATAATAGGATGCACGAATTTAAATATCTTTTTAAGGTTTTAATAAAAAATATTTGTTTTTAATTATTACCTTTTCAAGGATTCATATAATACATACAAATATACATTGCCAAATACAATACAATATAACATATGAGCGCGTGAGAAAAGAAATACGACTAGTTCGATTTTCTACGATTACTCAGGTCCCTCGTAAATGATTTTTTTAAATGTCGTAGTGGAACCTCTTGCCAAAAGCTAGCGAAAAATCGATGGCACAATATCGATCATTAAATCGACCCACCCTAATGAACACTTAAATGTATGCAGCAAAAATAAGTGAATGTAAATTTGAAAAATAATGTCAACTCAAAACTTCATAATTAAATGTTCTAATTTCAATTCGTTTTTATTAATTATAACCACAAAAAAAATAATTTAATTAATTCGAATATCACTTGATATTACCCACATGTCGGAATTCAGTCGACTTTGTAGCGCAGTCTTTGCAAAAGTATATAAATATTTCCGTACTTTAGTAGTCCAAGAAAGCTTGACCAGATCATCATTAATAATACAAAAAGCCTAATTTACGACCTAGAATAACGAAAACTGCCACAACGCGCCTGGTATATTCCATAAAGGAAAATTTCACCGATGATAACTGTAGACCACGGAAGGAGGATGCCACCTCGGGCCCCACTTTACCCCTAAAGGAATATGCCAACGAGAGAGCCAATATACCTCTCAAGAAAAATTGGTGGCGGGCATGGTGTATATTGCCGCAAATATTTGAAGCACAACTGCCGAAGATAATCGATTTTGAGGTGACGTCGGATGATGTCTTCTTGCTGACAATTACTAATATAAAAGCCGCCACCACATAAATGCCGGTCTCCAGCATTTATGTGGTGGCCTGGTTGGTTTCCTTTACCTGAATATCGAAGCAGATTCCCCGTAGACGAATAAGACTAACAAAACCACATAAATTGTTATTACAAGAATAGCCGCCTGGTTGTTGAACGATTTATATTATGAGAAAAGCAATAGGGAACACCCTCTAACAAGAAGTCCTTTTATAGAGTAAGTGTCTATTCAGACTGCCGAAAACTAGTGGTTTTTCCATTCGTTTTCCCATTACAAAATCAACAAAAAAATTGACAATTCAATTTTTTTATGGGAAAACGAGCACAGAAATTACTAGTTTTGACAGTCAAAATTAAGTAAGATGCCCAAAGGCCGCCAAGTTTGAAACTTCTATACCTATTTATTATTTTATTTCATAGGCGCTTCAGAATGTACCTAAATGTTTCCGATGCTATTGAGTTCAGCAAAGCGTTGCCTACTAATCGTTTTCTAAAGCCCATTTGCAGGCACAGTTGTTGCTGGAACAATTATGACAAAAAGTAAATCCTCTGTAACAAAGCAAATCAAAAAAATATTTCTTTAACTTGCCACTTTCCCCCTTTTTCTTGCAGATCATTAATGTGGCCCGGAAGCATGTCATTGTCTTCTCTTTTGCATTTCTCCAAAAGATTTTGGGCTGGTGGACTTCTGCCAATTAAGAGGATTATGTCAATGCCTTCCTGAACAATGAAATCGCGTACACCAACTACTGGAACCACGTTGTGGACTTTTGGAAGATGCACCTTGAACTGTTCATATGATTTGAGACCTACAAAAAATAAAAAGAGATTTGCCCGCTGTTATAAAGCTGCTGTGCACCTTTTTAAAAAGGCCCCAATTGACGGCCAACAAAATGAAGAAGATTCTTAAGCCTTTATCCTTGGCCGTATAAGAGGTGAGTTAATAAATCCTGAAAAAAGTCCCACAAAATTATGATTTTGTATTACAGAAAATACACAATTCTATTGGATCCACTGAGGACATTCTGCGCGGCCAGTGGCCATTTCGAGTGAGTATTTTTTTTTTATTTAATCTAAGGTATTCAGTCTGGCAAAGCTAGTAGATTTGACATTATGGGAAAGCAACTCCACCTTGTTTAATTAATCATATAGAAAATATCAATTGGTCATATAGAAAATATCAATTGGTATTTCAATTTATCCATTTAAAATTTAGAAGTTCCATTTCAAATTTAGAAATTCCACTTAATATTTAGAAATTCCATTTGATATTTAGAAATTCCATTTGATATTTAGAAATTCTATATGAAATTTAGAAAACATCTGTTGAAATTCAAAACAATTCTACAGAAATTCCAAAAAATTTCATTTAAAATTCAGTATTCCTAAATGAAATTTAAAAAACATCTATTGAAATTCTAAAGACATCAATTAAAACTCAAAAAATATGTTTAGCTCGTTTTTTTCAAAAAAATCATATAAGATTCTAAATTTTCCAATTTAAATTTAAAAAATAGTAACAGAAATTCGAAATAGATCAATTATACTTCGGAAAATTCAATTTGAACTCAGAAGTTTCTTTGGTAATTGAGAAATATCATCTGAAATTCAGAAATTTCATTTGAAATTAAGAAACTCCACTTAATATACAAAAAATTTCATTTGAAATTCAGAAATATCATTTGAAATCAGAAAATATCTATTGAAACTCAAACGACATCAATCAAAATTCAGAATTACCAAATAAAAAGTCTTGAGACGGTTAATCCCTGTTCAATGTGTAAAAGCAACAGACCGAAATAAAACAAACGAGTAAACATTCAAAGGATATTAATATAATTCAGAAAATTCCATTTTAAATTAACAATTCCCAATGAAATCCAAAAAAAAAAAACAAAAAGAAATTCCAAACACATCAATTATAGTTCCGAAAATACAATTCGAAACTAAGAAATTCCATTTGAAATTCTGAAATTTCATTTAAAATTCAAAAATTACTTTCAAAATTTAGAAATCCTATTTGAAGCTCAGAAAATGTCATTTAAAATTCAGAAATTTCTTTTGAAATACAAAAAAAAATTAATTTTAAATTCAGAAATGCAATCTGAAATCCAGGAATTCCATTCGAAATCTGAAAATATCAATTGAAATTTCAAAGATACTAATTAAAATTCAAAGCACGTCAATTTAAATTCAGAAAATTTCAAAGTCCCAAAAAAAATTTAAAAAAAAAACTTAATTGAATTTCAAAGAATACAAGTATCAATTATAATTCAGAAATATTCATATAAAGTTCAAAAATTCCAGTTGAAATTCAAAAATTCCATTTAACGTATCTCAACCTGCAATATCTTTTTGATGCTTGCCCTACTATTGCCCATGGATGCCTTTGTCTCACGGAATGTCAGATGTCGGTCTTGCTTTATCAGTTCGCGCACAGTATCGATAATTGCCGGCAAAACGACTGAAGATGGACGATCTTAACGAAATTCATCCCGGAGCGACTGGGACTCTAGGTACCTGAGATTTAAAGTGGTTATCAATAATAATCAAAACAATTTGATTGAGACACTCTTGTCTCGATAACCCACGCCGAAAATCGTAAAAAATCATTGCACGAAATTTTTCATGACATATTTTTCAACTATCAATTCGTGCTCAAACGACAAAACGTTCTGAGTGAAGTTGTGGTAAAAAAATGCCAAACTGCCCAATGGATGTTCCGCAACGCAAGCATTATCCCAAAATGCCTTAACTGGGTCGTAATCAACCTGGCGAAATGGCGGTTATTTTTTCAAACAAATCCCACTTGAATTTTGGAATTTTTCTATAAACTATTCTATTCTTTTTCTATAAAAATGGCGCACATTATTCCAAACAATTCCCACTTTTTAGATTTTAGAATTTTCCTTTAAGGTATCTCAAACCTGTTTTCTTTCTTTTTTTGAAATACCTAACGCTAGCGTATGGTGCAGATTTACATTTAAAATCGGATTTAACTTTAATTTCGTACAAAAGCGACGAATCTTTTATAAGAACAGTAGCGTAGGGTATCATTAAGTCGGACCAGGTCGACTTTTGAATTATTTTGGTTTTAGATTCCCATTCGTTTAGATCAGAGAAAAAAGTTGGCGGGCGCGTGTTTGCATTCGCCTTGACCCTCTGATTCCTACTAGTGGGGCGCAAATCAGTTTTTTTTGTCGCATAGGAGGCAAGCATGCAAACGTTTACGTTTAACATCGTAGATCAGGCATTTTATTTTCGGAGAGAACAATTTCACTGTATTCCTCTAAAACTCTTGCGGGCAACTAAATTAAAAAATCGAATCAAAACAAAACATCACCCCAAAGACTTTCTACAGTTGTCTTATCTCGCTGGAGTATAGAGGGACTCCACACGAGTAGGGCTACTTTATTATTATGATTTCAAAATTAAAAATAAACACCCAATCATAGACTACGACTTAAAAGTCATGCTACCATTAACACAGGAGCTAACAGAAATGTTGTATTGCCGCTAAAGACCATCGCTTCGCACGGCATAAGGTTCAAATGAATTGGTGGCTCTTTTGAAAGAGGAACTTTTTTTAGTTCCCTCTAAATGGTTAAGCCCGAGTAGTAGAGGCAGTACTTAATCACAGTGATGATCTAAAGTAATAAACACGAATTCGGAAGACTGACTGTAGTATTTGATCACACTGAGTCAAAGATCAAACACTACATTTCCATTGTCTTAATCTTAATACGAAAGTAAACCTCAGCATAAATTTCGAGTTATCAGTACCCAGTGTCTATGAAAATTAGAAAGTAGGGTTTCGACACAGTATCTATGGACCTTGTGACATTATGTTTGAATATTTAAAAGTAGAGTATCGGTTTTATTTTGAAATTCTAAATATTTGCCTAGTTTGACAGATAACCATGAAAGTATTTAGAGAAGATGGCTTCGCAAATTTCGAATTTACTATGTGTATCATTGTGATTTTGCCTGTGAACGTTTAACGCATTTGCCTCTACCGCAGGCTAACGTGAATGTTCGTTATGCCATTCGCTTTGTAACGCTGTTTGATATTGAACGAAAAATCTAGAGAGAAGTCTTATGGGATACTTTACAAAATTATTGATGACTTTATGTATTTTTATTAATTTACCTTCCTCAATATTAGGGTGGTCCGATTGGTAAGCACACAAATTTGTCGATATTGTGCCATCAATTTTTCGATTGCTTTTGGCATGAAGAAAAAAAGTTCCACTACTGCCTTTTTAAAAAAAAGTCATTTTCGATGCGACCAAATTTCACTTATTTAACTTTTTCTCTACTTTTTTTAGTTGGTAGTAATAAAAAATCGGCTGATTTAATTCTATATTATATAATATAGGGTGATCCATGGAATCTTAATTGGTAATTTGAAAGGATTTTTTATGGCATTTATTTTTAGAATATAATTTCCTTCAAATGTTGGCCGCAACTACGTCCCAGGGCTTCCACTCTGAGGGTCCAATTTTGGATGACTCGTACGAGCATTTCGAACGGTATGGCTTTAATGGCTCTCGTAATGTTGGCTTCCAAAACCTGAATCATAGCTGGTTTGTCAGCCTAGACTTCGGACTTTATGTAACCCCAAAGAAAAATGTCTAAAGGTGTGACATCACTCGATCTAGACGGCCAACTCACCTGTCAAAAACGTGAACTTAGCTGCTTTTCGAAATGACCTCCTCATAGATCCATGGTTTCAGCAGCTGCATGCAAGTGGCACCGTCTTGTTGAAACCAAGTGTCGTCTAGATTGCGGGCTTCAATTTCAGGTAGCATAAAGATCGATATATGGCTCCATAGCGAGCACCATTCACGGTTACGTTCCGGCTATCATCATTTTAGAAAAAATAGGCACCGATGATTCCACCAGTATAATGGCACCTCTTGAACCTCTTTTTGCTTCGCTTCAGCCGAAATGCGGCAATTATGTTTATTGACTTTGGCGTTGAGTCAGAAATGGACCTCATCACTCAACAAACTTTTGGTCGAAAACAGCGGATCTTCCCGTTTCTCATCGAACGTTCATTTCCATAATTCAGTTGCCAACATTTGAAAGTAATTATTTTCAAAAAATAAATGCCCTAAAATTTCCTTTCTAATTACCAATAAAGATTCCACACTTGATTTGAATTTTTATATTTTTTTCTTCTGAAAAATACTTCTAGATGGATAACCCTTTATTAGCTTTCAAAGGTGCCATACGAGCACGCAAGAATAGAAATAAGTTGCCTAACGGTCAATAAGTTTCAAACTTCTTTATTCAATTGTTTTATTATACTTTTAGACCCAATGGACCCGAATGCTGCCGATACTATCGAGTTCTGCAAAGCGTTGCCTAGTCCTTGTTTTCTTAAACCTATGCACATTTGTTTCCACAACAAATATGGCAACGCCAACAAAAAGTAAAGCCATTATAACAAAACAAAAAATATATTTTTATGTGCCTTTTCCCCTTTCCTTGCAGATCATTTTTGTGACCCGTAACTGTAAAGATGTCATTTTTCATTTCCTCAAAAATTTGGGTTGGTGGACTTCTGCCAATTTCAATGCCTTCCTGAACAATGAAATCGCTTACACCAACATCTGGAGCCACGTTGTAGACACCATGAACCATTCGTCTGTTTTGTGATCTACGAAGAAATGATAAAAGATTTGGACGCTGTTGTAAAGCGGCTGCGTACATTTTTGGAAATGCCCCAATTGAGGGCCGAGGGAATGAAAAAGATTCTGGAGCATTTAGCCTTTGACCGTATGAAAGGTGAGTTATTGAATTCTTAAAAGGAAAAATTATATAAAATAATGATTTTGTATTACAGAAAATACATAATTCTATTGGGTCCACTGAGGACATTCTGCGCGGCAAGTGGCCATTTTGGGTAAGTCTTTTTTATTCATATAAGGTAATTAGACTGACAAAGCAAGTAGATTGAACATTATGGGAAATCGAGCTGAATAGCTGCTAACGTTTTCCAATTGTCTTTAGAAAATATCAATTGAAATTCCACATAATCCATTTGAAATTCAGAAAACATCATTTAAAATTAACAAAAATGTATTTTAAATTTGGAAAATTCCACTTGACATTCCATAGAGCATTCAGGAAACATCAATTAAAATTCAAAAGATACCAATTGAAATTCAGAAAACATCAATTAATATTCAGTCAGTTTAATCTGAAATTCAGAAATTGCATTTCCAAAAAAAAAACATTGATTGAAATTCCAAAACCATTAATTATAATTCAGCAAATTCCATTTAAAATTAAGCAATTTCATTTGAAATTCAGAAGATCTTTTGGAAAACCCGAAAATATGAATTGAAATTCAAAAGTCTTTAGTTGAAATTTAGAATATTTTAGAAATTCCATACAGCATTTAGAAAACCTCGATAGCAGTTTTAAAGACACCAATTCAAATAACACTAATTAAAATTCAGAAAATTTGCTTTGAATTCAGAAACACATCGAAGCACATCAATTACAATTTAAAAGACATCAATTATATTCCAGAAATTGTCAAGTAAAATTCAGAAAATTTCATTTAAAATTCAGAAATTCTATTTGAAATGAAAAGTTAAAATACATCAGTTGAAAATCTGATAATTTCACTTGAAATTCAGAAAATTTCATTTGAAATTGAGAATTCCATTAAAAACTCTGAAATTCCATTTGAATTCAGAAATTTCATTCTTTCTAAAATTCCATTTGGTATTTTAAAAACATCAATTGAAATTTAAAACAACAGCAATTGAAATTTAATTAAAATTCCTTTTTAATGAAATAATTCAATACTCAAGCTAAAGGTGGTGGTTTTGTAGTTATAATCTTTATCACATTCAATATTTCGTCCCTTGTTGAGAGACAGCTTCACGAATTGAATTTTTAACATAGATTTAAGATTATTTAGTAGATTCATACTCTACTAGTCAATGTGAGTGCCGGGAGGAAGCACTCTTCCACTTACATATTATTAAATAATAATTATGTAAATTCTTCTTATTTAAATTAGTAATATTTTCTTCACACTTATGTCATTAAAACAATACATTATAATTTAAATTCTTCGTCTATTATTTTACCTACTTTACTGTGATAATGATTTTAAAGGACTTAAATAAATTTAACTTAACTTATAAAACAAAAACTAACTATTCCGCTTAACTATGTTGTCCAATGGTTGGAGTTGAAGATATCTCTCAAAGAGTTACTGTGATAATGATTTTTAAGGACTTAAATAAATTTAACTTAACTTATAAAACAAAAACTAACTATTCCGCTTAACTATGTGGTCCAATGGTTGGAGTTGAAGATATCTCTCAAAGAGGGACGAAATATTGAATAAAATAAGGATTATAAATACAAAACCACATCCTCAAGCTTAAGTATTCGATTATTTTATAATATAGATAGAAGGTCTATTATTGATTTTTTATATACAATCGAAAATTCTTTTTGAAATTTAGTAATTGCTTTTTTTAATGCAGAAATTCCATTTAAAATTCAGAAAGTTCAATCCATTTTTAAAAGACTTGAACTAAATTCAAATAAAAATTGCATTTATAATTCAGAAATTACATTTGAAGTTAAGAAAATATCAATTAAAGTTCAATAGAATCCACTTAAATTTCAGAAAGTTTGATTTGAAATTAGAATATGCGGTAAGAAATTAAAAAGACTTGAATTGAAAGGATTAAATTTGAAATTCGAAATAGTCTATTTTTCCTACATGAAATTTTGAAAAATGGAATATCCATTTAAAACTCAAAAGATACAAATTAAAAATTCACATCATTTTCGAAAATTCTTTTTGAAATTCAGTAATTCATTTTTTAATGCAGAAATTTCATTTAAAATTCAGAAAATTTCAATTCATATTTAAAAGACTTGAACTAAATTCAAATAAAAATTGCATTTAAAATTCAGAAATTACATTTGAAGTTAAGAAAATATCAATTAAAGTTCAATAGAATCCACTTAAATTTCAGAAAATTTCATTTGAAATTTAGAATATTCTGTAAGAAATTAAAAAGACTTCAATTGAAATTTAAAGGATTAAATTTGAAATTCGAAATAGTCTATTTTTCCTACATGAAATTTTGAAAAATGGAATATCCATTTAAAACTCAAAAGATACAAATTAAAAATTCACATCATTTTTAGAATTTGAAATAGAATATTCAGATTTAAATGACATTCAAATTGAGTCGTTTAAATTTCAATTGATGTGTTGTGAAATTTTAAATTTTTTATTTTTTGAATTTTATATAGAATATTCTGAATTTTAAATAGAATTTTCTAGAATTTAAATGGAATCGTTTGCATTTCAAGTGGTGTTTTGTGAAATTTAAACAGAATGTTCTCAATTTCAAATGAATCAGAATATTCTAATTAAATTTCTGAATTTTAAGTCGATTCTATTGAACTTTAATTGAAGTTTTCTGAATTTCAAAGGTTATTCCGGAATTTCAAATGCAATTTTTGGAATATCAATTAATATTTTCTGCATTACATTTGAAAAATATCTTTTTATTTTTGTATACCCTGCACAAGGAATATTTGAGACAGCCTGTTTTTAACTAAACTACAGGTAGCAGATGTTGTTTGGTATTAATTAAATTTCTCAAAAGTACTTTTTTGTGGACCAGTGCGGCCCTATCTAAATTGAACAAAATCGTATTAAATTTATACACTGCCACCTCACAAATGTTCCCTTAAATTTAAGTTCTTAAAGTTTGGGAAGCCAAATATTACAGTCAGCTTTAATGCAATTCATAACGATAAACCGCTCAGATGGAATAGGGCCTTATCGGTGCAAGTTTTGTTAATAGCCCGATATGTATAAAAGTCCGTCCGGATTTGTGATAAAACTTTTGTATGAGTATGTAACGAATGATTAACAACCATTTCAGGCAAATTTGGACCACATGTTTCAATACGAGTATAGGTTTTTCCATGTAAATAAATATATGGTTATGATGGGTTATTCTAGGAGCTTGGAGTGTGAAATTTTTTCACGAAGCCAAAAACATAATGATTTTTATGATTTGACTAAGTTTGGAGGGTCAAAAACAGTCCCGATTAAGAAAAGAAATATGGGTACCACCATACAGTTAATTATCCTCAAGACTTCAAATTATTTTTAAGATCTCTAAAAACCAAAAACCGAATCTGCATGAACATGTAAATTAGCTTACATAAGTCGACTATATCTTCATTAACTAGTTGTAAAATTATTAAAACTATTTCTCTTTTTATAGATTCATGAGTCGAGCCATTATTGGTTCTTTCGAAGACGAACTGACCCATGAGCTACAGGCTAAAATTGATAACTGATCTTAGAATATTTTGGCCTAGCATGGCCTAATCGAGGTAAATATTTTAAGTTAATTCTAGTATGATTTGATGCAATGGAATTAAATGTACCTTTTGGTCGGTTAAAATAATCACAAAGTTTAACACACTGCGGTAACAGTGTTTTAGCCCTAGACTCTTAAATGACGAAAACAACACGGCCCACCACATTATCAGATCAAGCAGGCTTGTTGCTTTCTAAGACGTAGAGGGGATTAACTCATAAAAAAGTATTATCATCAATAACATTTTGAAGAGAATCGCGAAAGTATCCTATATAGAGTTCTCGTGATTATCAAAGCGTTACAAAACGTATGACTTAGTGAACACACAACTCTGCCTGGGGTAGTGGCAAATACGCAAATACGTAAAACTGCGGTAGGGACAAATATGTCAAATCATGATGATACGCATATTGATATTTGAATTTTGTGAACTATTCTTAACTCTAAATTCGTTCACGCTTATCTGTCAAATTTGGTAAACATCGAAACTTTCCTAATTCGTCATAATTACCCTACTTTCTAATTTCTAAGCTCAGACAAAAAATCGAAATTTTCTTAACCATAGCTATACCCTACTTTCTACTCTCTTAACTCCCTGAAGACATGGTACACTTTGCTTGAAATTTACCAAGTCCCTAAAGACTCAACCTCAATATTTTCTTAACCATGCCTATACCCTACTTTCTAACCTCTTAACCCCCTGAAGACTGGGTACTAGAGTGGAGTGAAAACATGCTTTTTTTTAATTTGAAAAAGTTAACCTCGGAAAGAGATATAGTCTGGGGTCCTAAAGAGGGGAAAAATAAAGAAAAAAATTTAAAAAAAATTTTAGGGGTCGCGCCAAAATAAACAAATACACATGTTTGAAGGCGTGAATTTTCCTAACCCCTGAACCGATTTTAAAGTTTTATGTCAATAAATGTTTGCAATAGCGTAAACAATGAAATAAGGGCATGAAAAAATTTAAAAAATTTTTTCTCATTGTTCAAAAATTTCAAAAAGTAAAATAAGTCAAATCGTCCCTTCTTCAGAAAATTTACTGAACAATGAAATCACCACCAAAGCTACAAATATAAGTCGATTATCCTCATATTTGCCTCAAATACTTTTGTTTGGGCACTGAACAAGCTCAAACTTTTAAATTTCGAATAAAAATCGAATAGTTAAGTCGTTAATTTTTAGGATTTTTCTAAAATCAACGCCAAAATAGCGATAATTTCCAAATTTCTAGGGAGTGGCGCGACCCCTAAAAATTTTTTTAAATTTTTTTCTTTATTTTTCCCCTCTTTAGGACCCCAGACTACATCTCTTTCCGAGGTTAACTTTTTTTTTGAATTTCACTCCACCCTACTGGGTACACCTCGCTTGAAATTTAAGGTGAAGGACAATTTGGTATAGAGATTGAGGCAGTGAAAAAGTATTGTCATTAAAATTAAATATTGCAACGGTCTGAATCAAGTATCGGATTTTAAAATTGAGGACGGTTAAAACCTTTACATTGAGATCGAGACCATGGAAAAGTACTATAAGTAGTATTTGAACTTGAATGGCTCTAAATATAAACCTCTTCAGAAAGCCTTGCTGCAATTGTTGAAAGTAAAACCGAACTCTATAAGGCCAGACTCTCCCCAAACGAATGAGAACTACTGTGAGTGAGTTGTATTTTCGTGGGCAATTGTGTGAAGAAAACTTAAAGTAAGGTTTTCAACAGTAGTTCTCATTCGTTTGGGGAGAGCCTGGCCTTATAGAGTTCGGTTTTACTTTCAACAGTTGCAGCAAGGCTTTCTGAAGAGGGTTGTCACGGGCCCGAAATCATGATAAAAGCAGTGTGCAGCCACGAAAATCAATGTCACTTTGCCATTTTGTTAAAAGATTGTCTTCTATTTAAATATACTCGTCGAAGCAAGAGGTCTTGAGCCGGTTTAATCCCTGTTCAATGTGTAAAAGCAACAGATCGAAATAAAACAAACGAGCTAAATATAAACCTAAGGTATAAAATTATAGATGGCTAATACCTCTTTATTAATGGATAAGTACTTCCAGTACTACCAGACTCGGTCTAAATCAACACAATATTTGCCATTTTTTTTAGAAAATATAAACAAGTAAAAACGTTATTAACTTCAACCAGGACAAGGTGGATCGAAACTTACATACGATTCACCGTCCCTAGGCTACTAAAGCGCATCAAAGGGACGCTTTTGGCCAATGCGTCCGATTCCAATATAAGCCAAAATTAGGAACGGTAACAATTAGAAAGGTTATTCCAGAATTTTAAATGGAATTTTTAAATATCAATTAATATTTCCTGAACTTCATTTATATGTCTTAGTTAATAATTTCATATTATTTTTGTATATCCTGCACCAAGAATACATGAGACAGCCTGAGAATCAAGAGCAGGATTGATTGAAGGATATCTTCTCGGTCCATCTGCTGCCCACCTTAAGTTTGTAAGTTAACTACAGGTGACAGATGTTGTTCGGTATTAATTAAATTTCTCAAAAGTACTTTTTTGGGGACCAGGACGGGCGCTATCTAAATTGAACGAAATCTTTTCCGACTTATATACTTATATATTAAAACAGATTTGGTCCAAAAACATTCAGTACTTTTTATTTTACAGCAGAAAACGAGTGTAACAGTATTTATGTCCCTACTAAGTACACAGCTTCCACGCAAATTTTCTCTCGAATTTAAGTTCTTAAAGCTCTAGAAGCCACAATTTTAATAAAATTTGTAACGATTCATTACGATAAACCGCTCAGACTAAAAACGTAAAAAATTACGGTTTTGGCCCCTTTGGGCCCTTTTGGCGCCCGTCCCTAATCACAGCCGAAACTTCAAGTTTACTTCATATGTGACAGCGCATAGAGAAATGGACCTAAGTGTAAAAAAATCAATTTTAATTTTTTTCTTTTTTTGATGTGGACAACATCTGAGCATCGAATGAGACCGATCCCATGCCCCAAAAGTGTTGCCTCTCAGATATATGCGCGTTTTATGAAAGTGAAGTCGACGATTCTAAGCGCAAATAGAAAGGGGCCTAATCTTTAAAGTGGCTCTCCTGAACAAAACTTTTCATCAACTTTTCACTTTTTTTTTTGGATGTGGGCAACATCTGAGCATCGAATGAGACCGATCCCATGCCCCAAAAGTGTTCCCTCCCAGAGATATGCGCGTTTTATGAAAGTGAAATCGACGATTCTAAGAAAGGGACCTAATCTTTAAAATGGCTCTCCTGAACAAAACTGGTTTTTAACCTTAGGTCCCTTTTTACTTTGCGCGTCACATATTTGGATTTGTAGCAAAATTTCCTTTAAATTGGGTACCCATATGTCCTTATTGACTATCGCCCGTTTTGATCATACGGTACGTTTTTTGGGCCACTTGAACCAAAAAGTGCAGCAACTATGTTTTTTTAAGTATTTAGAGCGTTCCAACTAACAGTTCCCATTTTAATCGTTTCCCGTCCCCAACAAATTATTATTTGCTAAGTAAATATTAAAAAAATATGTACATTTTAGCTAGGTATCATTAGTCACTTAAAGGGACACCTTTTTCTCCCTGGGCCGATTTCGCCCAATTACAATCTTAAACAACTAGGGACCATAAGCCATCATCATGAGAAATTTTAGGATCATAGGTTGATTCGTTTGGTCGCTATCGTGCTTTCAACAGACACATGGAGGGAAGGACATGGCTAGATCGCCTGAGAAATTTACTTCGTTCGAGAATATATATAATTTATAGGGTTCCAGATCAACATTTCGTGGTGTTGCAAACAGAGTGACAAATTTAATATACCATCCAGGGTATTAAAAACATTGGTTTCAAAATAAGATTTATACTTTGTCTTAAAAATTCCCCGACATTTTTCACCCCACTTTAAGACCCTGTATTGTAGCATGCATTTTAAGTCGTCATCAATGACTGGTAGTTAATTTTTAGTTTTCGAATCATAAAAGATAAGTAGCCCTACTCGTGCAGAGTCACTCTTTGCTCCAGCGAGATAAGACAACTGTAGAAAGTGTATGGGGCATGTCTTGTTTCGAGTCAAATGCACTTTTTCAATTTAGTTGCCTACAAGAGTCTTAAAAGAACACACGGAAATTTCAAATCCAACTTTAAAATGTTAAAATCTCGTCCCATAACAACGGCAGCCTCAAAGGCTCGCTCCCCGTGTGCCATGAAAGAATACGCCGCCGAGGGCAAAAATATACCACTCCAGAAAGATTGGCTGGAATCGTGGTGCACTTTGCCGCACGCCTTCGATACGGTACTGCCTGAGATACTCGATTATGAGGTGAGACCGGACGATGTTTTCGTGGTGACATACATGAAGTGTGGCACTACTTGGATGCAGGAGACCGCTTTTGTGTTGATGAATGATTTGGACTATGAGAAGTGCAAGTCGAAGCCCGTTTTGGACCGCAGTCCATTTATCGAGTAAGGAATATGAGGGACACCCCCCGCATGACAAGGACTAATTCTTTTCTATTCTAATGCAGTTTTCACGGCATCGATGTGAATTCTCCCAATGCTGTGGAGTACAGCAAAACGGTGCCAAGTCCACGTTTAATCAAAAGTCATATGCCGGCCAATTTGTTGCCACGTCAAATGTGGGAGCGCAAACAAAAGGTAAGATTTGTGTTGTAACCGAAGCAAAAATATTTTGAGGATTTTTAAAACCCCCAACAAATTAAATCCGATCTTTGATCGCCCGTTTTGACCATGCGGTACGTTTTTTTGGCCACTTGTGCTCATAGTATGTCCCAGATATTAGCACCCATTGTTACCATTGCCCGCCCTCAAAAAAATATTATTTCTTAAGCAAATACTTAAAAAAAAAGGTTTCGCCCATTTACAATTCCAAACAACTGGCGACCATAAGCCATCATCATCCGAAATATCAGCATCCTAGGTTGATTTGTTAGACCGCTATCGTGCTCGCAACAGACACACTGTCGGACGGGTAAACGTCCTCGAATTTTACGACTATCGAGAATATATTTTGTTTTTAGGGTCCCAGATAAATATTTTGTGTTGTTGCAAACGGAATGATAAAGTTAATTCACCCTTCGGTGGAGGGTATATGGGAGCGCAAACAACAGGTAAGATTTGAGTCGTAACCGACGTAAATCCTTTTGCTACAAATGGCAAATATATAATCCGATCTTGGTCAAATTTTACACCGTGCGTTAAAGAGGACCAATAACTGATGTTGCACAGTAGGCCAGAATCAATTTCCATCGCCCAAAAGTCAATATTTTTTGATCTAGTAAACATTTTTGAGTTTAGCAAATAGGACTATCGTAGGGTCGCAGAATCAGTTTCCATCGGCCAGAATCAATTTTCATCGCCCAAATGTAAAATAACTTTTAACCTAGTAAAGATTTTTGAGTTCTGAAAATTTACTTAATTTAGCATTTGGAGATGTTAAAAGTTATTCAGAATAATATGTAAATTTCGCTTCTTAGAACTAAAAAAAGGACTAAAAAAAGGTTGCCCCTATATTCCCCGGATAACTTTCACCTTTGCAAATTGGTACTGCACCCTTTAAAGGCTTAAAGGGGATAAAGTATTGTTGGTTTAAAGTCTATATTCTTATAACCTCCATCATATAGTATTCACTTTGTCATTCCGTTTGCAACATCCCTCGAAATACTGGTCGGAGACCGCATAAGGTATCTATATTAGGGTGAGCCGATTTGAAAGGACAATAATTTGTCGATATTGTGCCATCGGGTTTTTGACAGCTTTTGGAATGAGGAATGATTTGAAAGTTCTAAAACGACATAATAAAAAATTCATTTTTCAGACGTCCATATTTAAATTTTTTAACCTTTTCTCAACTTTAATTTTTTAGGTAGGTAATGAAAAACTATTTTTTTTTAATATTACCTTTCTAAGGTGACATACAATACATATAAATATACATTGCCACTTAAGATACAATACAACATATGGGCGCGTAAGAATAGAAATGCGACAGAAATAAATGTAGAGAATCGAATAATATAATTTTTTTTATAACCTACAAAAAACATTGAACAGGGATTAAACCGACTCAAGACCTCTTGTTCTATATTTAAATAGAAGACAAGTTTTTAACAAAATGGCAAAGTGACATTGATTTTCGTGGCTGCACACTACTTTTATCATGATTTCGGGTCCGCGACAACCCTCTTCAGAAAGCCTTGCTGCAATTGTTGAAAGTAAAACCGAACTCTATAAGGCCAGGCTCTCCCCAAACGAATGAGAACTACTGTTGTAAACCTTACTTTTCAAGTGATCTTCACACAATTGCCCACGAAAATACAACGCACTTTTGCCACCTCTAAAAAAACCTTAAAAATAGTTGAGAAAAAGACAAAAAATTTAAATTTAGGCGCCTCCAAAACGATTTTTTTTGATATGTCGTAGTGAAACTGCTTTTCCTCATGCCAAAAGCTATCGAAATATCGAGGGCACAATATGGATAGCTAAATCGATCCACCTTAATATATATTCTAATACAATTCTAGATGATCTACGTCAGTCTGCCTGTCTGTGGAAAGCAAACTACAGTTTGAAGCTTTGGGACTAAAATTGTATAAAAACATGAGTTGATGGACGGACTCCAGCGCTTGGTATTGAAAATGAGTCAAATTGGTCAAGATGTAAACATTTTTCCCTCTCAAGGACTGAGTCAACCTCTGGAAAAATCAACAGCCGTGAACTAAAAATCCCAATATCTCATAAACCATTAGAGATATGACGATGATATTTGGGACATATGATGTTGGCATGGATCGAAACACATACTAGAGGAATGATAAAGTGACATTAATTTGGCTCTCACCGCTTTTATCGCCATTCTGGGTCCTTGACGACCTTCATCCGAAAGCACTGCAGAAATTGTTGAAACGAAAACTAAACTATAAAGACCTGGTGCTCACCAAACGTATGAGAACTACTAGTGTAAATCTCACTTTTCTCAAGTTTTCTCCAAACAATTGCCCAAGAAAATTCACTATTTCCACCTCTACAAAGACTCCACATTCAGAGCCATCTACAGATTTTTTTACAACGTATTTTGAGAGTTTTTTTAAGAGTTTAGTTGGCGTTGCCAACTGTTTTCTCGTGACTTAGTTTTATTGAATTTCTATTCACTTTCTATATTAATAAATACTTACACTTTTATATTAACTCAAATCCCTTAACCTTTCGCAGATAATTTATGTGGCCCGTAATTGCAAGGATGTCATCATATCCTCTTATCATTTTACGAAAAATCTGGGCTTATGGTGCGGAGATAATCTGGAAGATTATGTCAATGACTTTCTGGGCAACGAAATCAACTACACCAGCTACTGGAGCCATATTGTGGACTTCTGGAAGATGCGCCATGAACCGTTCATATTTTTCGTGACCTACGAAGAAATGAAGAAGGATCTGGCCGGAGTGTTGCAAAGACTGTCGACATTTTTGGGTAAACCTCAATTGACGCCACAACAGATGGAGGAGGCTCTTAAGCATTTGTCATTTGGCAGCATGAAAGGTAAGTTTTTTACATCTAATGTAAACTGGGAATATATTAAAAATATTTTTTATTTTTTTGGCAGAAAATCAACAAACCAATCTGACCGCTTCTCTAAAGGTTCTGTTGCCGAACACCAAGAAAAATTTTGAGTAAGTATAGTGGAAAATTTTCCAATTTCAGGCGTTTTCAAGCCAGTAGCTGTATCATTAATAAAATTTCGCTCCGGAATAAATTTACCTCGTTCTATTCAAGGGTTATTTTACCGCAGAAGGTATGGCAGTAGTACCGCGTTACTTACTTAGCGTTCATAGGCTAGTTTGATCAAACGTATTTTGATTTGCAATTTTCAAATTTCTCGAATAACTTTTTATTTATTTTCTAAAGATATTGAAATTAATAATCAAGATTATATGACAAAACCTTTTAAATTACAAAGGCTCGGTTAGAAGATATATACGAGTAATTCATTTAGAATTTGCTTTTTTGGATCAAATGCGTAGCATAGGAACGAAGATTTGTCCTTATTGATCATTCGACATGTAGGGGCATTTAAGACGGCACTAACTGCGGTGAAATTTTGCTTTGTGAAATTTTCGAATTTATTTTCCTTATTTTCTTTGATTGATCCACTTGATTTGAGTTTGGAAAGAATGGAACCCATTCCCGCCTTATGCTTTGCATTTCGTCCTGAGCGAAGTGAAAATTCCGGTTGATATAAATTTCTAATTATTCATGATAGGGGAGCGATTACATTACTGTAATTTGATTTTGTTTTCTTTTTTGCAGATTTATGAGGCGTGGCATTGTGGGCTCCTACAAAGATGAACTCACTCCTGAGCTACAGGCTAAAATCGATAATTGGTCTCGATCGTTTCTGGCCCAACATGACCTAACCGAAGAAGATATTTTTGGTAAACTGGTAGTTTGAAATTTTTCGTTTTAGAAATATAATGGGGTAGTTAGAAGGGAATGGTGTTATTTTTTCTTGTTGCTAAGGGAGTGGGTAAAATGATTGTGTCCACATGCAGAGAAAAAAATCGGTTGAAAAAGTAAAGACCTAAAACATTATCTTTGGAGGACAAGACTTTCTGTTGCAATAACCACAATCTGGATACAGTAGTTAAAGGATATAAGAACATCTCTTTTAAGAAAAAAAACGCATATAAGAAATTTGTGCAAAATACTGTGCAATTAATTATAACTATTTTAATTGATTATAAGAAAAAACGCATGTTAGAAAAAATTCTTGAGGTTTTTCTTGACTTTCTTATATCCGTTATCTGCTGTAATAATCTCCTTTGACATACCATAAGATGAGAGCTATAAAAATAATTTGGTGCAGGCAACCAATGTACCAATGTTAAATGTATTAAATTTGTGTAGCCAAATTATACAAATTTAATACAGTTAACATTTTTAGTCATGACAACAAATTATTTCATCTAGTATAAAAAAAACGAATAGTTTATCAATTAATTTTATTATGTTTAGGGATGTAACACTGAGATTTTTTATCACAGGATTTGAATTAAATTTTTGTTTGATTTTTTGATTAAAAGAAAAAAATTGTGTGTGTAAAATCAAAACCGCTCACAGCCGCCAATCACAGGGTTCTGCAATAAAATCCTAATTTCGACGAAATCAACTGATCCTAACGTTGTTGTAACAACTGATCCTTATGTTAAATGATCTCCTGAATCCTTATTGGCCCATCACGTATAGTTTTCGAGATATCGTATATACAAATACAAAACCTATGATTTTTTTACCAAAAATGCTTTAACTCAGGCAATTTTCGTCGGATTATTAAAAAAATATACCACGTTGGAATCGTAACAGTGCGTTCTTAATAATTTTGTGCAGTTAATAATTTAATATTTAATTTAATATTTTTTTTAGTGGAAAAGCTCCAGAATTGGGATACATTGGCAGTTGAAAACAAAATTTTTCAAAATAAAAAAACATAATTTTGATTTCTTTTGGAGGTAACTTCCACAATTTTTATTCGATTTATAATAATTATAAATTATTTATTAAAGGACTGTTAAATTTTAAGGCCGATGTTGAATGTTAGCCACACCTAAACGTCAATTTTTTTTCTGCATTTCTTTTGATATTTCTCAATTTCAGACTAACTCGATTTGAACCATGGAAAGATACACAAGCGAGCAACGCATTCTAGTTATTCAGGCTTATTATGAAAATGGGCGTTTGAATTAAAATGCACTTCGTGATTTTTTCGGTCAATTTAATCGTCCGAATGTGCGTACAATTAGAAAAATCGTTCAAAATTTGAGCAAGAGATGTTGCAACACCAGTGCATGCTCGTACAGCTCTTACTACAGAAAATATTGCTGCTGTTCGCGATAGTGTGGCTGAAGAGCCGTCCACCTCAACTTGTCGTCGTGCCCAACAATTGCCCAACATTTCTCACGCTCTTCGTTGATGAACATTATGCATAACGACTTGCATTTAAACGCTTACAAGGTGCAATTGACTCAAGAACTAAAGCCTCTTGACTATGCCAAACGTCGTCAATGGTCAGAATGGTGGCAAGAAATGGCAACAGTGGATGATGGGCCCTTAAAATTTATCCACCCTTTACATGAAAGATGCATTTCTTACCAATTTTTATTAATAATTTCAAGTAAATCGGATAAGAATTGCTGATTAATGAAAAGAGTAGGAAAAATTTAATGTTTACGATATCTCGAAAACTATACGTGGTGGGGTAAAAAGGGACATATAATTCGGATTCAGATGATCATTTTACATAAGGATCAGTTGGTTTTCTCTAAAGGAGGGCTCAAAAGTTTATATTTGCAGGACGGTGTAATTCAATATCGGGGAGGGGCCTTGCACTGGAAGCTCTACCAAGTGCGGTATGATCATCTTAAAGACATCGTTTCCGAATTACAGATAGTGACACACAATTTTCTGAGCAATTGCGTGATGTAGGGTAACACTTAGCCCCAGTCCTTTTATCTTGATATTACAAGGTGGGCCATTTAAACTTTTAAATTTGAATCAGAAAAAAAAGTACGGATTATTGTGTCTAATTACTGGGTTTTTTTGGAAAGGTTAAACTTTGTCATTTAATAAAGGAACACAATATCATTCATATGACTACCACAGCTGGGTCGGCAGCACCTCATCCGATCAACGCAATTTTTAGTCGGCAGTACCTCATCCGATCGACGCAATTTTTAGTAAATTTTTGATTGTTTCGGGTTTTATTATTTTATTTTTTATGGCAACTTCGATTTTGTGTTTCAACGCTTCAATTGTCAATTCAATTGGGAGCCTTATTTTTATGGCAACTTCTATTTCGTGTTTCAACGCTTCAATTGCCTCTGGAGGTTTTGCGTACCATTTATCCTTAAAGGCTCCCAACAGAAAATAATCCAAAAGGCTCAAATCTCAGCTCCAAGGCGGCCAATTGACATCACAATTTCGGCTGATTCTTCGACTTTCAAAAACAGTGCGTGAAATAACGTTGACTGTGTGACATGTAGTCCCTGTGTTGTTGAGACTAAATGTCGCCCATGTCATTCTCTTGAATTTTTGGAAACACAAATTCGTTGAGCATAGCTCGAAAACTCACACCGTTGACGGTAACGGCGGCTCCTTGCTTATTTTCGAAGAAATATGACCCAATGATGCCGCCAGCCCAAGATCCCTTACAAACAGTGTCTCACTGTGACTGCATTGGCTTTTCAATAGTCACGTGTGGGTTCTCTGAACCCCATATGTGACAGCGCATAGAGAAAGGGACCTAAGGGTAAAAAAAACAATTTTCATTTTTTTCTTTTTTTGATGTGGAGAACATCTGAGCATCGAATGAGACCGATCCCATGCCCCAAAAGTGTTCCCTCCCAGAGATATGTGCGTTTTATGAAAGTGAAGTCGACGATTCTAAGCGCAAATAGAAAGGGACCTAATCTTTAAAATGGCTCTCCTGAACAAAACTGGTTTTTAACCTTAGGTCCCTTTCTATTTTGCGCGTCACATATGAGTAATTTTTTGCTTATTGACACAGCAAACGAGATGATCATTATCGGAAAACACGATTTTTCGGTAAAATTCTTCATCTCCTGCCAAACAATTTCAGCCCATTGGGCGAAGCGAAAACGCATCGGATGGTCATGAGTCTAAAGCTCTTAAACCAATTGAACTTTGTAAGCCTTCATATCGAGGTCTTTATGCAAAATCTTCACTTCCTGAGTACGATGATGAGTTGATGTTGATGTTTGCTCTTGGACATTCTCAGCCACATCAGTTTCGATTAAACACATGGGGGCTAAAACGTACTCGGGTTGGTTTGTCCAATAACGATCCATTTTCATAAACTCGCTTTCTAAGTTCACGCACAAGCTGAACTGAAGGCCGACCTCTTCTCGAAAATTGTCCATGTAAATTTCTTACAGTTTGCGTTAAAGACTCACTACTTTGCAAGTAAGTCCCCATGTACACAAGGCAACATTACTTGCGTTAATTTTTATGATTCCCTTTTGAACTTGCCTCTTTTGTTTACGCAAGGCAATTCGTATACAGCAAGTTTTATTTTTATTATTGCCTTTTTGTTTTTATTATTGGAGTTTCTGTGATTTATTCGTTCAGATTTTTGTGTGAAAAAAAACTAAAAGAATCTGCAGCCAACTTCACACTACGAAAAGGAATTGACAGTTCGGGCAAGTTTTTTCCCTTTTCATTCCCCTTACCTCTCTCTCCTACAAACTGAAAGTGGCGGCAAGTAAAGTTTCCTCGTGTACTTTAGATAGGGACAACGTTTTAAATATTTCCCAATTTATTCGATTTTTTGCGTATAGCGTCCCAATTTCAAACAAAAACCTGAAAATTAAAATAAAAATAAATATTATTCTACCTTTCAAAGTAATCGGTAGTTCAAATTTAAAATTTTGAATGGCCCGACCTTTATGAGGATTATATTTTCTATTTTTATTAAGTTTAGGAAAGTAAAACTAAGAAAGTATTCGTCCTTTGGCTTAAGAATGAAATCATACCAATGATGATTAGGTCCAAATTTATAAGAACGATTTAGTGAACACAACCAGCGGCTATGACAACCAATAAGTTGGCCATATCCTATTAGTTTAGCCGAATTGTAAGTTGCTTTACCATAATATAGTCTTTTATCTTATGATAAAACGCACCGAATTTCCATTATTAAATTATTAATATTTGGTTATAGCAACAGAAACTCTTCATACCCAACTGAATTTTTATACTTCGAACCAACTTTTAATCGTTGTTTTTTCTCTGCGTGTGATTTAAATTTTAACGGCTATAATCAATTTAAAGCTTTTTACTGGAAATTGTGATTTAATGTCTACTCTATTTCTCTCTACTGGCAAGCTTTCAATGATGCACTGGTTGAAGCTTTACTGTGTTGGTTTTACTTGTCTAACTTCTTGGCCATAGAGCGGCATTTTTATCGCTGCGATCTCTTTTCGCCGCTCAGTCTTACGTTATGCTCCGCTCCGAGCGCTCTTTGTTACGTTATAAATTTAACAGCCGTGTGACGTATTATTTGCTGCTGCTGTTGTTGTTGCTGTGCGCTCTTAGCGTCTGTCTAATTATTGTGTACGGCATTATCAGCCAGAGAAATGTGGCGATGTTAACGTTTTTCCACCACCGCCAGCGGCCGCAGTTCGAACCGAGTCCACCAGTGGAGGGGCACGTACTTAGCACTAATAAACAATTACGTGATTGGCATACATTTCGGCACATAACACGCGATCATCGTCGACAAACGCCGCAGCGACTGTTCCAATCCCAGCCACAACAAAGGCAAAGCGTCAGTTTTGCTAAAATTGGTCAATTGGCCATAGCGAAAAGCACGTTTGGTGAAGCGCAGAAACGCTTCAAAGCGAACGACAACGACGGCAACGGTGACGGTGGTTTGCATTTAACCGGTTTTAATGTTGAGCTCTCGGAGAGTCTGGCGTTGCAGCGTTTAGTACCCGATACCCGACATGAAAGGTGAGTGAGTGAGTAGCGAGGCTGGGCCTGCTTGTTGGTGCTGATGTTGGTCATTTAGCGGTGTGAGGGTCCACAGGGGGATTAAATGCCAGTATGCGAAACCAATAAAGAGGTGCCAAATGCGTTGTTTCTTTCGTATTCAAATGAAATCGTGATGGGAATCGATTAAATAAAAAACGCCAATTGCGCGGGGGTTCTAAAAGTATTTATTGTTTATGGAAAATTTGTGTACAGACATGTGTACTAAAACTTGAGTTCCAACTTGGAAAGAAACATAGTTGTAAGTGCTGTGTGTAGGTTAAGGCGGGTCGATTTGTAAGGAGGCATAAAAATCGCTCAAGTGACAAGGAAAATCGTATTCTAGGTATCAAAAAAAGAAGCTTTGCCCGAGGAACCATACCTCTAAAACGAATTTTGATGTCCCAAAACAATAACTTTTTTTATTTTCTTTTCGATTACTAAGTAAAAATAATTTTTTCGTTTACATATGTTCTAAATAAATTCTAAAGAGAAAAATAAACTCCAAAAAGAAAAAAAAACTTCTCCATTTCGCTAGTTTTTTCATGTAAAATGCCAATAATGGTGATTTCTTGTAAAGGGAACACCCCAGCGGGTTCCAGGCGGTGTGCCACTGGTATGGATCGGCCCTCCAAAGTTAGTGGTGGTCGGTCATAGATTTAGATTTGATTTGGGCACTTGGATCAAAGTGAGATTTTTCAAAATTTGACCCAATGGATCAAAGTGAGATTTTTCAAAATTTGACCCTACGGATTAAATGTCGGGACACCAGAATTCTTTTTAGAGTTATGGTTTCTTGGGCAAAAGTTTCTTATTTTGATTCCTACATACGACTTTCCTTGTCACATATAAGATTTTTAAATCTTAGGTGTAACAAAATGCATCTTTCAAGCGAAAATTTAAATGGGTGTACTAAAATGTAAAAATAAGGTTTGCAACAAACTTTTAGTAAAGGGTAAGCGTTTTAATATTCTAAATTTAAATCGGCTATCAAAAAAAGTACTACGAGTAATAATTGGTTCAAATTTCAGGTTTTATTAAAAATGTTGAACTTTGTCAATTGATAATGGATCACGATATCATTTCAATGACTACCACAACTATGTTGGCAATAGTTTGGCGGGAGATGAAGAATTTTACCGGAAAATCGTGGTTTCAGATGAAGCTCATTTTCAACTCGGTGGCTATGACAGTACTTTTTTTTATAACGGATTCAAATTTTAAATAGCCCACTCTATATTAAAATTTTTTCAATCTGTATCACTAAAAGTTCACTTTTCTGTAGAAGGTCTAACAAAATCCTTTAAATTGTTTTATTTAAGCACGGAAGGCAGATATATATCACTACAAATCGTACTTACAGAAGTTATATGTGTTACTAAGTACCCAAAAGTTTTTTGTGTGGATTTTAAGAAACTTGTCGTTATAAAAACGTCTTATAGTTAAAGCCAAATTAATACACCAAAGCTTCTTTTGTTAGCAAAAAATTACCTACAATATTTCTTATATTGCAAATTCCACAGTCTAGTCTACCAAAGTATTCCTTAGAAATACTCTATTTCTCTGTAAAACTATTCTATAACCTCAGTATTAAAGACTGTTAGTTAAAAATTAAAATTACGAATGATTTTTCTTAGGTGACATTTCTGTACTAAAAAATTCAAAATTTGTTAATTAATCACGGAAGTAGTCTCATATCACGAGAAATCATACTTACAGAAGTTATTTTTTTATCACTAAGTACTAAGTCTGCACTTTTAAGTCCTGTTCGATGTAAAAACCTCTTATAGTAAGCCAAATTAGTACATCAAAGCTCCTTTTGTTACCAACAATCTACCTACAGTATTTCTTTTACTGCAAAATTTACCGTCTGGACTACCAAAAATATTAATTACAACTACTACAGTTCACTGTACTAAAAATAATACACTCAGTACTAAAGACTGATAGTTAAAAAATAATATAATTAAAAAATTGAATTAGTTTTCCTAGGTTAACCTTTCAACGACACAAAACAAACAGTGTTTGTTAAAAAAGATTCGTTTGAGTACTAAAAAGTAGTTTTTTTTTAATTTTTCTTCAACTTGTTCTAAAAAGGGATACCTATCTATGCTACAACAATTTCGCGTTGGTGTACAAAAATACAATCGCTCTCTTTAATAAACAAACACTTGCCTCTGAACTATTTAAAGTTTCCTTTTGTTACTAAATCTTACTAAACTTTTACTTTTAGTACTACATTGTTAATTACTTTGTTGTGCAAATATTAACATTTAAACCCTCCTTTAGACGAAACCAACTGATACTTTTGTAAAATGATCTCCTAAATAACAATTTAGTGACCGTTTTTCCACATCACGTATAGTTTTCGAGGTATCTTAAGAGTAATCTTCATTTTTAAATGTATCGAAAAAGAATTATCGAAGTTTTAGGCATATTTATAAAAAAAAACTGTACTAAATGACCAATGACAATCGTTCAAATACTAAGACTGTGAGCACCAACATTACCCTATAAGTAATAAGAGATCCCTGTAAGTGCTTAAATAATTCAATAAGTGTACTATGAGTACTAAAAACAACATGCGAGTACTAAAAGTAACCTGTGAATACTATATGTACTCGTATTTGGAGGGTAATAACCCCAATACAAAAAACGTTAATGTAGATACTATTTTATTCCACAACTAGCCTGTGTGTGTACTAAAAATCAGTTTAAAGTCTAATATTAACCATTTGAATACTAATAGGATTTAATAAGCCCCAAAAAACCCTGTGAGTACTAAGCTCTAACGTATTAATTACTAAAAGTACCCTGTAAGTACTAAGCGTAAACTGTTAGTAGTAAACATACCATGTTAGTAAATGGAGTATCGCGTGTGTCAATACTAAATGTACCCTGTGAGTACTAAAAGTACTGCGTGTGTGTGAACTAAAAGTACTGCGTGTGTGGGTACTAAAGTACTCTATGAGTACTAAAAGTACCGCGTGTTTGAGTACTAAAAGTACCCTGTGAATCCAGGTACCGCGTGTGTGAATACTAAAAGTACCCTGTGAATACTAAAAGTCCCTGGTGAGTACTAAAAGTACATTGTGAGTACTATCAGTACCGCGTATGTGGGTACTAAAAGTACTGCATGTGGGAATACTAAAAGTTCTCTGTGAGCTCTAAAAGTACCCTGTAAGTGCTAAAAATATCATGTACTAAAAGTACCCCGTGATTACCAAAAGTAACGCGTGTGTACGCATTAAAATAAGCCTGTAAGAACCGAAATAACCGCGTAAGTAAGCATTAAAAGTACCTAAAAGTGCCCTGTGAGTACTTAAAGTACCCTGTAAGCACTAAAATACCTTGTAAGTACTAAAAGTACCCTATACATAACGAAAATAATCTGAGGGATCTACAAAACTCTGAGGGTACTAGAAGAATCTAAAGTTGTTTGCATGTACTAAAACTACCCTGTAGGTATTAAAAAAAATCTCCCAAGTACTAAAAACCTAATTTTGTCTCAAAGGCGATTAAAATCCAAAAGAAACTCTAACAGCTGTGTGGTAAACGGAATAATTTTATACAAAATATTTAGTATCGTTTGTACTAAAAACATAACCTATGACACTTTACTTTTAAAATAATAAAACTTCTGCATTAGACAATTTACTTTAGATCAGAAGTCACTTTCGTCCATGCAAAATCTCCAAAATTCCCGATTTATATTTTGCCCGCGAGGTAAGTTGATTTTTATAGCAGGGCAACTCTGTTGTTAATAGATGTATACTTAACCACACAATTATGTTGTTAAACAAAGAATTTTAAAAACTTTTATTTATGTAATGTTTTTTTTCGTTTTCACCTTTTCAGCTGCAAAACGAAACTGTACCCCGCTCAGTTGCCCTCCTTCAGTGTGGTCATTATTTACCACAACGAACAGAGTTCGGTTTTGTACAGGACTTTGCACAGTCTCTTCCAGAGAACACCCGATGAATTACTCTATGAAATTATACTAGTCAACGATTTCAGTCAAACGGCTGATGGGGATAAAATCAATCGATATGTTAATGAAAGTTTCCCCGATAAGGTTCATCACCTGCACTTGAAGCGGAGAGAAGGTCTGATAAGAGCTCGCTTACAGGGTGCTAGAAAGGCCCAGGGAGAGGTGGTAGTTTTTCTGGATGCCCATGTGGAAGTCAACGAGAATTGGTTGCCTCCTCTGTTGGCACCGATAGCGGAAGATTCGCAGGCTGTAACCACGCCCATTATAGACATTATCAACTATGCTACCTTTGAGTATCAAGCATCAAAGCCTTCGAGGGGCGGCTTCAATTGGCAGATTAATTATGTACAGCTACCTTTACTAAGGGAGGAAGAGATCTTAAATCCCGAGCCTCATAACAATCCCATAATGAATGGTGGATTGTTTGCCGTAAGAAGGGATTACTTTTGACATTTGGGTGGCTATGATGAGGGTCTGGAAATCTGGGGTGCCGAACAGTTTGAGTTGAGCTTTAAAATTTGGCTATGTGGTGGACGGCTCCTAGAGGTTCCCTGTTCCAGAGTGGGTCATTTATATAGATCGCACGAATTCGCAGTGCAATATGCCAATCGTACGGATGATTTCATATCGAAGGTAAGTCAACACAGCTGGAAGCCTCGTGACGCCTCTATTATCTGCTATTTACAGAACTACAAGCGAGTCGCAGAGGTTTGGATGGATGAGTACAAGGACTACCTCTACGAACACATACCGAAACTTAATCAAATTGAGGCCGGAGATGTAAGTCAACAAAAATTGTTGCGCCAGCATTTAAAGTGTAAACCATTCAAATGGTTCTTGGAACACATAGCCTACGATATGCTGAAAGCGTACCCGCCTATTAAGCCGGTAGACTTTGCCAGTGGTGCCATTCAGAGTCTAGCTTTGCCTGAACTCTGCCTAGATGTGGTGGGCATAAAACCTCGCCAAATGTTGCAAGATGTCTTGAAATCTTGTTCTCCTGATCTTAAATATCCTTATGCTACGCAAAAATGGCATCTTGGTTTCCGCCGAGATCTTCAACATCAGGGCAATTGTTTGGAGGTACAGTCGTGGTCCTCAGATGCTCCTGTCTGGCTGTGGCCTTGTCACAACGGAGGCGGTAATCAGTGGTGGTTTTATGATCGCAACACTTATATGCTGATACAGGGCAAGAAGGAATTCACTCAACGTTGTTTGGAAGTGGATGGCACGACATTGCAGGTGTTTGTAAATTATTGTGATTTCGCGAAAAAGGAACAGAAGTGGAAGTTTGGTTATGTCAATCATACGGCAATGAAGCATTTTTTTGGAGAAATTTAAAGAAAATGTGAAGGGGAAAAATTAAAAATGTTTTTTTTTTTAATTTTGATTAAATCAGCTTGATAGGTTTTTAAAAAAACGATCACCTTTAATGGTTTAATGGTGAGGCTGTCTTCTGAGGGCCAGAGGTAAATCGTTGTTATAAAAACATTGTCTCAGTTTATCTGTGGCCCACTGTGTTTAGAGAAAAAATAACAATTGTCCTACAGAAAAGTGACTTCACTTTGTCTAAGAACGATATTTATTATAGGACCCTAGGCGTATTGATTTGATAGAATGATGAGATACTCGTTTACCTTAGAAAAGTGACCCAGGCAGTCTGAGACACTGCATTTTTTTTAACAAGCGACCTCATCGAATCTCTCGAAAAGTAACCTCAGGCAGTCTGAGAAACGCTTTTCCTTCAGCAAAGTGACCTCAGTGTGTGAAACACTTCAATTTTCGATCTATAGAAATGTGACCTCAGAAAGTTTAGCACACATTTGTTCAATAGAAAAGCGACATCAAATAGTCTGAAGCACACTTTTCTCTACAAAAATCCAAGACACAATTTCCCAAAAGAAAATGATACCGAAAAGTGTTCCTCAAACACTTATCCTATAAAAAGGTGACTTAGACTGTAAAAGTGACCTCAGACTGTCTGAAGAGCATTTTTCCTATAGAAAAGTGACATCAGACAGTCTGAGGAACACTTTCTATAGAAAAGTGACCCTAGACAGTCTGAGGAACACTGTTCCTATAGAAAAGTACCCTCCACAGGCCCTACGCTACCAAAGCGAAAATTTGATGCTCCTGTTATCAATAGAAAAATTTCCTCAGATGATATTCCGGCAGATTGTTTGATACATATTTGTTATAGAAATCATGTAAATACGTCCTTCAGATCGGACAGGTAGATTTGTATATATTCCCCTACAAATTAAAAAAAATCTCAACTAAAACTTCGAAATTATTCTATTTTTAGATTTGTCGATTTTTCTTAATTTTTAAGATGAATAGTAATGATGGTGATGATTCCAATTTGTTGAAGCGTTTTTAACCTTTTCTAATTAATTTTAACTATCAATCAAAGGCGTAACATAATCAATTTTACTTTTTATTGCATACAGGTGGGTTACTTCCGAAGTTTTCGACAATGGGTTGAGGGAAAATTCAACAATTGAAGCTCTAATGTACAAGAAAACTCACAACTCCTTACCATTTGCATTGCCAGCTACTGTCAACTCATTACCTTTAGCATGAGTAGTATGCAAAATGTAAAGACATAAGATATTTGTAATTTACTTTTTTCGTTTGCAGAACATTTGTTCAATTCTTCAGCTATCAATTAAAAAAAAAATATTTCTATTAAAGGTAAGCAATTTTACTTTTTTATTACGTACTTTTGGGGAAGTATGAGAGGAAATTCAACAATCGAAGCTATCATGTTTTTTGTTCCTTATTTAATTTGTTTGACGTTATGTCCTAGTGAAACTAAAAAATTTGTATCCTAGTAAAGAACTTTATCCAAGGATAACTGACCTCCAGACATAGTACAAGAAAAATCACAACTCCTTACGACTTGCATTGCCAGCTACTGTAATCTCATTACCCTCAGCATGAATTGTATAAAAAAATTAATGACATTAGCAATATATAGTTCACTTTTTCGTTTGAAGTACGTTATTCATTTCTCGATCTCTCAATGTTTAAAAAAAACATTTCCATTTAAGGTAATTATTTTCCTTTTTTTAAATACTCTCGAAGTTTCCGACAATAGGGAAGTATGAAGGAAAATTTAACAATCGAAGCTCTAATGTTTTTTTTTTATTATTTAATTTGTTCAGACGTTTTGACTTATAATGGGAAAATGAAACTCGGGGATGTGTTTACTTTATCCTAGTAAAACTAAAAACTTTTTTTCCTAGGGAAACTAACCTTCTGTCATAGAGTACAAGAAAAATTACAACTCCTTACCACTTGCATTGCCAGCTACTGGCATCTCACTACCCTCAGCATGAATTATATGCAAAAAGTAATAACATTAGCTATTTTTGCATTACTTTTTTATATAAAGTACATTTTTCAAATATCTCTAAAAAATATATTTCTGTTTATGATATTTAAACTCTCTGCCCTCTTATTCGGCATAGGATTTAATATTAATTGTTAGGGGAGAACTACATAAAGCAACAAGTTGTAACCATAGTCAGGTCTGTAGCGCAGTGGAAAGAGAGTTAGATAGATCTTGGAAACATCATGATGAGAGCTGAAATCTGTGGAGAAGTAATTTTTATTTCTTTCACATACAATTAGAGTGTCCAGAACAAATCTGGATTTTTAGAAAACCGGCATTTCTTTTTTTTCAAAACCGTGGTTTGAAAAAACTGACTAAGGTTGTTTTTTTTTTAATAAAAAACCGGCAGTAACCGAAACCATATCGGTTTCGTTTTGCCTAAGCGTAGCAAATATTTTCCAAATCGGAAGCAGAGCAATTGGGCCCTAGCACAGGCTCTTAATTGACCCAGTTTTTCAAAACAGACTCATATTTGACCTTTGTCGGGATTTTTTAAAGTAAAAAACCGACCTTTTGCCAAAGAATGGAAATATTTTCCAGAAGTAAAGTAAGTGCGCCATTGAACAGGCACTAAATTTATCTAGATTTTTAAAATTGGTTTCGGCAGTAACCGAAACCATTTCGGTTTCGTTTTGCCTAAGCGTAGCAAATCTTTTCCAAATCGGAAGCAGAGCAATTGGGCCCTAGCAAAGGCTCTTAATTGACCCAGTTTTTCAAAACAGAATCATATTTTGCCTTTGCCGGGGGCAAAGGCAAAATATGGCCTTTTGGCCTTTTGCCAAAGAATGGAAATATTTTCCAGAAATAAAGTAATTGAGCCATTGCACAGGCTCTAAATTTATCTAGATTTTTAAAATGAGGTCATATTTGACTTTTGTCGATTTTTTTAAGTAAAAACCCTGCATTAAGCGACATTCCGGCGACATAACCTTTTGCCAAGAATGGAAATATTTTCCAAAAGTAAAGTAATTGTGCTCTAACAAAGGTTTTTATTTGACCCATATTTAAAAACAAAATCCTAATTTGAATTTGTGTAAAAATATTATGTTTTTGGTCAGGTTTTCGGCCCGTCACCCTAGTTAAGCCAAACTCAGATTTTTTTTTGCTACGTGGAACAATTTTATAGTTATTTTACAGCCACATGTACATGTATATATCAAAAAAAAATAAACCTGTATGACTTAAATTGGCCCAGAACTGGTAAATTGAAAATCGTAAGATTGCCTTAAAAATCTGATTAAAATAGGAATTAATATGGATGCTCCAGATCGGTTGTATGTTATATCGGGAAATATATTTGCATTGGGGCTATATCAAAACGTGGACCAGTATGACCTATTTTTGTCTGAGCTTATTACTGATCGATCTTAGTGAATTGTGTCAAATAGTATCGTTATTCGATGTACAACATATGTGGCTTTTAGAACTTAAGATATAAAATCGGCTGAACATATGCGTGGGAGCTAAATCAATTTAAAGCCGATTTTCAAAAAGTTAAAAGCCTTTCTCTGTAGTTAGAAAGCAAGCTTTAGATACCCAGCAGACGCACGGAGAGACTGGAGTGTTAGTGGTGCATATTTTTTTGAAATTGTCTATTCATTAATGTTGTTTACCATAAAAATTATTAGAAAGGGTTTTCAAATTTAAGCGAAAATTTCAGAACATTTTGTTTTCTACATATTTTTTTTAAAAAATAATATTATCTCTAGAACTCTGACGTCATAAATGACCCATATTGACTTTAAAGACTCGTGTATGTACGTCAAATTCGCTAGTGCCAAAAAAGTTGATAATAAGTTCCATCAATACTCAAAAGTCCGAAAAAAATTTCTGGCATTTTGGGTTTTAACACAATCCCATGTGAGAATTGGCGAGAATAAAGTCAGCATAGTTAGTTTTAATTTATTGTTTAACAAAATATTGATATAAATTATAACGACGCAATGCTTGGAAATACCAAAATCATTCATCGAAAACTCGCATAAACAAAAGACAATCACAAAATTCGACGAGTTAAAAAAAAACACAACACACACAGTGGATGGAGTGTGGCGAATGGGCAGACAGGCGGCGGCACAGTTTTCAAGTGGTTTCGTTTGTAATGTTGTTGACACAATGAATTACGTTTGGGAATGGGATGGTGTGGACAGATCCTCCAGCTAGCGCGGTAGCATCCGCTTCTGAAAAATGTGATTTTTCAAATCCGACTGTAGTCGTTATGACTGTCATTGTTTGTTTAATCAAATTTTGTGCTGATGTTGCTGCTGCTGGCGGCTATCGTTGCTGACTGAGGTTACGGCTATGTACGCACGGGCTCGGGTGCTGTTTGCATTACTGCTGAGGTAACACAAAATAATATTGTTTTGAATGAACGAGTACATACTAACTATTTTCAATACCAACAACAAATACTTGACAACTATTCGAAAAAAATTGGTTTTGTTTAAATCATATGAGGGGACGGACTTGCGATTAGATATACAAATACACGTTTACGAGTATACCCGATATATCCACCACCGTGCAGCGATGATAAATGATCGCCGTTTTTACTTTGTTGGTTTAGAATTTTGAGTCAACACTTTGTTGTTCGTGATTTTCTGTTGGCTTTTGTTGATACAAGTGCTAAACTGTCCGTCCGTTCAGGCGTCTAGTTTGGTCCAGCGTTAAACAATGGATGCATATTTACACGTAGGGTGCATTGTCGCTGCTGCGAAAATACAATAATAATTTGAGCAAATGATCAATTTATTGTACTCGTAAATTTTGCCTCAGACGGTCTAAGATGAATTATAGAAAATTATTTAGTAAAATTTAGCCATAGACAGTCTGAGAATATTGCAGTCTAACTGATGTCAATTTTCATAGAAGCTAACTGAGATCAATCTTTTATAGGAAAATTGCGCCTCAGTCCAACTGAAGTCAATTTTGCTATAAGAAAATTGCACCTCAGCCCAACTGAAGTCAATTTTGCTATAAGAAAACTGCACCTCAGTCTAACTGACTTCAATTTTCTATAGGATAATTGCACCTCACTCTATTTAAGAACAATTTCCTATTGAAAAATTGCACCTCAGTCTAACTAAGGTTAATTTTCTATAGGAAAACTGCACCTCAGTCTATCTAAGGCGATTTTCTATAGGAAATTTGCACCTCAGTGTAACTGAGGTCGATTTTGCTATAGAAAAATTGCACATCAGTCTATCGAAGGCAATTTTCTATAGGGAAGTTGTATCTCAGTCTAACTGAGGTCAATTTTGCTATAGGAAAATTGCCCCTTAGTCTAACTAAGGTCAATTTTCTATACGAAAAATTGCACTTCAGTCTATCTAAGGCAATTTTCTATAGGAAAGTTGTACCTCAGTCTAACTAAGATTAATTTTTTGTATAGGAAAATTGCACCTTAGTCTAACTGAGGTCAATTTTATATAGGAAAATTTTTCTTAGACTAACTTGGGTAAATTTTCTATAGACCAAAATTGTTCCTCAGACTGTTTTATTTTTCCAAAACACACACATTTGAATAAAGATGCTTTTATAATAATTTGTGCTTATCATAAATTCACATGTTTATGTCTACACTCAACATCGAAGGTGTTTTCAAAATCGGTGGCTGGTTTTGAACTCAACAGCTGTTAAGCGATGGTCGGCTACAAGTTTGGCTCTTTTACTACCAGAGTAGGAGTTAAACGATTTTTCATTTCTTAAGTGAGAAATAAAAATCAAAATTTATTTATGTTATGGTTTTCAAACTCAAACCTCCGCAAAGCATTAGCCAAACCTTGTCGTCTGTATCTACTTCATCTTCTTCTATTTCTAAATACTTTTGAACTTCCGTTGGATTTGAGGTTTTGAAACTGTTCCATGCCTCATTCATATGTAAATACAAAGTTTTGCTTGGGAGTTAAACGGAATAAAGGAACACAATAGAGAGAAGCGAGAACAAAACTTTAGTGGTCATTTAAAGCAAAACAATGGATTTCTGTTCCACTTTTATTTTAAATGTCGCTCTTGATAGCCTTATCATCGGTGGCGGTAGCAGCAGCGGAGCATTTCGAATATCTGTGGTTCGGTTTAAGATTTCAAACTCTGCATTGTAATTCTGATAAAACCCAAAACATGGAAGAAAAACAGTAACATGTTTTATGTGTTGTTTTAAAATAATTTCGATAAAAAACTTACACATGTTCTGCCTTGTATTTTGTTGAGTGTCTCATATCACCATGGTCATGTTCATCTGGTTATTGTTATCCACTGCCAGTCAGTCGTTTATGAGACAAATTAATCCCCGGTGTATTGAAACTGAAACATACACAAATTTGTATTTTATAAACTCTGTCCACAGATGTTTCTTTGGAATATTTAAACCGCAATTTAGATATTATTTTTACTCTCTGCTCAGTTCGAAAAGACATTTTGGAATGATAAGAATACCAATGGTCGTATTGTTCGCATGTGGTCTGGCGGTGAGACGTGGTAAAGAACCGACAAAAACAACTCACACAAAAATAATGAAGTTATTCCTTTGATATGAAAATATGATTTAAAACCACACGAGATTGCTTTCTGGGCTTCAAGTAAAACACAAAAAACCAAAGAAAATGCCATATTGAGGGGGATTACGGAATGACACACGCGCCCAGAAGCTTATGAATGGATTTGCCAAGCAAACTTTCTTTCATCGGACAGAGGTATTTGCATATGAAATAATTATTCACACACATGTGAAAGATTTTAAGGCGTATCGATCGAAAGTACTGAAATCGCTGATTAGAAAAAATTGAACAGACAAATTTTTTTATAGAAAATTTACCACAATGAAACTGAGGTGACCTCAGTTAGACTGAGGTGCAATTTTCCTATACTATAGAAAATTGACCTCAGATAAATTGAGGTGGAATTTTCCTACAGAAAGTGCACCTCAGTTTGTCTGATTCAAAAGTTTCCCATAGAATAATGATCTCAGTTAGTCTGAGAGGCAATTTTTTTTATAGAAAATTAACTTAGTTAGTCGGAGGCACAATTTTCCTATAGAAAATTGACCTCAGTTAGACTGAGGTGCAATTTTCCTATAGAAAATTGACCTCAGTTAGACTGAGGTGCAATTTTCCTATAAAAAATTGACCTCTGTTAGACTGAGGTGTAATTTTCTACAGAAAATTGACCTCAGTTAGACTGAGGTGCAATTTTCCTATAAAAAAATTGACCTCAGTCTAACTGAGGTGCAATTTTCCTATAGAAAATTGACCTCAGTCTAACTGAGATGCAATTTTCCTACAGAAAATTGACTTCAGTTAGACTGAGGTGCAATTTTCCTATAGAAAATTGACCTCAGTTTAACTGAGGTGCAATTTTCCTATAGAAAATTGACCTCAGTTTAACTGAGGTGCAATTTTCCTATAGAAAATTGACCTCAGTCCAACTGAGGTGCAATTTTCCTATAGAAAATTGACCTCAGTCTAACTGAGGTGCAATTTTCCTATAGAAAATTGACCTCAGTCTAACTGAGGTGCAATTTTCCTATAGAAAATTGACCTCAGTCTAACTGAGGTGCAATTTTCCTATAGAACATTGACCTCAGTTAAATTGAGGTGCAATTTTCTTGTAGAAAATTGACCTCAGTTAAATTGAGGTGCAATTTTCTTTTCTCTTTCAGTTAAATTGAGGTGAAATTTTCCTATAGAAAATTTACCTCAGTTAAATTGAGGTGCAATTTTCCTATAAAAAATTGACCTCAGTTAAATTGAGGTGCAATTTTCATATAGAAAGTTGACCTCAGTTAGTCTGTGAAACTATTTTCCTATAAAAAATGACCTCAGTTAGAGTGAGGTGTAATTTACCTACAGAAAGTTGACCTCAGTTTGTCTGATTCGAAAGTTTTCCATAGAATAATGATATCAGTTAGTCTGAGAAGCAATTTTTCTATAGAAAATTGTCTCAGTTAGTCTGAGGCACAATTTTTCTATATAAAATGGACCTCAGTTTGTATGAGTCTCCATTTTTCTATTGAAAATTGACCTCAGTTAGTCTGAGGCACAATTTTTCTATATAAAATGGACCTCAGTTTGTACGAGTCTCAATTTTCCTATAGAAAATTGACCTCAGTTAGACGGAGGGAAAATTTTCCTATAGAAAATTTACCTGAGTTATTCTGGTGCACCATTTTCTATTGAAAATTGACCTCAGTTAGTCTGAGGTGCAATTTTCCTATAGAAAAAGGTTGCAATTTTTCGATGGAAAATTTACCTCAGTGAGACTTTTTCCTATAGAAAATTGACTTCAGTTTGCCTGAGGCAAAAGTTTCCCATAGAATGTGACCTCAGTTAGTCTGAGGCAAAGTTTTTCTATAGAAAATTGGATCGTAGGCAAAGGCCCACGATTTTTGTAGGTTTGTTTTCTTTGGCCGATCATAGGTGATCTCATCGTCACAAAATATTTTTTTTTATAAATACTCATCAATTCTTTTCAATTTTATGCAACAATAGCATTGTTTTTTTCTTAATGTGCTGCACATGTCTACGAGAATCACGTTGCTTTTTTGTTCATCTTTTCCCCCTCTCTCAATGAATTTTGTCAAAGTAATTTGTCATCTTTCCCTACCAGCTACAAAGTGTTAATCGCCAGACATTTGAGATGACAAATTAAGGGGAATTTCACATGTGATATCTTATTTCACCGGATGAAAATTCAGAGAAACAGGTTTTGCGCAACACGGCCATTATAAAACCGAAGACAACCTTTGCCAAAATACGCCAGATGAGAGCCATGATAAGGAAAGAAGGCCAGCAAAAAAAGAACATCCATTATTCCCACACGTATGTAGTCATTCATACATGGCTAGGGTGGATTATCAGCGAAATACGGCCCTAACCTTGCCCAACAATTGCGAAAGTATTCTTCAACGGAAAGGAAATTGTTTGAATACAAAATTGAAATTTATACTTTTCAAACAAAACAAATGTTTGCTTCTTTCTATTCGTAATAATAATTGTAAACAAATGTTTTCTTTTCTTCTCTGTGTTTATTGTTTGTGAATGGAAGGAGATGAAGAATTGAAAAAAATATTCATTCATAAAATTCTCTTGAAGACAGACAAGCACACAGGGGCCGGGCCATCTAAGGTATGTCTGGCTGTTGGCATAAAAGGGGTGTTTACTGCGCATGTGCGCAGTGCTAAACATGTGAGGTGCGAGTAAAACGATATTGAATTTCTCTGTCAGATGTGACAAACCTAAATCCATTAAACAATACCTTCTCCTTCATACAACCTCTGATGGTGGATGAAGATGAAGGTGCTGCTATATTTAGAACTGATGAGCACATACTCCATTGGCAGAGGTGACAAAATTGTGGGAATTTAAATAAGACAATGCAACACTTGCATCATTGCCATGAGAAATGTCTAAAGAACAGAAACCTTACGGAAGTAACTCAATTATGAACCGGAAATAAGGCAACGATACAAAAGGATTCAAACAAAACCGAATAGAACGCTAAGAAAGGTGTAATTGAAACATCATTTGGGAAGTGGACACCAGAAAATTTCTCACCAAAACAAATCTTAAGAAAATAAAAAAAAAGATTTCCTACAAACATTACGAATTGTTTGATTTTCTTCTATTGATTTCAAAACAGAAAAATTCATAAATTACAAAACATTTTCACACTCTTCTTGTTAAACCTTTTAATCTCGAAATACATAAATCTTCCCTCATTTTCTACACCCTATCTCTAAACAAGTGTCACTAATAAATTTTGTTGTTGGTTTCTATAGCAAAAACCATGAAATATTAAAGTCTCCAGATTCCACAACATAATTATTTTGAAATTGTATTTCAATTTAAATCAAATTTTGTCACACCTCATTAAGGCGTAGTCGTTATAAATCATTTATTTGTAAATTAAATTAATACTAATAACTAAAAGCCTGAATATGAATTATTCGTTTTCATTTTTAATCCATAAACAAGTCATCCAGATTTAATCTGAATTTCAAATGGTGGCTACTATTTTTAGTAGAATAGAAGATTACACTAGTTTACAAATTATATTACAAATTTTTTTTTGGTTTAGAGTTCTAAATATTTTTTCCTATAGATTTTGGCATCCTAAACACGAAAATTAATTTTAAAAAAAATTCTTCTGATTTGTTTTCAAGATAAAATTCTTTTACGATTTTCTTATGAGATGTCTCAGCTTTTTGGGCCATAGCTTCCTAACGCTAATAGCGATTTTATCAAAAGTGGTCTCAAATAAAAGGAAATTAGCTTTTCTAAAACATTCACAAAACCATGGCTTGTTTTGTTTGGGAAGTCCCAACTTTATGCTCAATTTATTTATATATTTCTATTTATAATTGTAGATACATAATGAATATTCGTCCTTTTTTATCTGTAAGATGAAATAATTGAATACGCCCTCTAGCTTGTGTATTCAATTTTTTCATCTTATTTTTATATATGTTAATATTATTATATATACTTATATTATATATATACTTATATATATTTAAGTATATATTTTTTTTCAATTTAATATTTTATTTAAATTTAATTAAATTTCTTAAATTTTAAATGCCTCTAACGTCAAAGCTATTGAACTGATTTTATTACACTTTATAACTTTAGAAAAGCTACTTATAATTTCCTTTTATTTGAGACCCCTCATGAAAAAATCGGCAATAGCGTTTGGGAGTTATGGTCTAAAAAGCTAAGACATCTCATAAAAAAATCGTAAAACAATTCCAAAATTTTTTCTTGACAACTAATCCGAGAAAATTTTTTTAAAATTCAATTTCGTGTTTAGGAAGAAAAAAATATTTAAAACTCTGGACAAAAATGACTGCAAACTAGTGTTATTTGTTCCACATTTTCTTTGTTGTAATGACCTTACAGGAGTACAAATGCCTATACTTTTTTTTGAAATCAGAGTAGCTGATAAGCAGAAACAGTTTTAAAAAACTAAAAAAATACAATCTAAACAAATTATACAAATGGAAAGAAAAACAGGGCCCAGTATGTGTCTTAATCGAATCGGAAGAAATAAGTTTTGATAATTTACTCAAAATCATATGTCTTTTACTACTCCATGAAATCATTAATTGCAAAGAGTTTGAGTATCTTTTTAAAAGCCTTAATTTCGCTCGATCCAACCGCGGAATGAAACTTATCAATCGGAGAATTTTTAGTCTACTTTCAGAAAGACAATTTTTTTGGGTGTAGTAAACGTCACTGGAACAATCTTTGTTTGTTTGTTTTATATGAAATCAATACTACAAGGATTATATATTTACAAAGTTTTGAGTTTTACTGTAAATATACGAGTATTTTAACAAATGGTTACAATAATTTGATTAATTTCTAACTTATTGAATAAAAACAGTTCATAGAAGAAAAAGATAGTAAAAAACCTACGCTTAATTAATATCACAAAATAATAAGATGATTTTAAAGCCATAACTAGATTTGTCTTTTATAAAACTTATAAAGTAAATTACGTAGTTATTGTAAAACTAAACCTCTCAGTTGGGCGTAGTTTGACCTTCTCCATTTGTCATTAAATATAAGTGTCAAGTCGTCTATTATGTTATATATCATTTTCTGTTTCGACAGTCTATAAAGTTCTGCAGTAGGAAATCTTGAAGGTAAATTATTTGAAGGATTTTTGTTTTGGATAATTTCAAGTTTATTTCTATGGACAATCTCTCCAGATCTGGCAGCCATATGTAGGAATTGGTCTAATGCATAAGTTGTACAAAAGAAGTTGGTTCTTGGTATGTAATTTTGAATTCCTATTTAATAAGAGATATAATGATCGTCTACATCTTGTTACCTTTAGATATTTCCTGTATATGACCCTGAAAAGTTAATTTCTGGTCCAGAATAATTTTAAGGTATTTGATTGATTTTGAAAGTGGTATTTCTCTTTCCGGTACCATAAGTTTAATGGAAGGAATTATTTTGGGATATTTATTGTAGGGGAGTAAAATAGCTTGGGATTTTTCCTCTTTTATTTTTATTTTCCATCTGGAATAGTATTTGCCCGAGGAAATTAGCGTTTTTTTTCTTTACTATGACATTTGAATCTTTTCCATGGCATATGAATGCGCTGTCATCGGCATAGAAAGCTACCTCATTTCCGACAGAAGGTTCGCTGTCCAAAGTTTAAAGCGAGTATAACAAAGGAGAAAGAACCGATTCCTGAGGAACTCCAGCAACTTCAACAACAAATCTTCTGTCAGCCAGGAAATTTTTAATCAGCTTAATTATATATGTCGGGCAGTTCATTTTGTATAGTTTGTAAAGGGTGGTTCAATTTAAAGGGCCGATGCCATTTCCTGCCACCGTTCTGACCTTTGATGACGTTTGGAATGTTCAAAAGGCTTTAGTTCTTGAGTCAATTGCGCCTTGTAAGCTTGCAAATGCAAGTCTTTATGCATAACGTTCATCAACGACGAGCGTGAGAGGTGCAATTGTTGGGCACGACGACGAGTTGAGCTGGACGGCTCTTCAGCCACACTATCGCGAACAGCAGCAATATTTTCTGTAGTACGAGCATGCACTGTTCTTTTCACATCTCCCACAGACCCGGTTTGCTCAAACTTTTGCACGATTTTTCCGATTTACGCACATTTGGACGATTAAATTCACCGAAAAAAATCACTAAGTGCACGATATGCATTTTGATTTGAACGCTTGAGTATCTTTTAAATTGAGTAAGTCTGAAATTGAGAAATATCAAATGAAATGCCGAAAAAAACTTGACGTTTAGGGGTGGTTCACATTCAACATCGGCCCTTAAAACCCTTTACAAGAGTCCATCGTGCCAAATGGATTCAAAAGCCTTTTACAATATCTAAGAAAAGTAACCCACGTAAAAGAACCTCCTGTTTTTGCTTGACTTTATCATATTTATAACTCGTTTCATCTGATGAGTTGTCGAATGATGAGCTATAAATCCTACTGCCATCTGCGAATAAGATTTTTTTTCTTCGGCATATGTTTGAAGCCAATGCAATATTTTTTTATTACTTCAATGATGATTATAAACTTATTGGGCGATAGCTTGCAGGTGCTATAGGATCTTTACATTTATTTTAGAACAGGAATAACCTCAGCCAATTTAAAATCGTTTAGGAAAAATCCATTTTTTAAACTGAAATTAAACAGATTTCACCAGATTCTCATAAGCAGGTTGCGGCAGTTTTTTAAGCAAAACATTGCTTATCTGATCAATTCGTGACGCTTTCGAATTCTTCAAATTTTTATTATGAAAAATAGAACTGAAGTCTTCATAAGAAATGTAACAACTTTTAAAAAGAAGCTATTCAATTTGCAGAGCTATATAGTGACGCAATTTGTATATGTTTTCGATTCTATGTCGACAAAAATACCAAAGTTTTTACGAATTGAAACATTAATGGGCTTCTCAATAATATCGATTAAAAAATGAAACCAGACTAGGCACTATATAAGCTCTAAGTTTTCATATTTATCGAATCAAAATCGGCTCGAAACTATTTGGATATTTTATTTCCTTGATCGGTAATAATATATTATTAAAATTAAATCTCGAATTTTAATTGCAATTTTTATTGCAAATATAAACCATTCATTAAAATATAATAAAAACACATATCGCTAATAATATATTATTAAAATTAAATTACTAATGTTAATTTAAAATGCAATTTTTAATTGAAATATGTTCACTTCATTAAAATCTAATTTAAGCCCAGAGGTACCTGAGATATTGCACGGACATTCATATATTTCAAGTAAGTCGAGCGCATTCAATGTAATTCCATCTAAACCGATTTTGCATGATTAATTGCAGTTCAAGAGGACATAATATCAGTTGATCCTCTATAAAGATTTGTGAAATCTTGACTTTAGTTGATCAGGCGGCCTTTATATTTTAAATAGATTTCGATATATTATAAATCTAAATTAAGGAAAATACTTATCTATATTAAAAAGAATAAACTTGCGATGTAAACGTAGTTTTTGCTGAAGAAAAATAAATTTGATAAAACTTATTTTTCTTCAGCATCATAAGAAAAATGAAATTTTCTCATAGGCCGTTTGATGATAGTAACGGCCGTTTCTTATAAAATAGAAAGATTTATGCATAACAAATAATTTTGTTTGGCTTGCGGAATTCGTACAAATTGGTCTATTTAAAATTTGAATCAGCTGCAAAACAAGTACTGACTATTTTTTTAAAATTCCTTTTTTAATGGAAAGGTTGAACTTTGCTATTTAATAATGGCACACATTATTATTCATATGACTACCACAACAAGCTCGACAGTACCTCCTCCGATCAATCCAGTTTTTCAGTACATTTTTGATTGCCTCGGGTCGAATCTCTTCAATGGCAACTTCGATTTCATGTTTCAGTTGTCTCTTGACACAGCAAATAATCCAAAGGACTCAAATCGCAGCTCCGAAACGGCCAATTGACATCACAAATTCTTCGGGTTCCATTATTCGATTTGTTGAAACCATATGTCGTCCATGTCATTCTCTTGAATTTTGGAAGAAAAAAAATCGTTGAGTAACGCTCACCGCTGGCGGTAACGGCGGCTCCTTGCTCATTTTTGAAGAAAAATAGCTCAATGATGCTGCCAGTTCAAGATCCACACCAAACAGTGACTCGTTGTGGATGCATTGGCCTCTCAATAGTCACCAGTGGGTTTTCTGAACCCCATATGTGGCAATTTTGCTTATTGGCATAATACGGTATAAAACCCGAAATTTGAAAAAATTATCAATACATTTTTCTGCACAGACGATTCAAATTTAACATTTTAAATGGCCATCCTTTTATTTTTCCTTAATAAAGTTTTTCCCTTTTAATTAAACACCGGCTCCAGTTGGATTTTAGCTGCCGCCGGTCATTGTTTCTTCAGCCGCCGTCAATAATGTCAAGGCGGCTTGAACTTCTGGTACAAACCATGATTGTTTTGTTTTTGCTTCTCACATTACAAGTGTCAGCACTGTTATTCTTCGGTGTTCGTATATTTTCATAGTTTTAAAAGAATTACAAAAGTAATTAAATTGCATCGAAATTATCAAGAAAGTGTGATTGCCGAACTATTCCTATGAAAGTGCCTTCGATACTTACCTTTTAAACGCTTATGGCTAAGCCAGAAACATAAGATCGAGCCAGCTTTAAACTCATTACAAATCGCAAAACCTTACTCCCAGATTCCTGTAAGAATCTCACAAAGTGTGGAACTAATAGTCCGGCTAATCATGTCTATCTCGTAAAGATGGCCGTACGAAGGTCGGATGATGCTATTGCCCGTAAAGGAAAAGATGGACCTACCGTTAGACTAAAAGTTCTAGAAGAACTAGTGAGAAGGATTGCAGCAGTGATAAGGGTTACATACATATGTTTACCCTTCCACTTTGGCATACAGAAGATTTGTCGCCTCAGTAAGACAAATGAGCAACATAGCAGTTATAGTCCCGATAACCACTTCTATCTCCAGAAGATATGATCTATGACCAAACAAAAACAAGGGTCGGATGATGCTATTGCCCGCGAAGGAAAAGATGGTCATACCATCAGATTTAAAGAACAAGTGAAACAAGTTACAGCCGCGGTGGACAACTGTGTACATTGTACCCTACCACTCTGGAATACAGAAGATTAGTCGCCTCAGTAAGACAACATAGCATTTTATAGTCCTGATAATTACTTCTACATATGTCGAGAAGGTATGGTCTATGACCGAACAAACACGAGGGTCGGATGATGCTATGGCCCGTGAAGCAAAAGATGGGCATAGCGATAGACTTAAAGAATAAGTGAAAAAGTTACCGCCGCGGTTGACAACTGTGTACATTGTACCCTACCACTCTGGAATACAGAAGTTTCGTGGCCTCAAGAGGAAATATGAGCAAATAGAATTGTATAGAAGATTCTTAAGAGCTAATCTGCCGGCCTGACGGAAATTTCAAAAGGTAAGCTACTTTTTCTTTGTTGCGCCGATTTTCACACACCATCTACATCAAGTTTTCAAAGTTCTTAGCAGATTATGAGATATATATCACAACAACAACAAATGACTTTATACGGTAGATCTAAAATCTTACTAATGAAACCGTAGACCGGATCTGGCCAAACTTATAAGCTTTTTGTCGTATTTGCAGTCTAGTTCCATACATCAAATATTATTGGAATCTGAGAAAAACTTATCGCTCTAAGGTCAGTTAGACCAGGAACATTTGTATTAGGGCTTTTTTAAAAATGGACCGATCTCTTGCATTTTTTATAATGTTGTTGTTGTAGCGGCACACATAGTTCCGGGGTGACAGTTCTTGGCCGAAGAATGCCTGCTTCGGGTCAATCCGGTGCATAGATCCGGCTGTCGTGGGATGTGAAAGTTTCACATTTTTAATAATGTTTTTTTTGAAGTGCAAATTAATGGCACAAATTTGGAAATAATGTTTTTTTTTGTGCAAACTAATGCCACCAAACAAATTTCGTTGAAATCTGAAGAAATTTAACGCCGTTAGGTGGGTTAGGCCCCGAAAAATGGAGGTTCATGGCCCCAAGTCTAGATGATCCAAAGCCGAAAACCGACATTCCTGTTTTTATGTTCAAGACAGACAGTCGGTTTCTCAAAAATACGTAAAATCCAAGTCGATTTACCCGGTTTTTGATGTCGGGTTTTTTGTTGTTGTTGAATGTAAACTCAAAGAAAATTTATAATTTCATCTACGGAATATGTAACTAATATTTGAGTATTGAGATCCCAATATAAGGGTACCGATCTAATCAGAATCACCACGATTTGTTGATATAAAGGGTGTTCCATTTACAATTTTAAGTTTGAATTGGCTATTTTATGGATTATTTTATGAGGGGAGACATTAAGAAAAAATGTTGCGCATAGCATCCAGAGACAATTGAAGCGTTGAAACATGAAATCGGAGTTGCCATTAAAAAGGTTCGACCCGAAACAATCGAAAATGTACTGAAATATTGGGTTAGTCGGATGAGGTACTGTTAAGCCGGTTTTGGTAGTCATATGAATGATATTGTGTTCCACTATCAAATGACAAAGTTTAACCTTTCCATTAAAACCAGAAATTTTAAAAAAATATCAGTACTTGTTTTCTTAAAGCCGAATCAAATGTAAAACTTTAAATCGCCTACCCTGTATGTCTGTCCTTCTCTCCGTCTGTCTGCTGTCTATCTAAAGCTTGTTATCAAACTTCAAGTCGCAATTGTTAACTGATCTTTATTGAAATTTAGTAGAAGTACGTTTTGTGGAACAAGATTAAGATATTGCTTCAACACATATGTATGCTCAGCCATTTCAATGTTTTTAGCTTTACGAGCCAAGGACTGCCGCTTCGAAAATTGTTTTAGATATAAGGGGAGATCAATCTAAAGGTATTTTTTTCAAATTCAAAAGTTGAAATCATGAGTGGAATTATTGTTCATTTGAAAGAACATTTTATGCCATTTATTTTTTGAATATAATGATAGCCGCAGCTCGCCTCAGAGTGTCGATTCTGACGACTCGTTGGAGCATTTAATCGGTATGGCGTTAATGAAACACGACGTGGATTTCGCGGTGAAAGTCTTTCAATGATGAAATGGCAAACAATACTGAAAAGAACAAAAACAATGTTTAACACAACTCACGCGAAGTCTGTAAAAAAACCCAATTGGAAAAAATACCTCTTGATTGATCACCCGTTAGCTCCCACATGAGCTTTTAAGAAAATCGGTTAAAATTTATATAGCTTCCACACATCCGTTCAACCGATTTTATGTCTTTGTCTTTAGAGGCCACATATTGCATCCATCTTGATGTATTTTAACACTGTTCTTTGAAATCGATCAGTTATCAGCTCAAATAAAAATGGTTGATACGGATCGACATTGCGATATAGCCCCGGTGCAAATATTCCTAAGATCACATTAATCATATTAACTCCGATTTCGATCAAATTTAATATAGTATATATGGATATATATGATGAACAAACAAACAATCTTTGACCGATTTGGATCATATAAGCTCATTTTTTAAATAAAGTCTGTTTAAATTGTTTGAGGCCCCAAAAATGGCTTCAATATGCATGGATATGTACTTTTAAAATAACTTAAAATTTTCATAGGAAGCAAGAAATAAAATTATATTTGCAGTACGGCTAAATATGGGTGACGGACCCTAAACCTGAAAATCTAACCCATATAAACATGGACAAAATCAATCAAATTTTTTGACAAATTCAAATATGGCCTTGTTTTAAATCTGTTTAAATTTAGAACCCTTTAAAGGGGTTCAAAACTTGCTTTCAATTGGCTTTTCTGCACAACCAGAAGTGAAAAATAAAATAAAGTCGGCCATGCCAGTCTTAAGCTATTTTACCAGTTTATATTTAAATAAAAAACAAACCTCCAATCGCAACAAGGGATTTTATTGCATTCTTGAGTTTAGAAATAGAGACACTTATTTTACTTTTGATTGGGGAAACCTTTTTCCATTCTTTGGCCGGAATGGAGATTAATGACGGGGGTTTACATTAGTAAAATAAATGACACTAGGTTTTTTAAAAGACGGTTAAAAAAAAGAAAAGGTCGGTTTTATTGAGCACTCTACCCAAGTATTTAATTATGAACCTTTGTGGTTGGATCCGAAAATAATTAAGGTATAACTGAACAATATTCAATAAGTTTTGGATCATTTACTTTTTAGACATAATCAAAAGTAACAAAAAACTGCTGCGATTTGCATGTTGTACGTTTTCCCAACCTCCTTATGTTTTAAAGTCGGAGATAAATGAAACATCGTCTTGAACTGCAAAAGCATATAAGTCTTGACTCTTCCAACGAAACGCATTAAAGTCATAACGACACAAACTATTTAAAAATACATAAGCAAAAACTCACTATCGGTGCGAATGGGGTCAGTGCTGACTGTGATTGCAACTGCACAAACCAATTGGCCTGGCCGGTCGTAGCAAGAACAAATCTCAAGGTGAAGCTGCTTGAAATGAGCAAAGTCTTTCGATGCTAATCAATCTTAAGGTGGAAACGCTTGGCCTTCAGTAATAGTTTTTAATTTTATTTTCTCTAGTGCAAGTGTTGCCCTTTGATTTAGAAATCTTCCAACAAATGGGAATGTTTGAAAATAAACAGAAAAATTTCAAATAAAATCTTTCTTTATGACAAATAAAGTTTTGAAGTGAGAAAAAAAAACTAATAAAAAAACAAACAAATTAAGTCATAAGCCAACCAACCTTGAGCTCTGCTATAGAGAAAGACTTCAAACTACTTCTGATGAATGAAGTGGTGATGGGGGGATGCCAGCAGCCACTATGTGGATGCAGGCCTTATTATCAACACAATCCCAAGTTGAATGTTACGATTCAGAAGAAGATGCTGTAGTAAAAACTAGAAAAACACAAAACAAATCCCAAAACCAGAGATAAGAAAGTTGATGTTTATTTGAAAACACATACAAACTAGTCTGTCCGTTGGTCATTTTACACTCATACTCGCCTATAAAATTTATTAAAGGAAAAAACTATATTTGTTTTTAGAAATTATTGGAAAAAGGTTAAAAGTCGGTTCATTTGTGTTTATGACTTTACACCAGAAAAAGAACAGGCGTCTGGGCGAGTACTTTAAAGTTGTAAAATAATGAAATGAATAGTTTAACGTTTCAGGGGTCAGTTGGTTTTTTTTTAATTCGGACAATAAACAGGGAAAATTATTTCGAAACTTAAATAAAAGAATACAAATCGTACACAACAGTCAGCAATGATTACAGCTCCTTTTTGCTATATTTCAATGTGTTAAGCTTATGAATTGTCCAGAAAAAATTCTCATTACCAACGAACATTGCCAAATTAAAAAGTAACTTAACCAAATAAAAGTAACTTAAAATTAAAAAAAAGAAAAGATTAGAGCAAACATTACTAATATCGGAAGATCAATCTAGAGGTATTTTTCCAATCGACTGGTATGGCGTTAATGACACGAGTAATGTTGTCTTCCAAAACCTTAAGCGTAGCTGATTTGTCAGCATAGACTTTGGATTTTACGTAGCCCAAAAGAAAAAAGTCTAAAGGTGTGATATTACACAAACTAGACGACGAAAAACGAGAAGTTTGCTGCAATTCGAAATGATCTCCTAAAAGATCCATTGCTTAAGCAGCTGTATGGCAAGTGGCACCGTCCTGTTGAAGCCAAATATCGCCAAGATTACGGGCTTCAATTTTTAGCAAGAAGTCCATACACGGTTGCGTTGCGGTCATCAACCTTTTTTGAAAAAATATAGACCGATGATTCCACCCGCCCATAAACCGAACCAAACCGTGGTTTTCTCTGGGAATTATGGTACCTCTTGAACCTCTTCTGGTTGCTCTTCAGCTCATATGAGGCAATTTTCTTTATTGACTTTGCCGTTGAGCCATAAATGGGCCTCATCACTGAACAGAATTTTAGTCGAAAACAGCGGATATGACTGATCATACCCAGTCAACCTAGACCTGAGTGATGATGGACCACAGTTATATAATAGGTTAGAAGGACTTGCACCGTTGTCCTTGAAAAGTTAACACGCGTTACATTTACTTGGGTCCATTTAATTCTCCTTTGTTTATGATAAAAAAAAACACAATAAGCTCTGTAGGAAGCTGATTTTCATCACGACAAACCGTTAAGAGTAACTATAGAAGATATTAAAGAAAGAACTTTCCCAGGTAACTACGCCGTCTTTTCTGGAGGAGCAGGCATCTACACAAAAGGTGCTACACGGCTCAATTAAAAACCAAAAAAAACGACTGCCGACTGTTGGATGTAAAAACGTCCAAACCCAAAAGTCGGTTTCTCTAAAATTGCCACGCCGCTAAACAGATATGTCGGTTTACTCAATTTTTTGCTGTCGGGTTTTTTTAATCTTGTACACACAGGGAACAGTTTTATTGCCACAATCGATTTGTTGTGGTTGCACGTACTATTCATGTATTTCATCGTTACAACCGAACGTTGATTGCATACACAGCAATTTTCAGTAGAGGGAACTGATATTTTCGGTTGAAGAAAACAAGTATCGGTAATCCTAACAGATTATGATGATTATTGGAACTGAATTTTTCCAAAATTTTATTTAATAAATACGTCTTTAGATCGAGGTTTTGACAAGCATTAAAATGATAACCCAATCTTAAAGGCTAAAAATCCGAATGTCGGTTTATATTTTAGAAAAAAACCGACATTCGGTTTTTTTCAAAACCGTCCCGGTCTTCTGAAAATTCCGGATTTTTTAACACTCTATAAGTGATACAAAGATATAGTGCAATAGATTACTAAGATCATGGGAATTATTATTAATATCGTACACAGTTTCTCATTGAAATCTGCCTGCATAGTCTTTGATCCAAACACATTCGTTGCTTGGGATCTGATGAAGGTAAAGAATTGTTCACCAAAACTGCAGCCACCCATGCTTGCAAGTACAATTTTTTTCGACTCTCTTTTGAAACACTTTTTAATTTTCTCTTTTAACAAATTTTCAAAAAGAAATATAGTCTCAAATCTGACTAAGAACTAAGCATAATAATTTTAAATATTTAATAAAACTAAATAAAAAGACGTGTCCTATTTGTACTCTAATTTCAAAACTTAACGAGCAATTTTTAAAATTTCTTTGCTTACAAAAATTGATTTGAGTTTGTAAGAAATAGAAAAAAGTAATCAAAAAAGATTATAAGCGTGTATTAACCGAGCTCGCTTAAACTTGCTAAAGGTTATTCTTGAATAACTGGGTAACGTGGATAGCAATAATTGCCTATAGTTTTCTGTAAACAAAATCATTTCTCTATGCTTGTACAATAGTGCGAAGTCATTGCTTTAGCGACCTAATAAGCGAGTTGCCAATAGAACACGACCTTTGGTCATTTAAAAAACGTTTTACATCATTTTATCAAAAAAAATTAAGTTTTAAAAAACATAAAAAATTACCACAATTTTTAGAATTATCTAATCGATTAATACTAGACATAAACGATTCTATGCTAATTCTTAAAAAAGGTGATTTACAAATTAAGCAAATATTTATTACTGTCGTAAAAATAGAAATAAATGCCCTTGACAACCTCTCCTTCGATCTGTGGAGTCAAAACTTTCTTTGAACATTATTCGGCGGATTTCTATAATAAATTTGAATAAATTAAAGCCAAAGAAATTTACATTATGATTTGACAGTAATCATATGCGCTGGATTGTGAAACTGAAAGTGTTAAAATAGCTTAAATTTCAAAAAGAGCCCTTGACAACCATGTTGCTGAATTGTGAAGTTAATACTTTCTTTAAACTAATATTTAAAGCACTTTTTATAATCTACTTAAATATTTTGCTGAGCTACGAATTCACATAAACTATTTTGCAATAACTTGAAGTTAATTAAATACTCTACACAGTGTTTTTGTTTAAATATAGGCCGCTTTGTCACATAAATCACGACGAAGTGCCTGCAAATTGTATAGGTTCGAACAGTCGGATTTCATTTCTAAGTTATGGGCCTAATTGTCGATTACGTTTCATTCTTTTAAGTCACGACCAAAAGAGTGTAAAGTGTTTTTGCTTGATTATAATTTTTTCGCACATTATAAATTGGTGACATGTAAACTTGTCAGATTTAAAAGGGGCTTCCGATAAGAACTGATCAATTTTGTATTTTTATAAAATAAAGAATAATTGAGATATCAATAGGGCAGGAACTACTGTTACAAGATGAGTTATACGAGGGTTGCTATATGTGACGCGAAAAATAGAACGGGACCTAAGGGTAAAAACCAGTTTTGTTCAGGAGAGCCATTTTAAAGATTTTAATACGTGTTTCTTTGGTGTACCATCACTTTCATAAAACTCGCATATCTGTGGGAGGGAACACTTTTGGGGCATGGGATCGGTCTCATTCGGTGCTCAGATGTTGTCCACATCAAAAAAAAAAGTGCAAATTGTTTTTTTTTACCCTTAGGTCCCTTTCGCTGTCACATATTCGAGTATATATATTTCTGGCCTAGGCATCACTAAGTGTTGCCTGGCGCCAGCTGACATTTCCATTGGAAAGTTTGACATTTCTTTAGCATAAACAAACTCAGAACGTTTTGACGTACGACCATCATTTGTGTTGTTTACAGTGACTGGAAAAAATCAATTTGGCAAATAAATGGAATTAACTCGTGAACATTTTCGTGCCATCATTTTTCACAACTTTCGGCGTGGATTATCACGATAAGAGTGCATCGATGAACTTACATCTTTGTATGGCTATGAAGCTCCATCCTATGGCACTGTGAAAAACTGGTTTAATGATTTCAATCGTGGCGGACGCTCGCTCAAAGACGAATGTCGTCCAAAAGCGGCCGTTGTGCCAGAGAACATTGATGCCGTGCGTGAACTGATAATGCAAGATCATCATGTGACATACCGTGAGATAGAGGCATCCTTGGGCATTTCTTTCACCTGCATACATTCGATATTGCATGAACACCTGACCGTAAAAAAGGTTTGTTCTGTTGGATCTCGCACAATTTGACAATCGCTCAAAAAAAGCCTCGTGTCGGTTGGTGCAAAGAAATTTTGAAAATATACGATCGCGGTGCTTCAAAAGACGTTTATAAGATCGTCACAGGTGACGAATCATGGATCTATGCGTATGAGCCCGAAACAAACAGCAATCGACCGTGAGGGTCTTTGAAGATGAGCCAAATCCAACGAAAGTGGTTCGTGGAAAAAGCACTTTGAAGCAAATGCTCGCCCGCAAAACTGGTCATGTGGCGACTGTTCCGCTTGAGCAACGTAGGACGGTCAAGTCTTAGTGGTACACCTAAATTTGTTTGTCTGAAGTCTTGGGAGATATTCGAAACACGAACAAGAGAAGACGAATCTTTGTGCCCCATGACAATGCGATCTCTCACACATCGGCTCAAACAAGCGCCTTTTTGACTGGGCAAAATGTCGAATTTATGGGTCATCCGCCGTACAGCCCTGACCTGGCACCCAATGACTTCTTTTTATTCCTGCATATCAGGAAAAAAAATGCGTGGTCAATGATTTTCATCGCCAGAAGATGCTGTTGAAACGTTCAAAAACCTTGTTTTGGAGGTGTCTCGATCGGAGTGAAAAAATTTCTTCGACAATTGGTTTGAGCGCATGCAAAAGTGTATAAATCATGCTGGATAATACTTTGAAGAACAATCAAACCATTTTTGATGATAAATATTCGCATTTACAATTCATTTTTTTCAATTCAATTCATTTATTTATTTCCTCATTATCTTGTATAGGTTACATTATTCTTCTTAAGTCTATTATTTGCTTCTAGCATACCTTAGTATCTATCTAGAATTTGTATCCTAACTTAAGTTTAAATGCCCTGAGGCCAGCCCATTTTACATTTTACATTATATATGAAACTTGTTCACTCTTAGTAGTATGTTTCCCGCAAAAAAGGATGAAAAACGGGGATTTGGCTCGCATTTACATTATTAGGCCAGAAATATATATAACAGCCCTCTATATGTCTTAAATACTCAGCCGTCATTTCAATAAATAATTTAAAAAAAAAATATGGAGCAGGAACTAGAATCTAAATAAGCCGCCTTGTGAACCACAGACACTAGCAGATTCCTCGTGCCATATTTTATTAAAATCAAAGGTCTCCCCTGGCCATAGTGACTCAAAATTTTATGGAATTACCCACATAAAATATGAGACATTGAATTTTACGACTTTTGCTTGCTAATTGTAAATATGCTAATCCAAAAAGTTAATTCGCAAAAAGTCCATTAAAACCCTTTGGGATTTTTTTTTTCAATATCGTAAAAAAAACATTAACCAAAACCTTCAATTAATCAACGATATCACGGATATATTTTTTCATACCGATGTCATTACATTGTAAAGAAAGAGCAGGTTCGTTTTGCATAGCTTTTAGTTACTAACTACTCATTGCTAATGATCCTGACTTACGTTAAAAGTTTACAATCACCTGAAGTGGATGCACTTCAATTAAAATCTATTTGCGTTCAGTTTATTTTTCCACATTAAATATTTAACCATATTTATAAATAGATTATGACTGGTCGGACTAGTTACAACTGATTTTGCGAAATATTTAGCTATAAAATGTGACGATAGATACGATAGTGGCGACAGTTCATTGACCATAAAGTGATTAGCTGTCGACGACAAGTTTTACGATATGTGGGGCAATTTTTCTTTTTCAATGTCTAAGTTTTTAACCAAATTGAAATTAAACTTGTTTAATATTAAACAAACAAAAAGTTGTAGTCATTTTTTTAGTTATACTTATAGATTGTAAAATTTATTGATACGAGATAAGATTTCATCATAATTTGAGGCATGGATAAATTTACGAGATTGAAATTAAATGAGAAAGAGATTGTCGATAAACGCAAGACATTAGATGCATGTTTAACTTTTAATATTAATCTGTTACTTTACAAAGTATTACAGAAAAATAATTTTTTTCTACGCAGGAAAAAACTTAAAATAATCGAGATAAAGGTCAGGTCATTATTTTTAACCGTATAAAACTTCCTATCCCTTTTTATCCTATTCTCTCCTTATTCACATTCCTTTCTGTAGCCTATCCTATTTTATCCTATTCTCTCCTTTTTCACATTCCTTTACACCTATCCCATCCCATCTTCATTTACATTGCCGTATTCTATCCTTAAATATCCATTTTTTTCTATTCGTTTCTATCCTTTCTTCGCCAAGAATTCTGTTAAACAAACCTTTAGAATTCCAAATTTTAAAAAGTTTCGTCTCATTTACTTATCGCGCCCCTAAGAATCGTTGCCTAGATCCTGCCGCAGCTATTATATTTTGCTGCTCACCCTCAAAATCTTAATAATAATTAATTATATTCTTAACAATATTCAAATATCTACTTGCAATTGTACAAGGTGGGGCAAAAGTAATCACCCAAGTTTCTTTTGGTGGAATTTTTTTTTAATGAAAAATTTTGGTTCTGCTTGTGACATTTGTTTTTTTAATAATATTTAATTTATTAAAAACATTAGAATTTATAACATCAAGTTTAGAAAATGATATCGGCCCTATCATTACAGATCACTACAGACTGACCTATCGCTTTGTACGAGGTCAACAAGGGATCTTTGTCGGCTCTCCAAGTACTGCCTCTGCACATGCTACAGCTATCTGCGATAAGCTTAGAATTAGGAAGAAGGTCCTCATAGTGACTTGAGGACCTTGTTCCTAATTCTAAGCTTATCGCAGATATCTGTATTATGTGCAGAGGCAGTACTTTGAGAGCCGACAAAGATCCCTTGTTGACCTCTTACAAAGCGATAGGTCAGTCTGTAGGGAACTACGCAGCGCCGGTGTTGTCTGCGAATGTGAGTACGACGCAGGGGATGAAAATTCAGACTTGCCAGAATGCCGCCCACAGAGCATCAACAGGGTGTCTTCTGAGGACCATCTACATGATGAGACGAAGGCCATCATGTTGTCTTGTTGTCTAAGCCATACCTGCTAGGGTATATGCGCCGTAGTCATCCTAACCACCATCTCTTGGACAGAATGCCTTCGCCCAGAGAATAGGTACGATTTTCATGATTTAGAGAGAGAGAGAGAGAGAGAGAGAGAGAGAGAGAGAGAGAGAGGTCCAGCGGAACAAGAGAGAGCGTTTAGATCATCGCAACTATCAGGCAGGTTTGAACGACATTCACGCTGATGAAGTCACAGCAGCAGTATCCAGCTATAAGGTGAATGTACGGCTACGGGGAACATTCGCTGGAGAAACGCTACCTCGGCAGACTCGCGTGGTTCTAGCTTAGCTGCGATCTGGTTGGTGCAGTTGCCTCAATTCGTATTGGACGCGAATTGATGCTAAGGCTCCGCACGTTAGTCCCGCCTGCCTTTAACTCTTCAATTGTTCGGAACTCTCAGGTCTCTTCGGACTCATCCTGTTTAAATGGCGCGTTTCCATCACCTGGATATCGAAGCAGATACCTTATCTCGGAGACGAATAGGACTATAAATATATTGAAATATGTTTTTGTTACATCAACTACATCTAAACGGGCTCGTTTTATGGCATTTCCATCACTCTTGCCAGAAATTCAGGCAACCGGTTCTCACATTTTTGGCTAATATTCGCCTTAAGGGCTTCAAGACTCTATGGCTTGTTAACGCAAGTCCGCGACTTAAAAAAACCCCATAATGGGAATTCTGAAACGTTTAAATCGTGTGATCTGATCAGCCAGAGCAAATCACCAAAACGAGAGATTAAGCGACGCGGAAATGCTTCCTTCCCTAAGAATATCGGTTGTGGCTGCAGCAGTGTGCCCCATTGCACCGTTCTTTTGGTACCACATGTTCACCAATGCCAATTCATCTAATTGAGGAAGAACAAAATTGACTAATCATGGCTATGAAGCGCTCGCCGTCCATTGTCGTTGTTTGGCCCGCGACGTTCTAAAAAAAAATAATAAATGGCCCGTTGACTCCTCCAGCGTAAACAACACACCACGCAGTAACTTTGAGCCGGTGTAATGACTCTACGTAGACAATTCAAGGATTCCCAGTGCCAAAGAAACGATTATTTTGTTTATTCACGTAGCCGTTAAGATTGAAATGAACCTCATCGCTCATGATAATTTTCCTTGAGAAATGGTCCACCTCTTCGTTAAGACTCGGAATGGCTTCGGCGTGGGTTCGACGAGTTTTTTTTTTGGTCCACGGGTAACAGCTGATGCACTGTCTGTTCTTAGTAAGGGACTATCTTCTTATCTTGTACCAAAATTCTGCGTAGGAACCGCCAGCTAAGGCTTAATTGCGTTGAACGTATGGTTGCTGTTTCTGGCTCCCCTTTGACATCTTGGCCAACAGCAGCAAAGAAATTTATTTGAAAACGGTTGGAACTACGAAAATTCAGTTGCAAAGGAAGAATTTCCGTTGCAATTGTGAAATGTTTATAATCGTAATAGATATTCGGTACGAAATAGCACAAGATGATAAATATGACAATCGTATTGTACACAATACGAATTGATTAGTCATTTTAATGAACCGCTATGAAAGGTATTTAGTTGCCATAACTAGTGCCTGTGACAATTAATAGTCTTGAACAAATTCTGTTGTTGAAACCACTTTTTGGCGATAATAAATAAAATTTCATCATCAATAAAAAAAGGGTTGTTTAGTGGAGTTTTATGAGCTGAATAGGTGTTTATAAAAAAACTAATTCCATTATAACTGACTTTGAGCCAATCGTTTTATTAAACTTTTTTTTCAGTAAATATCTTCCATAATCTTTTCCATTTTTTCCTAGACATGTCCTTTAAGTGAGTGAGCAAACAGTTTTTGAAAAAAATTACTTTTGTTTTGTTTACAAATGTAAACAAAACAAAAGTAATTTGTTTGTTTTTTCATTATTATGACTTGAACAGTTTTTTATTCTCGTTCGACGTCTTTCTTGTTTCCTTTTCGGAATTGAAGTTAAAATTGGTGTATTGACTTGGTTGCCAGGCAGACTGTACAGCTGTTTCTGAAACCGCCAAGGGTTTCTTCATTAGTTTTTGACAACGATTACTTTGGCTACAAGTCAAATGAGTTATACGGGAGTTTAATTTGACTAAGTGAGAATTACCCTTTGCGTATAATTTTTACTTTGATCATGTGCAGAATTCGGATTTCTAAATCGGCTACTTCGTATTTTCCCCGATACTTCATTTCCACTTACTGAAAATTACAGAGCACCAACTAAAATTCGGTTGTACGGATGATATACTCAAGGTAAACATTTATTCGGTTGTCAAAAAATTACAGAGCACCAACTTACATTCGATTGTACTGATGGAATACTCAAGGTACATGCAACCTCATTCAATCGGCTGGAAAAAAATTGGTTGTGGCAGCGAATCTGTTCTCTGTGTGCAGAAGGGTTGATCTGGGGCTGGCCAGAAATAGAAAGAACTCATGTTGTGCCAGTCTCTTTAAGGCGAGTGGCCAAACAGCCAGGGTATCTTTGACGAAATTCACGCTGCACCACTACAACCGACGAACAGTTGCTGAAAAAAAGATGTAAGTAATTATTCCGTCTTCAGGCGCAGTAAACCAATTCATGGCTTGTCGATTTGTATCCTGCTTTTGTTTACTTTACAAATGTCAAAACCGAATTGTCATTTAAAGCCATTTGCAAAAGTTACAGCGTTTTTCAATAGTGTAATTACTATTGCCCCACCTTGTACTACGAGTATTAGACAAACCCTACGATATCGAGTACTTTCATGGTACATCCATCTTGCAATGACACTTTCTGGCTGCCCGATAGCAGCATAAATTTGCAACCTATTAGCATTTGTAACCCTGATTAAACACGTATACAATTGATTGAATGTTCTTATACCACAATATGAATATAATTAATTGATATTCAATACTCGTACTATTAAAACTAATTATTGTTATGTTAATTTCTATACATTCATATTATTAATCTTACCTGGTTAAATGATAATTTTTCTTAAAACTAATAAAAAATATTAAAAAGAGAACGACATTCTATAAAATTTCTGTAACGTCGTTGACTTTAAGTTGTGATCACACTTTTTCTCTCCCGTATAATCCGACTTCTATATTAAAGCCCTAAAATATTAAAAATACTCTTTTTTGAAGTTTCATTATTTTATTTTTTAAGTAATTTAGAAAAGTACGACGGATTTCAAAGATTTACTTTATAAAAAATCACCCCCTTTGAATACAGTCTTTATCTTTTTACATTTACCGATTATTATTAATAAATTCTGTTCTTTATTTCTAATTATTAATAGAAAATTGAAACCGCAACATTTACGTCTTGCACTTTATACACAGTCTGTCAATTATTGTAATAAAAATATGCAAGTAAAACATTTTTTATAAAAATAAAAACTAACCGCAAGTAAGAAATAAAGTGTCGCCTTAGACCGTTGACAGTTGCGGCTTTGTTATACACATGTGATGATTGGGAAATATGAGATCTTTAATTCATTTTCAATTCAAATTAACCTGAACGGAAACTGTGACTGTAAAAATGACAAATGTGTTACATTTTAATAGAGCGTCACGTTCAGAGGAACTTCTCGTTGTTCTCTTTTGAAAAATCCGCTTTTGGTTTAAAATGGTAACTTTTGCCTCTTCCCCAGATCATTTCTTTAATTTCTAGGCTAACGGTCCTGGAGATTTAAAGTTCTCTTTACTTATATTTCACCATGATAAGCCATTTCAAAATCCAATTTTAATTTCTAAGGTTAGGTTGAAGCGACTTTTAATTGTTTTAATTGTAAAGGTTGATGAGTTACAACCCCAGTGTAGAACCTGTACACAGAGAAAAATTCGATAAGCAATCGGTTCGGAACACAAACTAAATACCTTTGGCAGGCCAGTAAAAGTATTACAAATGCTGGTATTGGACCATTTCGGTTTAAGCTGGACTTGACTTCAACAATATTTGATTTAAAAAAATGCATAATTGATTTATACGTGTTACATAGAATTTTTTTATATCTGAGGTTCCATGTACAGAAAATTCCATAGTTTTAACCAAGAATCGGTTATATACGGTATACACAGAGTACAATCATTCGGTTGCCAAACAAATTCGGTTGTGACAACGAAACTGTTCTCTGCATGTATACAGACTTTTTTTGAGTTAGTGGCTAATTTACCTCTTTGTTTCGAAATTATTATAATCCTTATCGTTAGTCTATGTCGATGATGCCATGATCCCCTCGATAGCTTCTAACGTAGACATTAGCTGATACTCTCAGTTTCATTGCATGTCTGCTCACATACTTTCTGTTGCAGTCAACAACATTACATGGTAGAGAAGGTTACGTGGTTCGACTAACCATAAGAGCTTCAAAATTATAACGATTCTTACAGTCAATAAGTCGGTCTTACCAACCGAATTCAGTAAACCTATTGGTTGCCACAATTGGTGGCTATGACAACTAACCAATTATGGTACATGTTACTTTGGTACCAATAATTAATGGTGACAACAAATAAACTCTCTGTAGTAAGCAAACCCCGTTTTGTTCGCTGTTGTAACATAATACACTATGCAACAAAAATTGGGACTTTCTCGGGACTTGATTGATTTCTTCTAGAATGAGTCTTTCATTAGGTGATTAAAGTAAATTCCCAAAAGGACGACTCACGTAGGTCCGAGTCATTATAATGAGCCAAGCAAATTTTTGTTTTGCAACGCTATACCAGAGAAAATAAGTTAAACATTAGTAAATATTCCTTTGTTTTACCGAATTTTTGTGATGAGATGTCTAATGTGAAATCGTATATGCGACAGCGCATAGAGAAAGGGACCTAAGGGTAAAAAATCAATTTTCATTTTTTTCTTTTTTTGAGGTGGACAACATCTGAGCATCGATTAAGACCGATCTCATGCCCCAAAAGTGTTCCCTTCCAGAGATATGTGCGTTTTATGAAAGTGAAGTCGACGATTCTAAGCGCAAATAGAAAAGGACTTAATCTTTAAAATGGCTCCACTGAACAAAACTTTTCATCAACTTTTCACTTTTTTTTTGATGTGGACAACATCTGAGCATCGAATGAGACCTATGCCCCAAAAGTGTTACCTCCCAGAGATATGCGCGTTTTATGAAAGCGAAGTCGACGATTCTAAGCGCAAATAGAAAGAAATCTAATCTTTAAAATGGCTCTCCTGAGATAACTGGTTTTTAACCTTAGGTCTCTTTCTATTTTGCGCGTCACATATAGTTTATTTTCGTAGAGCACGTGTTTCAACATCCTATCTCTAAGATTGAACTCATCTTATCATCCTTTTTCGACAATGTAAAGAAAAACGAAAAAATGTTGTCCAACTAACTTCAGTTGGATCGTGTCATTTTTTTTAATAAAACTGAATTAATGTCGGTTGGGAAAAAATTCGGTTGTTGCAACAAATCTGTTATCTGTGTTTGCATATCAAACAGTGTCCATGGAGATACCAACACTGGAAATGTATATTACGGAAGACGAGAGATTTAGATCATATCTAGTCTCCATTTGCCGGAAAATCCGACATGTCCTGAGCACTGAAAAAAAATAATTGTGATTAAAAAAACTACATATTCAATTAAGAATTTATTTAAAAAAGGTGTGATAATGAAATTTATAAAATCAGCGTACAGTATAAAAAGTCGATTAATGATTTTTGCTCAATAATGTATTGTAGTATTAACCAAAAAACTTTCTTAGTTCTACAGTGTGGGCCATTTAAAATTTTAAATTTTAATCTACTGCAAAAAAAGTACTGATAATTTTTTCAAATGTCAGGTTTTATTGGAAAAGTTGATTTTTGTCATTTAGTAATGGAACACAATATCATTTATATGATTTATATGAACTGGCTTGGCTGCACCTCATCCGAGAATCCCAATTTTTTAATATTTTGTTAATCGCTTGTTTAGGGCCGAACAATATGTGACGCGCAAAATAGGAAGGGACCTAAGGTTAAAAACCAGTTTTGTTCAGGAGAGCCATTTTAAAGATTAGGCCCCTTTCTATTAGCGCTTATCTCTGGGAGGGAACACTTTTGGGGCATGGGATCGGTCTCATTCGATGCTCAAATGTTGTCCACATCAAAAAAAGAAAAAAAAATGAAATTTATTTTTTTAACCCTTAGGTCCCTTTCTCTTTGCGCTGTCACATATGGCAGTACCTTATCCGACGAACCCATTTTTTATATTTTTAATATTGGGTTGATCGCTTGTTTAGGGCCTAATCTCTTCAATGGCCACTTCGATTTCATGTTTCAACGCTTTAATTGTCTCTGGATGCTTTGTGTAACAATTATCCTTGATGGCTCCCCACAGAAAATAATCCAATGGGCTTAAACACTGCTCGAAGGCGGCAAAATGACATCACAATTTCGGCAGATTATTCGATTTTCAAAAACAGTGCGTAAACTATTGAAATGTGACTCCGTCTTGTTGAAATCGAATATCGTCCATATCATTCTCTTCAATTTTTGGAAACAAAAATTCGTTGAGCTTGGCGCGGTAACGCTCACCGTTGCCGGTAGCGGCGGCTCCTTGCTAATTTTCGAAATAAAATGGCCCAATAAAGCCGCCAGCCCAAAATCCACACCAAACAGTTAGTCGTTGGGATGCATGGGCTTCTCAGTAGTCACGAGTGGGCTCTCTGAACTCCATATGTGGCAATTTGGCTTATTGACATAGTTGCCGAGATGAAAATGAGCTTCAACTGAAAACACGATTTTTCGGTAAAATTCTTCATCTCCTGTCAATACAAGCTTAAGCTGATTGGGTGAAGCGAAAACGCATCGGATATTCCTGAGGCTTCAGCTCTTGGAACAATTATACTCTGTAAGCCTTCATACCGAGGTCTTTATACAAAATTCTTCTCCAAAAAGTGCGAGAAATGTTCTCAGCCACAGCATCACAGTTTTCGATTGAAAGCTCTAGACTAGAATGTACTTGGGTTGTTTTTCCAATAACGGTCTGACGAATTGACGCACAAACTAAACTGAGGGACGATCTTTTCTCTTAGAGTTTGCGTTAAAGACTAACCGCTTTGGAAGTAAGTTTTTTGTTAAACCTGAAAATAAAAATGAATGGGTTTTTACCTTTTAAAGTCAAAGTAATCTGTGGTTCAAAATAATTCAATAATACACTCGTATTCTTCTAATAAAAATGTTACAAACAAAACGACAACCTAAATATACCCTTCCCTTCGGTGTAGTGTTCCAACCACAATAATTCTAAATTCAAATGTGTAAATTTCAAATAGACATTTTTCAGCACGTTGCAGCGCTTTGCTTTGTAAATATTTACACATCAATGTAAGTTCTAGGTGGTATAATTAGTGGCCCCTAATGGATCCATTTTCAAATGTTTGCCTAACAAAAGCCCACTCACAACGGCAGTTTTAATTTGACTGTGCTGGTGTTAATAAACTCTAAATTAATGGCTTAGTAAAGAAGGGTCCGCCAAAGGAAGGGGGAATCACAGAACACCGAACCTGTTAACATGTGTAAATAATCGTCCAATTTGCGATCACACTTCAGTGCCGCACTCAGAACTAGGAACGGTATTCAGAGACTCAACAGCGTTTGTTTAACTCTTGCGATACGATGCCATGCATCGCATCGCACTTTATTGATTTGTAATTTGCGGTGGTTAATGGCTTTTTCTCAAGACGATTTATGGCGGTGATAATTTAAAATTACAAAACATATTTATAATAATTATTCAAAGCAGTGGGGCAAATGAAATGATTAAACATGACAAATTTGTTGTTCGCTCAGTTGGAAGTCGATATGTTCACTGCGGTAAAGTGGTATAAGTCTATTTGTATTAAAAGTTGTGTTGCGTAAATCGCACTAGAGCGGAAATTCGTGAAATTATTGAATTACACGGCATTTGTGCGATTCTGCTTTTCTAAGAACCCGAAACACAATTTTTTCACTTTTTACAAGCAACGAATTCAAGTTTTGGATGAGTTTAGGGTAACCTTGTATACTAACCTCTTTCAAAGAAAAGTAAGCCATTGTAGGACTGGATACTCTTGTATATTAACCGATTCTCTATCTAAATGGTTTCAATTTGTTTTATTTACTTTGAAATAGCCCTTAACAATAGCAATTTTCAAATTTGCGGAAATTTTTGGAAAATAATATTTAATGACGCCTGTATAAACATTCAGATTCAAATGCCATCGTAAATTCTTCTTCAAATTTGTGTTCAATTAATTTGTTGTTCACATAATAAATTTAAGTTGAACTTTGAGTTGAGTTCATCAAAAGCAAAGAATCAAAAACTGACGCATTTGAAAGGAAATTAAAATATAAAGGAAGCTCGTCAACTGCATTAGATAGGAACGCATTCGGCGCACAAAGAGAACAGATTTGTTGACACAGCCGAATTTGTGGCCAACCGAAAGTTAGTGGTTGCATGTACGCTCCGTGTATTCCATTGCTGCAACCGAATTTTGATTGGGTACACGGCAATTTTCATTAGTAAAAATTTACAGAATCGGTTGATGAGACAGCGTATCGGTAACCCTAACTATTTATGATGCTTATTATAATAGAATTTGTACATGTATTGGTTGTTGTTATAGATTATTGGCTATAAGAACTCTTTGAATTCGGTTGTCATTACCAGGAGCATTTGTTAACTACACACAGAGAACAATTTCGTTGCTACAACTGCATTTCTTGCCAACCGTTTTTTGGTTGTTATTATAGATTATTGGCTACAAGAACTCTTTAAATTCGTTTTTTTTTTTTTTTAAATAACCAACACTCAGGGGATGCCCCCTATACATGCGGTGCATTGCGTTGGCGAGTGGAAATTAATGGATCGGAGGGGGGAAAGAGGGATTAATGATTATTGACGCTTGCCTTGAACTTCTGGATGCCGCAATTAGTGGAAAATACATTTGCCGGAAGTCGATTCCACATACGGACTGTACGAGCGAAAAACGAATTTGATCTGTAGTGTATAGCGCGGTCAACTGGCCAATCGATAACAAACAGGTGTGAATTCCTAGAAAGTCGCGTATCCCTGCCGAACATCCTCACGTCAGGAATAAGGCGACGGATGTCTGATGAACACACACCATGAAAGTAACGATAGAACAGCGTCGCGCAACCCATATTCCGACGATGCTCAAGGGAAACAATAGAGTTGGATACCCTACTGTCACCTATCAGCACCATCGCTCTCCTTTGAACACGGTCAAGTAGCTCCAAGGATGATTTTGGAGCACCTGCCAATATATGGGAGTTGTATTCCATCTTTGGCCTGATGTAAGTTGTATAGATTTGAGATCAGAAGGAGTGAAATATTTCTTGCACCGCTTTAAAAAGCCTATGCACTTGAGTGCTTCTTTCGACACTTCGAATACATGTCTCGCCCAACGAGCGTCACATTGTATTTTCATGTCCAGAACATCGAGAGCTTCTGATTGTTCAATATCCGTACCATCGATAGAAATTGACGATATTGTTGGGTCAGCGAATCGCTTGTGAGACAACAAGCAGCACTGTGTCTTACGCGCATTAAAATCGACTCTATTTACTCGACCCCATTCGGAAATGGCCAGTAGATCCCGGCCAAGTGTCTCATCCATAATTCGCCTTTTGTCTTTAATATCTTGAAGGCTCGGCCTACGGTCGAATGAATATGAATGACAGAGGTTACTATCATCTGCGAAAGAGTAGATTGGATTCACGGTCTGACCCAATAGATCGTCAATGAAAATAAGAAATAAAGAGGGAGAAAGGACAGAGCCCTGTGGTACACCTGCGGTCAGCCTATGTGTGTTGGATGAGAACCCATCTACAACAACTCTAATAGTGCGATCTCTAAGAAAGCTCGATATAAACCGAGCAAACGTATTACCGACACCAAAAGCAGAGAACCATTTCGTTGATACAACCGCATTGTTTTGCCAACCGAAACTTTCAGAAGAACATTTTCGGATCTAAAAATTCACTTACCACACTTACTCAACGGAAAAAATTAAAACTGTACGCTGAGGTAAAGAAATATTTGCTTACACAATTTAAGTACTTAAAGTAATCATAGGAAGGGAGGGTCATGACGAGAAGAAAGTGGAAAATATGATGCATGATATTTAGTGGAAAAAAATTTGGTTAATCGATTGGCGAATTATTTTATTTTTAAAAAAATATATTTTTAAATAAACCGTCGTTGGTTATGATAAAGTTTTTGTTATCGTCACTTTTAATTGGTTACAACAGCAAAATGTTTGCAAAAATATTGGTTGCAACAACCGTTAAATGTGACAACTAAATACATTTTTTGCGTTTTTTTGGTATGGCCGTTCAATTAGTTGTGAGTACAGTACGATGATCACATTTATCATCTTGTGGTATTTCGAACCAAATATCCATTTTTATTATAAACATTTGGTGGTTGTAACCGAAATTCATCTGTTGCAATCGAATTATTGTAATTCCAACCAATCACCAAATTTTTTTTTCTGTGTGTAGACCAACTGACGGTTAAATTGTATGTATTCGGTTATCTGCCCGATATATAATAAAGTTTTTTTATTTAACTTTTATATTTAGCTATTTAAAAATATTTATTCTATTAGGAGTTTATTATTATTTGTGTCACATTACAAAATACCTCAAATTAATGCTTAAAGTCTTGACTACAGATGTAATATAATGTATACATCTTTCTTTTCGCTCACTTTTTGTGGGATATTTAAAAAAAATGGAAGGAAACAACTGTAATATTCCAAACGACCCTCTGTGTCTATTTTGGTTTTAATTCTGAACATAATTAGTTCATTAAATTTTATTAAAAAAAATATTTTTTTAAAGGTCGAAAAGGCACAGTTTATGTTAAAAATATTCTGATTTTATATTAAACGTTTGAGAAAAAAAATGTCTGAATGAAAGTAAAATGTTCTCGTACTAAAAAACGTCAGTCGGACAGTATCAATACCGAGACTGAGCCGCCCCACACCAACGGCGAAACGTGCGCCTACCAGACGGTGATGTGTTTTCTTTAACTTCGCTGACTAAGATGGTTCCTTCCCTCTATGACAGACAACAACAGAAACCTGATCTTATAACCTTGTGGATTAGTATACACTTTTAAAAATAATAATAGTAGTAGTTTACTAAAACCAAATTGTGTTCAGTGATAAGGCCCATTTCTAGCTCAACGGCAACGTCAATAAACAAAATTGCCACATTTGGGCCTAAGAGCAACCAGAAGAGGTTCAAGAGGTGCCATTATAACCAGAGAAAACCACGGTTTTGTGTGGTTTTTGTGCAAATGGATACTTTGGTCCATATTTTTCCAAAAATTATGATGGCCGGAACGTAACTGTGAACGGTGCTCGCTATCGCGCCATGATATCGGACTTTTTGCTACCTGTAATTTAAGCCCGTAATCTGGACGGCATTTGATTCAACAGGACCAAACAGCTGCTCAAACAGTGGATCTATCTAGCTATATCTATCTAGCTATTGGTGCGGTTTATGGGCAAGTGGAAACATGGTTCCATATTTTTGCAAAAATTATGATGGCCGGAACGCAACCGTGAACGGTGCTCGCTATCGCGCCATGATATCGGACTTTTTGCTACCTGTAATTGAAGCCTGTAATCTCGACGGCATTTGGTTTCAACAGGACGGTGCCAAACAGCTGCTCAAACAGTGGATCAATCTAGCTATATCGTTATAAATGCTCGAACGAGTCGTCCGTAATTGGACCCTCAGAATGGGCACACTGAGGCGTAGTTGCTGCTAACATTTGAAGGAAATTATATTCAAAAAATACTTGGCATAAAATGTTCTTTCCAACGAACAATAAGATTCCAAACTTGATTTGAATTTTTATATTTTTTTATTTTGAAAAAATACCTCAATATTGATCACCCGATATAATTTCTGAAATTATTTGGACAATTTTGTTTTTGACTTGCGAAAAAGGACGAAAAGAAGACTCCAATCTTAGATATACAATTCGGTAAAACGAGAGAATATGTACAACTTTTTAACTAATTGCATACGGTATAGCCTTGCAAAATAAAATTGTCCTTTGTCCATTAAAAAATGACTCGGATTTACGAGAACCGTCCTTTTGCGAATTTTCTAAAATCACCTAAGGCTTTCATTTTTAGAAGAACTAATTCATCCCTCGAGAAAGCCAAAATATTCTTGCATAGTGTAGTATTTTAAAACAGCAAACAAAACGTGGTTTGGTTACTACAGAGAATTTATTTATTGTCACCACCAATTATCGGTGCCAAAGTAATATGTACTTCATATATGGTTGCTTGTCAAAACCACCAGTTGTGATAACCAATAGTGAATTCGGTTTGGTATAACCGAATTATTGGCTGTAAGAATTATAATATTACTAGCTGACCCGGCAAACGTTGTATTGCCGAAAATTTTTAATTGACAAATTTGTTTACTGAATTTGATTTTAAGTACGATGTACCTTAATCAAGTTTAAAGGGAAGTAATACCATTATTTTCTAACTGAATTTTATTTTAATGCTAAATTGCAAACATTACTTGTTGATTAAATTTAAATGTTTTTGAAATTAAAATATTGGGTTAATTATTGTAATGCCAAGGTATGGACAATGTTTTTGGTTTCCTTTGGTATTGGTGTATATATAAATAAATTTTGCGGCTGACCAACTCGTGAGCAGGCCACGTACAATTGGACATGGGAAAAACATGGATTTTCCAAGTCCAAACCGCAAAATCTCATCGTTTGGCCTTGCGACTTGTTGATCGTGATGGCAAAAGCTAAACGAATTGGAAATTGCAATCGTTTAAATTGTATTGGGGCATCTGTCGGAATCATTGGAATATTATAACCTTTAAATTTCCCGGTTATAATAGTTGCCTCGATTACGTTGCGCATAATCGTTTTTATTACCAATCTGGTACCATTGCATAAGCGAGGAGCGTTAAGATTTCTTAATAAAATAATTGGTGAACCAATTTTTAAATGCAGTATATGTGGCGGTAGTCCAGGTAGGTCCAATGAATTTAAAAACTCCGTTGGGTAATTGACGCTTTCATTTTCGTCACTGACTGTATCGACCGATTTAAAAGTATACGTTTCAGATTGAAGTGTGTTCTGGATTTGTACGTTGATTGCATCGACATCTACATTTTTGGCGGCCAATATTGCTCTTTCGCTAAGCCAGTCATGGTTGGTGTAATTGTCTTGTAAATTAGGAAAAATTTTAGCAATCAAATCGTCTCTCGATGTTACATGGATCCCGAAATCATCTGGAAGTTTCAGTGTTTGACTTAATATACTTGCGTCATAGTTCCGTTGCCAATTTCCAATAGTTGAGCAGAAAATTGGGATGTTGATGGATCGTTCAAAATTTGGACTCTCATGTTTGTTGTCAATCTTAATTTATGAACGCTTTGCCATAGAAACGATGATTTCAAGCAAGCATTAATTTCATCAGCGTAAGTGGATCGTGGAATTACTGGTAATGTTTGTCTAAAGTCACCTGACAACAAAACCATAGCACCGCCGAATAGCCTGTCATTTCCTTTAAGATCTTTTAGCGTACGGTTTAGAGCTTCTAAAGAATATTTATGCGCCATGGTGCATTCATCCCAAATAATTATTCGACTTTTTTTTAGGACTTTTGCCATCCCCGAATGAGGTTTAATGTTACAAACAGCATTTTCATTACTTTGAATGTTTAACGGTAACTTTAGCGCTGAATGTGCCGTTCTACCGCCATCCAATAGAGTCGCAGCTATGCCTGATGATGCGATAGCTAATGTGACGTTTCCTTGCGATCGCATTTTAGCCAAAATTAGTGATATTAAAAACGTTTTTCCAGTGAGCAGAATCGCAAATAAACATCGTACTTGATGTGCATTTGATGTGAGAGCTGCATCTGTCATAGTTAAATCCCAATGCGCATCCCCCTCTAATAAATGTAATGCTCGACATGCGTTTTGGTACGTCGTATGTAATTCTCCATTAACAGTTTTTAGATATTCAAATGATGTCGGGCCTCGTACGTTAATGAGAAGTAACCGTAAATAGAAACATTCTCTTTGTCGCGGATGTACCGTGTAGAGACTACCTAAGGCTTTAGTGGAAAACATGCCTGGATATGCCTCAACTGCTAACCCTCGTTTGCGAGCTTCCCATTGTTTTCTGGATACATTCCATGTGAAAAATGTTGGAATATCTGGATATAGTAAAGTTTTTGCGAAATGTCCACTTGGTGTATTTTGCGCGCACAATGTAAAAAACTCTGTTAATGTTGTTTTGGGAGGTTGTCCCGCTCTTTCGACTGCATTTTCTTCTGTGAAGTAGACACGTTGCCCATTTTCCAAATGTACAGCTAAATGAACTACAGTAGGATCCCTTTCATGTATTGGGAACGATAAGATACGCCATACCGCCTCATTACTACTGATATATCTACCCATCTGGTAATGCGAAATTTCATCGTAAGTATTCTCACCTTCAATTCCAAACACTGCCATATCGCTGCCCTTGTGAACGTATTTGCATATGTATTTAATCGATTTCACAGAACTGCAAAATTCAATATTTATATGTGCCTTGTATGTTTTTGACAATAATGGACAATATGGAACCACCCATCTGTTGTCAATTTCAATTTGATTTGCCTGATTCCGCATATTTAATTGAAAAGAATGTCCGCCTTGTTCTGTTGAGCGCCTGCGATATAAAGGATATCCATCATTTCCTGTTAATGTATCTCTTAGAAAAGCTTTTGGAAAGCGCTTTGTGCAACTTCCATTATCCATGCAAGGTGAATGTGGATTGATTGCTCCACATGGTCCATGAATCATACTCGTTGTCACTATGTCAAACAATTCGGAATCAATATTTTCATCTGGTATTTCAGCTGATATTATTTTGTCAATATCCTCTGGTCTTATTTTTTCAACGCACCAAATTAGAATATGTGCGTGAGGAAGACCACGTTTCTGCCATTCTATAGAATACATCCAACATTGCGTTTCTCCAAATATATGATGTTTCACAATGAAATCGATCAGTGATTTCAACTTTTGTTTAAATACTCGAGCGGTTACGTCATGGCGATCAGATGGAGATTGGCCAGGTAGTAACAATTTTTTTATTTCATCCCACTGTGGGTTGCAGGTGAATGTTATGAATAAATCTGGCCTTCCAAATACGCGAACATATGTCATTGCATCCTGAATATATTCCTGCATGTGACGTGGACTTCCGGTGTAAGATGAGGGTAGAATACAGATATTACCTATTACATTAGGATTCATGTTGCCGTCGGCATTGTTATTAAGCGCATCTCGCAAGTGTATATACTCCTCGGCCCTCAGTTTTGCTTGATTGAATCGAATGAATCGTAAACGCTCGCTCTCTATCTTTGCGTACATGTCTACAATATACTGATGGTATAAATGTCGATATTGTAGAATGTGGTTTGTTTGATTGCTTCGAATCATAATACGATATGCATAAGAATTCATGGCGCTTACTTTCTTTTGCAATTCTTCACCTGAAAAAGTGCGAAAATAGCAATTGTTTGAAGGTTGTTTTAAGAAATCAAATTGTAACCTGTTTGTGGATTAGTTTGTTTAGTATTTATGTGGTATCCATCATCTCCTTCCCAAAATATTAAAGGATATTGTAACGCGTCGTATGACCGATGTGAATCATGTATGACTTGAATACCGCTGCTTCTGCGCATAATTCTAATGTCTCGTTGTTCAAAAGCATCTACCATAACTATTGCAACTTCATTGACCGTTGGAGCATTGAATCTGCGTGTGTGTTCTCCCAGAGGTACTTTATCCGCTTTTATTACAATCATATAATTGTCACTGATCATTTGTTCTGATGCATGCTTAAATAATCTAATAAGTGAATTGTTTTCGGCCAGAAATGTTTCCAAAGACGCTACTATAGATCGTTCTTGTATCCGTTCAATATGATTGTATGCGCATCGAAAACTAAGTTGATCATCTTCATCACCCAATAATAAATTTGCAGAAATTTAGGATCTTCATTTTGTAAAGGATATAAACCACCAATCTTATGATGCACTTGTCCCTGTATTTTAAATGTGGAATGAAAATTCCGACCTTGAGCATCAGTATTTGGCACAATTTTAGCCCCAAAAGACGTCATTTGGAAGCACGAATTAAATTTTCTTATTTTTTTTAGAAAAACCTTGGAATCCGCACTTTGACCCAATAGCAATGTTTTAAGTGGTTCCGGTGGTGAGTTTAGTGGTGGCAGCACAACTTTTCCGGAACAACAGCACATTCCAGCTGATTCATTCCTAAACTTGAGCGCGTGACAGTGACCACATTCATACGTCATTTCTCCAATAGAAATTTTTTGGTGTGCACTATAACTGACGTCGGGTTCATAAGCGAAAGCCATACGGTTGAATGAGGACAACGATGCAGCGCGGGTTATATGCATTCTTTCAGCAGTGGCTAATCTATGCTCACCAGTAATGCGTTGTCTATCTGCAATTCTTCGCGCCTCAAGATGTTGAGCTCGTTGTTCAGGAGTTCGTAAAACACGCATTGCACCTACGCGATTTCCAACATCGTGATTGCGTCGCAAACGCTGTTCTGCTGTTAAATTTGCTAGTACTTCCCTTTGTTGTTGAACATGGCGAGTATTTCTTCCAATGTTCCCTCCTCTGGACCGTCTCGGCATTATTATAAAACAAATTGAATGTTATCATAAAATTATATGAAATGACAATAAATAAAATTCCAAAAATCATAACAACGTATGAACAAATATCAGTAAATGTAGTTTTTCGTAAATATCTCGACTCCACCGCCACTTAGCAGGTCCAAATTTTATCAGCAGTCTTATATTTATTTAAGAAATGAATTTGAGCCAAAACGTTCCACAAATACGAAAAATTTAAATATCGCGACTTATGCGCCACCCATCGGGACCATACTGAAGAGAAACCTTCCTGCGGACTAAACAAACATATTGCCCAAGTTTGGTAACAATCGGTCCAGCGGTTCTTGAGTTTTAGGCGCTCTTACCCGGAACGAACGTTTTTATATATTAAGATTGTAGCTTCCATCTTAAAGTAAGTCGAACCCTGCGTCTTACTTTAAGATGGATGCTACAATAATATTAAGATTCTTACAGCCAATAATTCGGTTATACCAAACCGAATTCACTATTGGTTGTCGCAACTGGTGGTTATGGCAACCACTATCAACTATCAATACCATGGAATGCTACTCAACCATTGGTTCACTGTCAATTCCAGCGTTAAAACAAGAAATAAACGCTCCTTATATCACGTCGTTATATAAAACGCATGCCTAAAAGATAATTTATCGAGCCTTGTTGTAAGTTTCTTACTAGAACACTATATGCCCCTACTTACATTTTTGCTTTCAAAAACGTGTGATACTCGCATTATGATAATAGGCTTCATTAAAAACACGAGATAATAAACACTTTACATGATTTTTTACATCTCGGTACATAGTTACATTTGCATTTTCTTTCCCTGATTAGATAAATAATACAAATAAATAATTTATTGTAATTAACCTAATTACTTATTAAATGTTGTTTAACTTTTATTTAGCGCAAACCTATTATTAACTATTAAATAACCAATTTATTCGATGACCGCTTAAGTTGACATAATGTGTTTTATTGGAATGATAATTATATGGATAGAAAATATGGTGGTTATATTGTACTTATATTTATACTCGTATATATACAAAGCAAATAGCTGATCGGTTTAGCTTGTTAAAACCCAGTACTTGACTTGGTCATATCAAATCTCAATAGATGACTCACACATTATCGTTTTGCTTCTCTAAGGCTGACGTCAGAGTGCGCGCTACAAGCGATGCTATAATTTTGCGCTACAAAGCAAGAGATTTGTTTTCTTATGTGATCTGCTCAGTAAAGCGAGTTGTAGCAACAACTCGCCTGATTTGTAGTATACGCTTGCCTCGTTCTTACTCTGACATCTTCGAGCAGTGCTATAACAAAAACTATGATCGCTTCTCGCATCGCACCGCTTATAGCGCGTTCTCTGCTATCGTACTTATGGAGATAAATCAGAAGAATAGCCCTGTATTTTCGTTCTCATATGTGACGCGCAAAATAGAAAGGGACCTAAGGTTAAAAACCAGTTTTGTTCAAGAGAGCCATTTTAAAGATAAGATGCCTTTCTATTTGCGCTTAGAATCGTCGACTTCACTTTCATAAAACGCGCATATCTCTGGTAATGAACTCTTTTGGGGCATGGGATCGGTCTCATTCGATGCTCAGATGTTTTCCACATCAAAAAAAAGGTGAAAAGTTAACGAAAAGTTTTGTTCAGGAGAGCCATTTGAAAGATTAGGTCCCTTTCTATTTGCGCTTAGAATCGTCGACTTCACTTTCATAAAACGCGCATATCTCTGGTAGTGAACTCTTTTGGGGCATTGGATCGGTCTCTTTCGATGCTCAGATGTTTTCCACATCAAAAAAAAGGTGAAAAGTTAACGAAAAGTTTTGTTCAGGAGAGCCATTTGAAAGATTAGGTCCCTTTCTATTTGCGCTTAGAATCGTCGACTTCACTTTCATAAAACGCGCATATCTCTGGAAGGGAACACTTTTGGGGCATGGGATCCGTCGCATTCGATGCTCACATGTTGTCCACATCAAAAAAAGACAAAAAATGAAAATTGATTTTTTTACCCTTAGGTCCCTTTCTCTATGCGCTATCACATATATGAAAGTTAGAAGAAACTTATGATCGTACTTGTGTCTCTTAAACTACAGAAAGTCTTCTTATTATTTAAAAAAAAAAACACAATTAAAATTTCTGAATTTCTTTTAATAGAAGACATGCTGGCATACCTGCTCAATAAAGACAGCACGGGCTTCACCAACTGACCTATTGAACATAGCCAGCATCGCTTTACCTGCTTCCGCAAGTACATAGACTTTAGCGCTATAAAAAAGTTCAGTTAGAATAAACAAGTAAGAAAATTTAGTCGGTTGTTTTGTTCAGTTAGAATAAACAAGTTCAGTTAGAATAAACAAGTAAGAAAATTTAGTCGATTGTTTTGACTTACATAGACCCTCACCCAAATATGGATTTAAAATTTTCCGTTGTTCCGTCCTCCATTGCCTAAAGCGTGCCGACTTTATTGAAAAACTATTTCGAAAAATGTCCTATGTGTGGAAGGTACTAAAATGGGCCGGTCATGCCCAATGCGAATACCAAATGTGGGCGGAATGGTGCACTTGCACTGGAGGTACTATAATGGGCGTGCCATCCACATTTGTTGTACGCCTTTATAAAAATATTATTGACTTCGCCATGTAAGCGAATTTTATGCATTAGGAGACAGGTTATATGTTCTAATCTGCCCTTAAACAGGCTCATATGTGTGGGTAGACCAAAGGGGGTGTGTATATAACATGATACCTTGATGTTATATATGCCACCAGATAATTCTTAAAATTGTGTGTTTAAAATTTTTATTTTAAGCTAGATCGTATGAATAACATTAAAGATATTACAAGAATGCCAAAAGTTGGCGAAATAGTGCATTTACAAGGGAGGTACCAGAGGTGGGCGTGTCAAGCACTTTTTTCATATGCTTGTACAAAGGCAGTAACAAAATAAATTTTACGGTGTTTAAAACATAAACAAATTTTACGCACTGGTGACAAGTTATATGGGTTATAATTTGGGCTGAAACCTGGGTTCCTGCGTAAGTGGTACGATAAAGGGCGTGGCTAGAAATTAAATTATTTTGCACCAAGTTAACCATATAACTTGATTTAGAACTATGGCTGTTAGTGAGATCGTGCAAAGAATATTAACGATAATACAAGAACACTAAAAGTGAGCGTAATGGTACATTTGCGTGGGATCTTACAAAAGGAGTGGGGCGATATGACCAATTTTTAATCCCATAGGCAGTTTTGAAAAATATTATGCCCTCCAAAGTTTAACCCGATTGGTAGCTCCTTTCGAGGGTTATCGTGCAAACCAGGTGCCCAGACGGACGTGGCTCAAATGACTTAAAATATTGATACCTTTTCTGCGAAAAAGACGTAAGCGCCATTTTTTCGAAACTCGTTTTTGAATGAAAATTAGAACGTTGTACAATGCCCTCAATCGCAAAATTTTAAAAAGTAAATATTTACATTTACAAAGAAATCGGAAATACTGTTGTATCGGAATCTTACAGATATATAAAACAAAAACAAACAAAAAATATTTCCTTTTTGGCGCTTTCGCCCTTTTCTCGATTAGGGCTCGATATACGAAGTAGGATGGGGGTATAAAAATAGCTCTATGTTCTTAGCTTTTTGCTTAGCCAGATGAAGTACCTGCTTATCAGCACTATTCTTCTTGTAATTTCAAGCTTACACTTTCTTCTGGTCCTTTAACTCGTCAATGCAACTGCCTGCCTTAAAAATGTAACCCTGCTTTTGTGGCGAAGGTTTCTTAGCAATTTCAAGCAAGATGCTTGTCCTGTCCTCGTTCACCTAAGGACCAACCTTTACCAATCATTCTCAATTCTCGAAAATACAAAAATTACCTCTCGCTCTATTCTTCTGACAATATCGGCATCGAATGTGGAAGTTAATCGTGTTATAGTTTCCGATTTTATTTTTTTCGGATTTTTTATCTACTGCAAATTGGTACAAACTAGGTTAACTAATTGTTGAATTCCAATTTATCGAAAGAAATCTTAATAAGTCCAACTCATTACTAGGCAATGACAGTCATGTAAACTATCGTATTTTTTCTTCCTGAAATATAAGTGACATAGGTATATCTATTATGATGAGCAGGTGTGTACCTTAAACGTTTCAGACCTATTGGGACATACATAGTGATTCATTCACGACTGGACAAATTTCACCAGCGTATTCCTTGGTTCATTTCATGAAAATATGTCCATGTACGACCATGCTTGAAAATGTAAGGGTGCAAAATGGCAGAGGTTTAGCAATTTTCGGATTGGTGGTCGGAGGGTACTAGGGTAAAATTGCTAAGGAAGGGAAAAAACCCTTCGGACAGTTTTATGTGACATCTGGTCAAAGTTTGGTGTTTATCGGTCAAGCGGTTTTCGAGTTTTAGGCGCTCTTATAAAGGTTGTTTTTTTAGACGTGTGGTTTTTAAGAAGATATAAAACGCTTATAATTAAATGTTATGGCCAATAATTTAGCTTTATTATAAAGATAAGGGTTTGCCATTGTTTTAAAAATAATTCCGGGCCAGTGGCCGCCGCGAGTGGCTCGAATAAACTCCAGCCGAGGGAACTAATTTTTGCAGCATTTGGGGCCGTATGTCAGCAATAACGCGCTGAATATTCTCTTCCAAGGCGTTAATCGTGTCGGGCTTATCTACGTAGACAAGCGACTTTACATAACCCCACAAAAAATAGTGCAGCGGCGTTAAATCGCCCGAACTTGGAGGCCACGTTACAGGCCCACGAAGAGAGATAATGCGCTTACCAAAAATGACCTTCAATAAATTGATTGTTTTGATGGCTGCATGACATGTAGCGCTATCTTGTTGGTCGTCCACATCAAAATCCTCCAATTCAGGCACGAAAAAGACAATAATCATGGCTCAATGGCGTTCCCCATTGACTGTAACATTATGGCCGGCTTAATTTTTGAAGAAATATGGATTTCTTCCCTCTGCCTATAGAGCAAACCAAACAGTGACTTTTTTTAAGGTTGTAACGGCATCTCAACAATGGCTTGTGGATTGTCATTACTCCAAATGCGACAATTTTGCTTTGTCATTCAACCAAAAGTGAGCTTTCAGCGCTGAACAAAATTTTCTTGTAAAAATCAGGATCGGTGTGGTAGGCCCATCTCGTTTTGAGCCCAGTCACTACGATTCTGGAGTAAGTCTATTTATTATGAAATGGCAAACCAAACTGAGCTTGAATCAGGGACAGCTGACAAAAAGACCAACTCCGGCTAGATTGAAAACCACACGTCTAAATAAACACCACACGTCTAAATAAACACAATTAAAATGCGTTTTCAAAATGTTTTAATTTTTTTTGTTTTCAAATTATTTTTAGACAATGAAATAAATTTATGGTGGTGTCCGAGTTTGGCTTAGAGGGCCTACACATCTATCAATATCGAAAAATGTTTAGCTCGTTTGTTTTACTTCGGTCTGTTGCTTTTACGCATTGAACAAGGACTAACCGGCTCAAGACCTCTTGCTTCTATGTTTAAATAGAAGACAAGTTTTTAACAAAATGGCAAAGTGACATTGATTTTCGTGGCTGCACACTACTTTTATCATGATTTCGGGTCCGTGACAACCCTCTTCTGAAAGCTTTGCTGCAATTGTTGAAAGTAAAACCGAACTCTATAAGGCCAGGCTCTCCCCCAAACGAATGAGAACTACTGTTGTAAACCTTACTTTTCAAGTTTTCTTCACACAATTGCCCACGAAAATACAACTCACACTTGCCATCTCTAAAGAGACTCCACATCGAAAGAAAAATAATAAGGAATTATAAGCAATGCAGAATGAAGACTAACTTAGCTTTGTCGCTAAGTTAGTTATAAGAGTTTTTACTGACAATATTTCGCCGATTTTATCCATTTCATACCAAAGCATGGTTTTTATAATGAGAGTCTTGGTCTGACTCATTACCAATAGTGTATGGGTATTTGCAACTTCCTGTCATCATCCCGAATAATCTCTAGGTCGATATGAAAACCCCCATTTCAACCATATCGATCATCATTTCAGCACAATCATCATGAGTACAATAAAAACTACTATCCTGAACAATATAACAACTAAAGTGAATTGTTATTAATTGTTTATTGAAGAAAAGCAAATCAAAAGCTGACGCATTCACTCATCCATCCCATTTGAAGATAATCAAATATTTTATTACCTGCCGGGCTACCGGGCCGGCAAATAGTTGCCAAGCTCTGATTGATTACAGCCTCGCCAATGGAGGCTTATCGACAACGGGTTATCCACCTTAACAAGTACCTTGCCAACGATTGCTTTCTAAGGAAATTGAATTTGATTTTATAGTTTTTGATTAATTAAAAAGCGCTTAGTTTTATGGCAACATTAAAATCGTATAACTACGCTAGAAATGCTCAAGCCGGCAGCTTGAGTAGGGAAAATGGGAATCTTTAACCAATAAAGCGGCTAATTTATGGGATTTTATTGTTGTTTCTGGTTTTGTGTTCATCTATTTAAATAGCTCTCGATAATTTGAATATCGATAAGGTTTCAAAATATTTTCCCCAGTATACGAGTATCATTATCTGTTGTTGCTGTCATAGATTTCAAAATATTTCCTCTCATATACCACAAAGCCGTCCAGCTTTGTTGCAAGCCTCTGTTTTCACTCTGAAAATTATGTTATCATAAACAAAATATTCAATTTTATTTAGGGCTTTTAATTAAAAGCCCATTTCTTTGATTTTATGAAAATGTAAAGTGAAACATGTTGTCGTACTGCATGTATTTTAATTTTTAAATTATGATTTCTGAAAGTGAAAGTTGGCAGCCCCCCTCGAAAGCGCAGCATCAACCTTCATTTACACCCAAAATCTACTGAGCGGCAGAGTAATTTTGTTAAGTTGGCCGGGCCAAGAGCCAAGATCATTCAATAAATTCATATTACCAGCAAGCAGCCGCAGCACCAGTTATGGAGTGGTACGTAGGACCACCTCGTCGGCAGCCGTATAACTCTGAAGACTTTAATGAATTAAAAGATTTTTCATTTAATGATTTTTATTATAAGCATCTTCTACAGATGGCATTCAACTTATGGACAGATGGCATGGATGCATAAATTCATGGATTTGTAGCTCGTTTTTTTTGGTATTGTTTCGCCAAGGGGTAGAGGGGGGACTTGAAAACGCACCTTAAAACATTAACACTCTTGATTGTGTGTTAATCTTGCAGCTAAAGATGGTTTATCGCAACTCGTCTGTCCGTCCGTCTCTCATTGTACGGTCGGTGTTCACGGACGCTTGATGATGACGATGCCTGCTGAAGCCAACGAAAAGTTTAAAAATAAACTCCCCACAGTTTACGAGATGAAATTGAAAGTTTGAAACCTGTTTGCCACAATCGACCGACAAATGTAATACAATTTTTTGTTGTTGATATTTGACCTAGATATCGCTTGTAAATGATGTTTTTCTGTTTTATTTCAGTTGTTTGGGAATTGTTGCTACGGTTGTTGCTGTTTCTTATCTTTGTTAAGTTTTTGTTAACATTAAATGTTAACTCTTTCCTTCAGCTTCTTCTCCGCACCGATTGCATCAAAACAATACCAAATAATACTCGTACCAACAAACTGGAGTTGTGGAAAAAACATGTTAATTACCTTTGGCCAGAGTAGTTTGCATGGCTGATTGGCTCTGTCTGGTGGTCTGGTTTCGTCTCGTCTCGTCTTGACTTTTGTTAGAAGGCAGAAAAACGAAATCAATGCACATCCATCCAACCACAAAGCCAAACACACAAACCAAACAAAAAAAAACCGCCTTATCCGAGATCTAAACAGAAATGCTGTACTGGAATCATGCCTCAATTATTTGGTTGTTAAGATGTCAGTCATGAAAAGATTTAACCTGGCCAGGAGGAAGCTCAGCAATTGGGAAATGTTTTCTTCTTTCGATGTGAAAAAAGACAAAAAAGCAAAACGTTAGAAAAAGGCCAACATCAGAAAAGATGAAATTTGGAAACGTGTTAGTCTTATTTTCTAAAATACATTAAAAATTTTATTTAAATTTAAGGAAGTCTTAGATTTGTGGAGTTATTTTAGGAAGAAGTAATTTTTTTGGTTCCAAATTCACGCAGAGAAAAGATATGGTTACTTTATAGTCACGGCAGCAATAGTATGTTCTCGGCAGTAAAAGTATGGTCGTCGCAACCATAGTATGGTTTTTTGAACTACATTTTGAAATGTAACAAAGTATTGTTGCCAAATTTAAAAATAAAAATATGGTTGTAGCAACAATATAAATATGGTTGGTGGGACAAAAGTATTGTTTTCATGGGTTTTATGTTCACAATAACATAATTACGGCAATTATACCGGCAAAACCTTATTTTTTTTTTAATTTGACAATGTTATTTTTATGATAGTATTACTAAAATATTTTTTAAAAATGATTTTTTTTTACTGTTAAATAAATCACTCCTATTGTTACATAACTTACTTAATAGAATTGAATAACAACGTATTCCAGTCTTTACAAACAATTTTGTAGATCATAGTATGGTTGTGCGTAAGTCATACTATGGTTGTGAGGATCATACTATGGTTGTACGTTAAACAAACTATGGTTATGAGGATCATAATATGGTTGTGGGGATCATAGTATGGTTGTGTGTGGATGATTATATTGTTTTGAGGACCATAATATTGTTATGGGGATCATAGAATGGTTGTGTGTGAACCATACTATTGTTGTGATGATCATAATATTGTTGTGCCACAACCATATAACCAACAATAGTATGGTGCTCTTCGAATATTGTTACCCCAACCATACTTTTTTTCTGCGTGTTAGAAGCAAGCTCTTATTTTTTAACAAACTCTTGGTAGTTGTGAGACTTTTCCAATATTTTTTTTAAGAAAAAGTGGAGACTTTTTTGGAAAAAGTGAATATTTTTTTTGAAAAAAAGTGAATATGTTTTTTAAATAGGTGAAGATTTTTTTTTAAAAAAAAGTGAATACTTTTTTGACAACGTGTAGGTTTTTTTGAAATAGTAGAAACTTTTTTGAAAAAGCGTAGACTTTTTTGTAAATGTGGAAACATTTTTAGTAACAGTGGAAACTATTCTCGAAAATAAGAGGATTTTAGAAAAAAAGTGGAGACTTTGTAGATAAAGTGTAGATTTTGTAGAAAAAGTGGACATTTTTTAGAAAAAGTGGAGGTTTTTTTTTAAGAAAAAGTGTATATGTGACACGCAAAATAGAAAGGGACCTAAGGGTAAAAACCAGTTTTGTTCGGGAGAGCCATTTTAAAGATTTAAATACGTGTATCTTTGGTGTACCATCACTTTCATAAAACGCGCATATCTTTGGGAGGGAACACTTTTGGGGCATGGGATCGATCTCATTCGACATTCCACATCAAAAAAAAAGTGAAAATTGATTTTTTTTACCCATAGGTCCCTTTCTCTATGCGCTGTCACATATATTTTTGGAAAAAGTGTTGACTTGTTTAAAAAATGTGAGACGTTTTAAGAAGAAGTAGAGAGTTGTTTAGAACAAGAAGCAGGCTATTGTTAGTGTAGAAACTGTTGTTAGTTGTGTAAACGTTTTTTAAAAAAAGTGCATTTTTTTTGAGAAAAAGGTGAAATAGTTTTTTTAAGAAAGTTGACATTTTTTAGATGATGTGAGGACTTTGATAGAAAACGTAGGACCTAAAGGAAACATGGAAACAATTTTTTAGGAAAAGCTGAATTATCGTTCGTAGATTAAATACATTTAATGGGAAATGTAGTGAATTTTTATCAGTGAACAAGTTTTATTAGTTAAGTATAAATATTTTTTATAAGAGGTGGAGACTTATTATTAAGGAAAAGGGAGAATTTCAATTTGGGAAGTTTGAAAAATTTCACTAGAAGAAGTAATGTCGTTCCTCCAGGAAAAATGTGATATTGGGGACTTTTCTTCGTGTAAGGCGGGCATTTATGATTCTTGCTCCTAAATGGGATGTTGTGTTAATTTAGTTAGTTTTCTTTGAAAAATTTAGTGTTTTTTTAAAAAAGAGAGGGCCCTTTTCTTAAAGAATAGTAAAGGATTTCCTTTGGAAAAAGTTAAAATTTTCATTTGTTAAAAAAGTGAAGAATTTCTGTATACTTAAGACATTTGCTTAGTAGAAGTGTTACCATTCTTTGTAAATGTGAACTTGAGGACTTTCCGGATAAGAAAATTTGAGACTTTTTGCGAAGAAATGTTAAATGTTTTTTTTTAAGTTTTGTTAAAGATTTTTGTCTAAGAGATATTTCGGTTAAGAAAGTGAATACTTTTTGGTAAGAAAGCAACGAACTTTCTTTAGGTGTTAGGACTTTTTGTATGATAATTGTTGACTTTTCTGTTAGAAATGACGAAACTTTTCTATAAACAGAAGTAAGAATTTTTTTCAAAGAAATAAAGATTTAACCCTATTGATTTAAAGGAAATTAAAAACTTTTTTGTAAGAAAAGTAAAGTTTTTTCTGATTTCTATAAAAAGAATTAAGGATATTTTTGTGTAAAGAGTGAAGATTTTTTATAAAAACAAATGAGGAAGTTTTTGAGCAGAGAGTGAAGACATTTTTGAATAATAAATTAAAAATCTCTAAAAAAAGAGGATTTATTTCTGAATGAAAAGTAGATGCTAGAAAACTGAGAAGTTTTATTTTAGAAGTATAAGATTTCCGCTTAAGAGAACTTGAAACTTTCTTTGAGAAAAAGAAAAAACCGTCTAGAGATTTTTGTTTAATAAAAGTGGAGACATTTTTAAATGGTTCTACAGACTAATCTCAGAAAAATTGGTTCTCTCTATGAGAAAAAAATCCTTTTTAAAACGTGGAGACTTTTCATTAATAAAAGTGGAAAAATGTTTACTTGGTAGAACAGACTAATCTTATACTAGTACATACGCCGAAGAAAATGTTTGAATGTGCTAACCTGGATTTTATGAATACAGTTGTTAGAAAAAAAGGACCGACTTTTTATAAAAAGTGGAGAACTTGAAAGATATTGCGGCGATTTTTTATTTGAAATAGTGGAAAGTTTTTTTTTTAAAAAATTGTAAACTTTAGCAAAAGTGGAGAATTGCTCTTAGAAAAAGAGTCTCCACTTTATGGGAAAGTCGTCTATGTATAGAAAAGTCGTTTATGTTCTTCAAAGAAAATTCTTTACTTTTCCTCCACTTTTTATAGAAAAGTCAATTATTTCATCAAAAAATTGTCCACTAAAAAGTCTTCACTTTTACTGAAAACAAATTTCCACTTTTTCTAACAATGCCGCCATTTCTCCATAAAGTTGATTCTTTTTCTAATATGTTTGTCCAGAGGATGTTGATGGAATAAAGTAAACTTAATTGAGTACCAAACCTGTTGTGTTGGAAAATTTTAAAATGTATATTAATTCCAATAGTTGGAAAATTTTATTCGGTTGAGAACTAGGATGGCCCTAAGTCATTAAGATTAGCAAGCTTTGTAAAAACTATCTGTATCTGACATATATGACTTTTGCTCATATTCATATCCCATTCTAGTGTTTAACTATGAAATCGCAGGGACTTTTCTATGAAAAGAAGTGAGACTATATTTTGTAAGAATAGTTAAGACTTTTTTGAAAAAAAGACATCTCTGTAGGAAAAGTGGATATATTTCTGAAAGAAAAGTAGAGATTTTTTTTAAAAGAAAAATGGGGAATTAAATATGGACCAGAAAAAATAAGAAAAGTTGATATATTTCTAAAAGAAAAGTAGAGCGTTTTCTAAAAGAAACACTTTTTGAATTAAATCTGGATCAGAAACGTGGACAAAATGAAGTCGAATCTGCTAAAAAAGTGAGAAGTTCTATGTAAGAAAACTTTAGTTTCTCGCTTAAGAAAAATAGTGACTTTCTTCAAGAAAACGAAAAACCCATCTTCATAAAACGTAGAAATCTCACTTAAAGTCAAACTTTTGAAATATGTCTTCGAACACTTCTTAAATATTTCATTTGTGTTGTCTGCCAGATATATCTTACTGCTGTGAATAATATCTTGCTGTAGAAAGGTTGTATGTGTAAAATATAATTGGCTTCGGGCAAAGCCTTCTCTTCCTTTAGGGTTAAATGCAATTGAGGATTTAGGAAACTCCAGAAGAGGTATTTTCGTTGTGGGCTGAAAAAACCATAGCTGATGTTTTGATAGTAAAATAGTAATAGTTCGATAGTAATTTTTTTTTTACTTTCAGAGGGCTACACTTCCAAAAGCAGTAAACTTGTAAAGTTTCATAGAAAACTGATTATTTGTGTACTTAAAAACATCTCCATATAAAACGTTTTATAATCTGAAAATCGCTGTTTACCTAACCCGCAATCAATGGATGTCAATCATCTTGCTTGAGCAATTCTCGTTCATTTTAATGGGTTTTATTTTCACAAGATTGATTTCAATTTGTTTCGATTTGTTTTTAAATAAAAAACACATTTTTTATAATTTCTTTGTAGGTAATTTTGGTTTCTACTTATTTATTTTATTATTTTCTTGTTAATAATTTGATTTTTGTTTTCTATTTCACATAAATAACTTAAAATTAGTTAACACATACTAAACAGTAAAAATAAGTACTAAAGTTGACAAATAAATAATAATAATTTAAGTTAAATGTTACCACATTGGTTAACGCGATTAATCACAGTTTACGACTAAAACAATAATAATAATAGTGAAAGTAAGTACAGAGTGGACAAATAATACACTGAAAGAAATGATCATGACAAATCTTGACAGTGCAATAAACGTTCTGGGCAAAATATGGTAATGATTATTTACTAAGTTATCACAGTCTTACAGGGATTTGAGAAAATTGGAATACTTTAAATCTTGCTAATGTTTTGGAGAACATTTCTTAGAATTTCTGGGATTTATCGTTGGATTTCTTGCATTTCTCTGAGGACTGTGATTTCACGGGTGCCTTTTCATTGGCCAGACTTATACTAGTGAAACTGTGATTATAGGGCAGAGGACTGGCACCGGCCGCATTGACCTCTTGATATGAGGGCAATGTGGCAATAACATATTGGGGTGCCTTGGGCAGCGTGTCGCTAAGCAGGGGTGTTGAGGCTTCTGATGAGTTTGCAGATTCGCTGGCTTCCAAGGCGTGGACTGTGTTTGGTGTAGTGCTTTCCGCTAAGGACTTTTCATTTTTATTGAAAACTTCGAAAACACTGGGATGGACTATTAGGCAGGATTGAGGATTTTTGTGCAAAATTTCCAAAGCCGCCTCGTAAGATGGTAAACCTGAGACGAGGGTGTATTCGGGTACAGGATCTTCTAGGTCCAAAGTGATTTTCACACTATCATCGTCGTTGTTGTTCTGCACGATGGTGGTGCGATCTAAAATTAGACAAAATAGGAAAAGTTCCACAATTAGTAACATGATTTAGAATTTTATTTAAGATAAGTAAATTTTAATTTTTGTTAAACATTTTTAAATATTTATTTTAATATTTATATTTATTTTAATGCTGCTGTTTAGTTTTCTAACACTGCAAATGTTTGCTTTGGCCTATCTACTATCATCAGCAGTGATATTTGCCCAGATGAAATATTCATGTGCGTACACACGATATGCATGTTTGTGTGTGTGTCTTGTGATGGGCTTAGCTCTTGCACCAGTGACAGCTGTCATTTCAAGCAAAATGTCATCTCATGACACACGGTCTACTGTTATTTACTCTTTTGCTGTTGTTGTTGGTGTTTTCTTCTATTTGATTAACAACGAAATTTTTGCTCCACATACTCCAGTGTGTGCTTGTTGTGTTTGCTTTGTGCGAATCAAGGTGAAATTTTATTGTTTGTTTTGGTTGTTGGCTTTTTGCGCAGATATCTCACGTTGATTTATTTGGGCCGATATGTGCTTTTATGACAGGTAACACCAAAAGTACAACAAAGTTGCATTTCTTGTTGGTCTTGTTTGTATTTCTTTTGAAAATGAAATAAAATTAAATACACGAAGCATGGCTTTAAAATTAATTTGCACGTTTCTATGGGAGAAGTCATTGACATTAGGGAAGACTTGGCTGCATAAAGAAATGTATCGAAACATAATTAAAAAGTAATTTTTAAGCTTTTATGTGTTTTTTTTGGGCAAATAACGACTTTCTACGTTATTGGCGTTATTTGCAGTAAAATTGATTAAATACATTAGTCTTTAAGAATTTTTTTAAAACCTTCTACGAAATATGTTGTTTTATAGAAATTATGAGTTTGTTCAAAAATTACAGCCTTTTAGCGTTGGCTAAAAAAAATGCTTAAAATTTATTAATATTGAATTGAATTTATCAATAATACTCGTATCCAAGAAATTTAAAAATATCAAAGGACTAGATTTTTTTTGGCAAAAACGACTTGTTACGCTAATGGCCTTATTTAACAAAAAAATGTTAAAAGTTTGTTAGTTTTTTAAGAAAACTAGAACATTTTCATAAAAATTATGTTGATTTATAACTAATTTAGAGCATAACTTTATTTAACGTTATAGTAAAATAATGAGATTTTTTACAAAATGTACACTTTTTAGTTTTTTTTTGCAAAAATTTTTCAAATTTTACTAATATTGAAGAATTTTAACTAACTTTTGAAGAATTTATACGTTCTCAAGGGTTCTTACCGCAAATTAAGGTAAAACGTTAAAAAGAAATCGCAGCGTTTTAAATAAATTCTGGAATATTTCTAGCTATAACGTAATGTAGAAATAGATTGCATTTTAACGAGTCTATCCGGAACATAATCCGTGGAATTGATTAATGCTTTATAACGATCTCCAACGTTATAAACTCTAGTTGCTTACTTTATGCAAAAATTTTACACATTTGATCAAACTTGTATTAGAAACAATAATTTTGCTTAAGAACTCCGTTTTGCCTTTTTTAATAACGATCTTTTACGTTATTAATTCTATATGTTAATATTAATCAGAAATTGTTAAGTTTTTTGTCAATTTTTTTTGCAGATCAATACAAATTATTGATCGAAAACTTAATATTTGTCGCTTGATTTATTAAACGTTATTACTCCATGTTAGTTTAAAACAAAGAAAAAATTTTTTCTCTCAAAACTGTTTCAGAACCCAATACATCAATTGTTTTTGAAAATTTCAAACTTCGAAATTTATTTGTAACGATTTTTGTTTGTTATAAGCAGTCTATGGTTTTTTGTACAAAATTGGTAATATTTTCCGCAAAATTTCTTTAAAAAATTAAAATATTTAGGTAAAAATGTGAAATATTGCATTTTTTGTTATTTCTAGTTTCAACGTTATTAGCTCTTTTAGTGGATAAGAGCCAAAATATTTAGTTTTGTCAAATTCATGGTTTCTAACCTAAAAAATTCTATAAAAATTTAGGTAAAAATGTGAAATATTGCAAAATATCTTTGAGAAACAATATATTTAGTTGAAAATGTGAATTATTGCATTTTTGTTAAAACGATCTTCAACGTTATTAGTTCCATTAGTGGATTTGAGCCAAATGTATATAATTTTCTCAACTTCATGGTTTCTAACCAAAATTTCTTTAAAAAATAATTTATTTAGGTAAAAATGTGAAAGATTGCATTTTTCGTTATAAAGATCTTCAACGTTAGTATCATTTTTGGTGAATTTGAGCCAAATGTGTATAATTTAATGTCAAATTCATGATTTCTAAAAAAAATATCTTAGAAATGACCTCCGAAAAAGTCGGAGAATTTGAAGACGTTTAGCCTCAAAGGCTGAAGATAAAAATTCCGATAAAAACATAGATTTCCAAATACATGTTTGTATTAAACTTTTAAACTGAGTTAAGAGCATGCCTACCGGTGTTTAAGACGTTTTATTTTTGGCTCGATTTTACACTAGCTAGCTTTTTTAATTGATTTAAATTTGGAATTTTAAATTAAGTTTTTCTTTATACGAAATTTATTCAGTCTTAATCAGAGTGTGTAAATACCATTTGGATATTTGCAACAGGTTTGCTAATTTGCCGGTTGGTGTATTACAACAAATATTATTTGGTTAACAATATCTGTATTTGTGTGTGTTTTTATGGTTTGTGATTTCAATGAAGTATTGAAATTATGAAATTTTATTTCGCCGTGCCATTTTGATTGAAATATTTTATATTTTATAAATTTGTTTCTCTATCGCATCGTTGCCTAAATATTGGTTTTGTTTATAAGAAACGTTTTGAATTTCACTTGTAATATTTTTACAAATGCAAATTTTGCAGCAAATCTTTAAAAACAATTTAAAATGCAACCTGTCATATTCTTATCGGACAAACAATTTGTTTTATTTTTAGAAAATTTCTATCGAAACAAAAAAAGTAGTGCTCAACTGACGTACTGATAACTTATCGATTTGTGTGTAGTAAATTGAAAAGTCAGCAAGAAAATAGTATTTACTTTCACAATATTTAGTTATTTATTGCTTCTACGACGTCTTTCTTTCTTTGATTTTGGCGTTATTTCCCGTTTAGAGTCTTAAATGAGATAGAAATTAAAAATTTCGTATTCTATTGTGTTCGCTGAGCGTAGAGCTTACGAAATATGTGGAAATTTTGCAATAACGACATTTTCCGTTATTGCCGTTATTTGCCAGCAAATGCTAATTTACGAGGTTTGTAGCCTAAAACATGTTACAACATTGTTGTTTTTAGTAAAATAGCCAGTGTAATTAAGATATTTTAGAGATTTGTGAAGAAATTTGTCATAAAATCGAATATTTTATGTTTACAATGTCTGCTTTTATTTATGGTTAACATATTTAGCATTTCATTGCCTTTTTTAGGTGTCATTGCTGTTGCTTAATTAAATGTTTTCTAACGAACACTACAATTTTGTTTGTTTTTGTATTTAATCATTTTTTACATTTGGAGTTACGCTTTTTTTTTTGATTGTTGATTTCTAATTGCTGCTTATTTTCACTTCCGTTTTTGGTGTTTTTTAATGGCTTTCAGCCAAGTTTATGAAATGATCATCAAATCGTAGCCGTTGGTGTTGGATTGTATCATTTCTCTTTTCACGGTATTTCTTTTTTGTAGAATAACAAAACTAGCAACAACAGCAGAATTTTTTTATGAATGACTATACAATTTTGCATTGCTTTTTTAATGTCTTAAAACGTTTAGGGAATTTTAAACGCTTTTTTCTGGCAACTAAATTTAAAGTTGAAAAAATGGTACAACTCAAACGTTATGAGCGAAAGTGAAATTCTCAGCGCTGAAATACTTACAATTTCTTTTCCAAACGCGAAACTGATGATACAGGAAACAGGAGCAGAAACAAAAGACCATGGATATCAGGATCAATATCAGCACTATGCCAATCCACACCTCATTCATGAATTGATCGTATTCCACTTGTTTTTGCAGCTCACCCATGGCCGAGTCGTAGGTATGGGCATCGATGATGACTTGATGCGGCGTCAGCGAATAGTCCATATTTAGGGAGTCTGCGCTTTCGGAGGCGGAGGCCACGGGTTGTAAATCAATCGGGGAGGCCTGCAATTGTATGGAGTTGATAATGGTGGCTCCCAGCTTTTGCAAGAAGTCGCTGGTGGTTACAGAGGCGGCGTTTTGACTACCTATGGTGTCCAATGTTGTTATCGTAGGCGTTGAGGTCAGTGCTATGGCATTGGTGTGGGAGCGACTGTTTTCCAAAATATGCTGGGCTTCTTTATCGAATTGCAGATCGTAATTTAATGAGCGTAGCAGTGTTTCCATTGTGGTATTTATAAGTAATTACTTGACGTTCTTTATCTTAGACTTTTACTGTATTTGTCGTTGTTATTTCTTTTTTTTTTGTTTTCTTACTGGTTTTTTTTCGGTCGTGTTCGTCTTCTTTCTTTGCTTTTATAAACAGATAAATTTCTTTTTGTTTTCTTTAATTTTTTTCGGCTTCACACAAAGCGTTACAAGTTAAAGCAGAGCGTAAAATACGTTCGAAAAGGCGAGCTGAACTGAACTAAAATGAACGGGCGAGCGATCACACGTCTGAAGTCTTTAAAGTCTCGAAATAAACTGAAGTCTTGGCAAGATGATCGTTACTCTATAAGATTGCTGGTTAAGTAAATTTAAACAGTAGCGCAAGAGCGACAAGAGAGTGAGTAAAATAGTTTATACTCATTTCAAAAGAGCCAATATATTGTAAAAGATTAAAGCAGCATACCTCTAAAATATGCTCATTTGCGAATGATGCTCTCTGGGGAGTAAATGCTCTCTCTCTCTCTTATGTTACGGTTACCTGGTTTTCTTCCAGAGAGTGGAAGTCTTTCATGACCGGTGATCATTTGACGCTTGGTTACGCACCAGCGCATAACGTCTTGCCAGTGTTCTCATTTTCTGTTCGAAAGGTTTCCCTCATTTAAGAATGGGCCTGGGAATGTTACTCTGCCATGTTGGCGTGTCGGTGTGCGTGTATAAGTATAAAATGATCGTAATGCTCACGCATGATGAGCCCTTAATTGGCGTTACATACCCTGATGGTGCATAGCATCAGAAAACTACCCCCAAATATTCACTCTCTCTCTCTCTCAAATATTGAGAGCAACACATGTTGCTGGCTCTGCTGTAGGAGTCTTATGAGATGGCAGCAGTTTGTGTCGTTTCCTTACAAAAAAAGGATCTTCTTTGGAATCCCTCCCTAAGCAAAGGTTTTAAATTTCTGCCTTTCAGATCTTATTACAAATGAGGAAGGATCTGTTTTGTTCGATCCTTCTTCTTCTTTCCTTACACGCACATATGTTCGAATGTGTAGGGGGGTATTTTGAAGCAATTGTTTGCGGTCCATTGTCTGCAGTTTTAATATTTTATTTCGATTGTTTCTGGACAATGGCATTTAATTGAGCAAAGACGTTTTGGTCCTGGCCTCACATTCTGAGGAGGTTATAATCGTTTTTCTTTCTCGCTCTCTCTCTCTCCGTCTGCTATTGTTTTCTTTTAGATGGTGGACTTAACAATTGTTGTCCAAAATTTGCATTTAATTCAAATTCTTTTAGAAAACAAATAACAATTGTCTAGGGGCCCAACAATCATTTCGTTTTTTTTTGTGTTTTTAGCAAACAATACTGAAGTCTTAAAAGAAATCCCTTGTGATTTGGGTAAATAAATCAAAGGAATGTAGACTTGAACATCCAGTATGAGGTGGATACCGATATTTATTGATTTCAAGACTTATGAAGTAAATCAATATGGATATTTGAAAAAAAAAATATTAGAATTTATCGTGCAATATTCAACAAAAAATCGTTTAAAATCTCAAGTCGAAAGCAAAACGACTTTGCATGATTTCCATCACAACTCGGAATGTCTTTGAATAAAAATGTTTGAATCATGTTTAAGATTCACAAGTGGGATGGATTTTATACAAGAAAGGCAATTACTTTTAAGTCTTGTTTAAGATTCAGAAGTGGGATAGACTTTATACAAGAAAAGCAATTACTTTTAAGTCCTGCTTGTAAGTTTGATTTTGATTCACAATAATTAGGATATTAAAAGTTTACTTCGAGAAACGATGGATACTATTTGGTAGTCCACAATCAGAAGTGGGATTTTATTTCCTCCATTCTAGGAGTTCAGAATTCAGTAATGGACAAATTGACACTTTAGTTCTGTTTTTAAAGCTACTTAATAGATTGGAGTTAAAAGTAAATTTAGAATTATTATTTAAAGTCCAAGGAAAACCGTATTGACTAAAGCTAGGTGAAAAGCAAAGCTCTTATTGACGGAATTCCATGTTTTTTTTTCTTTATATTCAGCTCCGCCAGTTTAGTCAACTTGTTAATTGACTAAGTCTAAAATAAATGCAGGTCCATAGAGATATTACAAGTAAAAACATCTTAAGTTCAACAAGGCTGAACTTTATATACCCTCCACCATATAATCAATATATTTGAATTCGTAGCAACATTTGCTTTGATTTGAGTGTCCATATGCAATGAGGGCCGTATGAACTAAAACGTCCTGGAACTATGCACCTGGTGGTAAATTGAGTTTGCCATCCGATTTATTATTCGGAGACCCTATAAAGTATATATAGGGTTCTAGATTAAGGACATAACAATTTCGTACCTTTATGTCAACGCACCCTCAAACATTTTTAATGATCTTTCAGTGTCAAAACGTTAGTCGATGTCAACATTTTCATCATGGTAAAGTTCAATTACGAGCAACGTTAGGAACTTATTAACAATTATTCAGAGTCGGTGGTCGCAACTTTAAGAACGCTAACTCCAATTTTCGGCCGTAATAATCATCCCACCCGTCAGACTGTGCATGCTATAGTGGATACAAATGTTCACTGTTGAATGTTTCGGCGCTAAAGTGACTTCGTAACGCTCGAAGCGACGAAAATATTGCCGCCGTGTATCTGTTGAAAATGAGTGAAATCAGTCGACTCCAAGTCGTTCTCAGGAAGTGGACATCTTTCAAAGCATACTGTGGCGTATTTTGCGAAAAGATCTTGGCCTTCATGCTTATAAGATTAAACTGACTCAAGAACTTAAGACACTTAATCATTTGAAACGCCGAAACTTTTCCAATTGGGCTCTGACAAAGTTTCACGATCATCCAGAATTTCATCGCAAAATCATTTTCAACGATGAATCTAATTTCTGGCTGAGTGGTTTTGTCAATAAACATAATATGTGCTATTGGACAACAACAAACCCACATGTGCTTCAAGAGACACAATTGCATCCGCAAGAAAAAGTACCGTGTGTTGTGGTTTTCATGCCGGATGTGTGATTGGGCCGTTTTTTTTCGCAGATGAAAACAATCGTCATGTCACCGACCGGGAGCGCTATTGTACCATGTTAGGAAATTATTTTTGCCAGAATTGGATGAGCTTGACATCGCCGATATGTGGTTTCAACATGACGGTGCCACAGCCACACAGCACGCGTTACAATCGATTTACTGAAAGGCAAATTCGGTGAAAGTGTTATCTCGAGAAATGGTCCGGTCGAATGGCCATCTCATTCATGCAATTGAACGCCTTTGGATTTCTTTTTATGAGGCCACATCAAGTCATTGGTCTATGCTAACAGGCCAACAACTTTAGACGAGAGAAAACATTTAACGCAAAATTGCCAACGTTCCGGTCGAAATGTGGGCAAGAGTAGTGAAAAATTGGGTCCAAACACTAGATGCTGTTCACGGTGGTCATATGATCGAAATCGTTTTTCTTACCCCCAACCATACTTTTTTCTACGCGTAGTGCTCAAGGAACACCAATAAAGTCAAGGCGGTCATTTGAATGGTGTAATATTTTATGTCTTATGAACCTTCAATAAAAGCCAAAATCAATTTCAAATCTTACACCGTTAATGGTGAATTTTTAATTTATTTCCTATCGTTCTTATCCGGTTGCCCCGTTAATTTATAGTTGTAATTTTGAATCTTAAATAATTTTCTTTTTAAAAATATAAAGTAAACCAAAGCTAATTGTATTATTCACTGTGCTCATTTCAGGATGAGAACTTCATTAGCAGATGCTTGAGAGAGAACCTCAAGAAGGACCACCAATTGCGGCCCAGAAGGAAGTCAATTATTTTCCCTCCACCTCAGGATGGCCTCGATTTGGATGATAGGCACTTGTTACCTAACAAACAAAAACAATGCAGATTCCTTGGATTGAGATGCCTGCTTAAGAAATTTTTTGGGAAACTAAGGAAAATAATAAAAAGGATGTGGAGTTTTTGTCAAAGGCTCTCTCTCTCTCTATAAGGACATCAGGACATGATATGATGGGAAATGTTCCATACCAAAATTAGTACACCAGAGTCCCACTGAGCCCCTGAGCGACATAAGATACAAAGCAACAAAACGAATGGTGAGCAGAAAAAAAAATAGTGAGAGGAAGACCTCCGTTGGTGAGGCCCAACAACAGGGGTCATCATCGTCGTCAACTAAGGTAGTGTGTCGTCTTCGTCTACCATCCCACAGAGTTGGGAAATAACCCAAAAAATGAAAAGAAAGAAACACACAACGTGAAAGAAAATAAAAGGAAATTCGAAACTTAAACAAATACAACGAGCAAAAAACCAAAATGAAGACGGCCCAGAAAAGAAGAAGACCTAGGAGGAGGAGGCCGAGAAGAAAGAAGAAAAATTGTTCATCACAAATAATGACAGGTAATTATTAGAAAAGTCAGCGACAGTGACGTAAAACATTTGTCATAATTTTCGTGTCAGCATTGCTGACTTCAATATTCGTTGCATTTTCCCACAATTTTGAAAACTAAAAAAATGCCCGCCGACTGAGTGACTGAGTTCGTGTGTGTATGAGTGGGTCTTCTAAGCCTACTAAAGTGGATGATTGTGACATTCGCTCTGTATCGTGTATACAGGGGGGATTTCCTCCATAATTATTCTCTACGAGTTGGAAAGTAGTTTAAGTATGCCTCTGTGAACACCTTATTTTGGTATTTGTATTCGAAACATTTTAATCTTAGGACATAAACATGAATGCTTATGTTAGAGTTCAGCTAAATGGCAACAACCCTTAAAAATGTTCTCCATTCCATTAAGGAAAGAAAAAAAATGTTAATTCTGGAATTTTTTATCAGCCCAGAATTGATAAAAGAAAATTATGATTTTTGTTTAGCGGTTTCTCTAAACCACCACAGAACTAAAAAAAACAAGTGCATTTATTTTGTTTGGTTTGCTTTTTTGTGCAGGGGTTCCCATGCTTTTTCTTTGTTACTTAAGCGTGACTTATGACTTGGACATTATTTTGTGGTCTTCCGAGGAGGAAGCAATTAGACGGCTTTCACATGGGCTCTACTCACTCTCGCTCTACAGGTTACTCTTTACCCGGTGTGCTTTTTAAATTATTATTTGTTTTATGTTTTTGGCTGAAGAATTGTTGCTTTCGCTATCTTAGAGTTTGTTGTCTTTTACAACGTCCAAGTCAATGACCGCTGGTCATAAATTCAGTTCAGTGCAGTTCTCGTTGTCTTCAGATGTTTGATGGGGATCTTTTTGTGTCTTACTTTGGATTTCTTTATGTTCTCCGTTTTTTTTTCTTTTTAGTTTATTTTATTATCTTTATGAGGTCTTAATGCTTTTTTACACTGTATGTCGTTTGTTTTACAAAATAAACGAAAAACCTACAGGTGAAGTGCAATTGTCAATGCTCGTGTCTCGAAATGTTATCTTTTTATTTTTTTTTTGGTGTGCTGTCAAAGCCAGAGACCATTGAACACTTGATTAGTTAGAAAAGATGATCGATTTTATAGTTTACAAGCCGAACCGGCTTATCTATGAAGCAATATCGGGGTTAGATTTGGATAAAAAACTAATCCAAAGTAGGAAGCAAAGAAAAACACCGATAAGTTTGTCCAGGCATCGATCGTCCCCACGCTTCTAAAGCGCAACAGAATGGTACGTTTTTGGGCCCATGCGCCCTTCCCTAATCCGAGCCAAAACTTAAAATTTCCTCTATATTTGGTTAAGTTGCAAAATTTGCTTTAATTTGGTTACCTGTTAGTCCCTATTGACTATTAATCGCCCGTTTTGACCATGTCGGACCTTTCTTTTCGCCGCATGAGCCAAAAAGTCTAGAAACTATATTTTTTTTTAAATTTTCCAGCTAAAAGTAAAATTTTAACCATTCTCCGTCCACAAAAAAGTATGATTTGTTAGGCAAATATTAAAAATATGTGCTTTTTACCGAGGTATTGCCAGTCTCATGAAGGGTACATTTTTCACCCTGACCCGATTTCGTTCATTTACAATCCCAAACAGCTTATGGCCATAAGCCGGAAGTACACGACTAAATCGTCTTAGAATTTTAAGACTATCAAAATATATACATTTATTCGTGGTGTTGCAAACAGAATAACAAATTTAATATACCATCCAACCTTCGGTGGTACGAAAGTTGTTATTTATATTTCGGGTCCGGCAATAAAAACACAATAATTTATCATTGGAAATGGTTTTATTGTTTTTCAAAATATTCTCCTTTAAGATCAATAACTTCTGCTTGCGCACAAACCAAATTTTCGAAGCACTTTTTTCCACTCCGATTGAGACACCTCCAAAACATGACTTTTGAACGCTTCAACAGCTGCTTCGGGCAATGAAAAACGTTGGCCACGCATTTTTCCTTGATGCTAGGGAATAAGGAGAAGTCATTGGCTGCTAAATCAGGACTGTACGGTGGATTGCCCATCAATTCGACATCTTGAGTGGTCAAATAGCTGAACTTTAGTAGCTTAGGGACGGTAGGGGGTATATACGGTTCGGGCAGGCCGAGTTTAACGACGGTTTTACTTGTTTTAATTTAATAACTTCTACTAAAACCAAAAAATCCATTAAACAACCCTTTTTTGATTATGACGACAATTTAGTTATCATCACTAACAATTGTTTAAAACAATTACATTTTTGATTCACTTAGCAATTTTGTTAAAAACTGGTTTTCTTTTAAAATGTACCTTTAGATACAGGTCTCGAGCCGGTAAATGCCTTGTTAAATTTTTGCTATTTAATTGCCACCAGTTGTGGCAACTGAATACCTTTTATTGGTTTCATTGGCATGGCTAATCAATTAATTGCGTGTACAATACGATGATCATATTTATCATCTTGTGGCATGTTAAACCAAATATTTATTGCTATTATAAAAATTTTGGGATTGCAACAGAAATTCCTCTTTTGCAACTGAAATTTTGTAGTTCCAACCGATTTCTAACTACACTTGTATAGAACAAGTGCGATAGTTTATCATCTTTGTAGCTTCTGCCCCATGGTTTGGTCGCTGGTATTAAGAGAATTTTCTCTTAATTGCAAAATCCGCCACACCCCCTGTCAGAATTTACACGATTGAAATATCTATTGCATCATTTCATTTTGTTAATCATCATCTTTAATAAAAATTAAACAGAATTTAGATAAGCTTATCAGAGATGATGTCCCGAAAAAAAGCTAACTACTAACATAGAAGACATTAATTAAGATCAAAGAATTTTGTACAAATAAATGGAATGTCTCATTTTTTAAGACTTTTTCATGGTAAACACCAAATGAACGGATGTAAGCCAATGCCGTGGAACCATCTCTCCATGGGAGAGCTTCAGCCTGCTAGAACTAAAGTTCGCATATCTGTAGCGCATAAATCTAGTTACTAACTGCCTACGTGACCACGATCACGATCAGTTCTTGTTGTTATTACTCGTATTGTCGATTAAAACGTTGGGTAGGTGCAGTGTTATTGTAAATTTTTTTCTATTGAGGTATCACAAGTGGAGAGTAGATTAAAATCTTAACGGAGGTTGACTACATACTTATATTGCCATGCGAGTGCATAATTTACCAACTAATGCAGATACATTTCAGTACAAGTCGTTTGATTTGTAAATTTTTTTTAAATTTCTTTGTATTCAAGAACTGATTCGCTTTATGCATCATAAACCGTATGTTTTAAAAACCTTAAATTTATAGAAAAAGTTCTTCAATAAATACTTTAAGTGAGTAATAACCGAGCTCGTTTTAACTCGCTAAAGATTTTGTTCAATAACTTTCTAAACCATCGTCACAGGTGACGAATCATGGATATATGCATATGAACCTGAAACAAAACAGCAATCGACCGTATCGGTCTTTTGAAGACGAGCCAAATCCAACAAAAGCTGTTCGTGGAAGAAGTACATCGAAGCAAATGATTGCGTTTTTTTCGGTATAACCGGCCATGTTGCCACAGTGCCTTTAGTGGAACGTAGGGCGGTGAGTGGAGAATACTTCTGATATACAACCATCTGTTTGGCAACAGTGTTCGAAGAAATGAGGAAAGATAATAAGAGAAGACGGATCATTTTGCATCACAACAATGCGAGCTCTCACACATCTGCTGGAACAAAGAGCTATTTAACAACTCAATATGTCGAATTGATGGGTCATCCACCGCACAGCCCTGATTTGGCACCCAATGACTTCTTCTTATTCCCTAGCATCAGGAAAAAATGCGTGGTCAACGTTTTTTTATCGCCCGAAGCAGCTGTTAAAGCGTTCAAAAATCATGTTTTGGAGGTGTCTCAATCGGAGTGGAAAAATTGCTTCGAAAATTGGTTTGTGCGCATGCAAAAGTGTATTGATCTTATAGGAGAATATTTTAAAAACAATAAAACCATTTTCAATGATATTGCCGGACCCGAAATAAAAATACCAACCCTCGTACACTGTCACTGCCAGATGATTTGGAAAATAATGTCAATCAAAACTAAATATTAAATCAAAAACGTTTACAGCATACAATTTTCGTTATCTTCAAGAGCAAACAACTTTTTATATGATTTTGTCCCTTTTTCCAAAAACCTCTCTTAGATTAAAATTCCTAAATCCTGTAAAAACGAGATAGGACTCATATTTAATAAAAGACATGTGATTGATAGACAGAGACTTTGGCACAACAATATGTCAACAAGGCTAAGAGTAAACTAACATTGAAATGCATAACATTGAAGGCTTAAGAAAATTCTCCAAAATTACAAAACCCCTTTCTTGGTTACCACCACAATCACCGACATTTGATCTACATATTTAAATAGGGATTCCTTCTTAATCTTTGCCTAAAATCTAGCCTTCGCCGATCATCGCCTACCTCACGTTGTGGATATTTAATATTCATAAAGTTAGAAAACAACAAAAACTTAAAAATTCTTGAACATTTTCCCGGAATTTGAACATGTCAATCATGTGATCGTTTATTTTAATCCGTTTATTGATCTTAGCATGTCATCAATGTCCCTAACTGTCTGTCCCTCCTTCTCTCTCGCTCGATCATTCCGATCACCATGGCTGTGGCGTTGACACCAGGGCACAAACTCTGTTATGTTGCCTGTTTGAAAAATGAAATGAGCAAACAGGGGATTAAATCATTTTCAATCAGCTAGCTAGCTTCCCCATAACGATGTCCTCCAGCCAAGTGGAACGGATTGTGATTGTTATGCAGATAATCCCAGCATGATGATCACGATGCGTTGTCGTTTTATCCCGTAGACTTGTAAACAGGTACAGAAGGATCAAATTTGTGTGACATTTCATGAAAGAGATGAATATTTTTTTTTTCTTAAGACAAAACGGAATTTGATACTTTTTTTTCGAAATAATATTTCTCTACAAATAAATTTTTTCTAAAATGCAGGTGCAGGGTGAACAGATAAGAATGAGGGATAAAATAAATTTGAATTAAACGAGAACAACCGATCACATTTTCGCTGATATCAATATGAAGCTACATTTATGTAAACATTGCATAAAATAACCGGATGATCTGGTCCTATATGCACAGAGTTATGCCGGCAATAGCATCTAGAATGTTGGCTCTAAAGTATTTGTTAATTTGTAATTAAATCGAAATTTCATTAAAATTTGTTTACATAATTTTCACGTGTGCCGTAAGAGTGAAACGGTGTATTATAAAATGGCAAACCCTTCTGAATATTTTGACAGTTGGCATTAATAAGGTTCAAAGCTTCTGAACTAGAACAATCGGAAAAACTATCATTATTGACTGGTCACCACTTATATAGGGTGATCCATTCAGAGTTTTTTTTTCAGAACAAAAAAATATACAAATTCAAATCAAGTGTGGAATCTTTATTGGTAATTTGAAATGACATTTTATGGCAATTATTTATTGAAAATAATGTATTATGGAATTGAGCGTTCGGTGAGAAACGGAAAGATCCGCTGTTTTCGACCAAAATTTTGTTCAGTGGAGAGGCCCATTTCTGGCTCAACGGCAAAGTCAATAAACAAAATTGCCGAATTTGGGCTGAAGAGCAACAAAAGAGGTTCTGGCATTATACCCAGAGAAAACCACGGTTTTGTGCGGTTTATAAGCTGGTGGAATCTTCGGTGCATATTTTTTCAAAAATGATGATGGCCGGAACGTAACCGTGAATGGTGCTCGCTATCGCGCCATGATATCGATCTTTATGCAACAAGAAATTGAAGCCTTGACGACACTTGGTTTCAACAGGACGGTGCCACTTGCCATACAGCTGCTCAAACAATGGATCTACTGAGAGGTCTTTCCGAAAAGCACCTAATTTCACGTTGTGGACAGGTGAGTTGGCCGCCTAGATCGTTAAGGTTACGTAAAGTCCAAAGTCTATGCTGACAAACCAGCTACGATTGAGGTTTTGGAATCCAACATTACGCGTGTCAGTAAAGCCATACCGGTCGAAATGCTCAAACGAGTCACCCAAAATTGGACTCTCAGAATGGAAATCCTGAGGCGTAGTTGCGGCCAACATTTTAAGGAAATTATATTCAAAAAATAAATGCCATAAAATTTCCTTGCAAATTACCAATAAAAATTCCAAACTTGATTTGAATTTTAATATTTTTTTTGTTCTGAAAAAATACCTCTAGATGGATCGCCCTATATTAAAATGGCTTGGCTAATTCTTTTTATAGCTTTCAAACTGTTCTTCTCTTTCTATAAACTATTATTGAGGACTCTACTGAACACAATGGATTAGATTGAGCCAAACAATTGAAAGTAACTAAATAACGTCGTTAAGTTAACTAAAGTAACTAAAAACGTCGTAAAGTTCGGCCAGGCCAAATCGTATGCAGTGGAACTTGCATAAGTCGAATTTTCTTCAAGTCAAATCACATCTACAGGCAGAAGGGAGAAATTCCTATAAGTTCTTCTATTTTCGATTTAATTAGAAGCTTATGTGTATAAAATTGTTTTTTTTTATAATATGAGTATGCTTGAACTGTAACACTGAAACCTGATTCTGTTTGAATAAGTTTACAGCCCTTTAAAATGAAAAAATCGCTTAATTGCAAATAAATATTAGTAAAGATTGTTTTGGATAATTTCCCATGTACTGTACTCCGCTTAAACTTTAGTGCTTTAGTGCCAATAATTGGTGATGACAACAGATAAGTTATTTGTAGTAACCGTTTAGTTCACTGTTGTAAACCTTTAAATTGGAAAAATCGCTTAATTGCAAATAAATATTAGTAAAGATTGTTTTGGGAGATTTCCCATGCACTGTACTCCGCTAAAACTTTAGTATTTTAGTGCCAATAATTGGTGGTGACAACAGATAAGTTATTTGTAGTAACCGTTTAGTTCACTGCTGTAAACTTTTATTAATTATCACGATATCAGAATATAATTCCTATAATAATTAACCGGTTCTAGACACTACCAATTTTTTTTTCAATTTATTTATTCTAAAATAAAATTGTTTTTTTTTTAAAGTATTTTGAATTTTAATCGGAAGTCTATTGCAGATTGTATTGAAACATAGAGATTATCTAATATTACATTAGTAACGCTAGCTACAGATAAATGTAATAACGGTGAGATTTAGTCATTGGATGTTATTAATTTTATAAATACAAAATATTCAAATCAAAAACTTGGAATATATGCGATCAAACGCAGCAATTTTTTGGAATATTAGACATTTGTCAATTAAGAGTCGAAAAGAATAGCGAGCTGTAGCTCTCATACAAATTAAATAGTTACGATCAGTCGAATGTTATACAGGGTGGGTCAAAAGTTAACATGGGGTTAAGAACTTTTTCGTTTATTAATTTTTTGATATGTTTTGTTTCAGATTGCATAATATACAAAATGGTAATATTTTTACACTGAGTATGAAAAATAGTGTCACTTAACTGACTCCTGTTTTCATCTTTGCAATGATGGGCTCATTTTAGAGCATTTTCCATAACAACTTTCAAAATTTGTGGCTGCAACGTTCGAATTTCTGCAACAATATTGGCCTTGAGTTGATGGATTGTCTCGGGCTTGTTTACATATATATACTCGCTCCTTCAAATAACCTCAAAGAAAATAGTCGGGTACTGAAAAATCTGGCGATCGCACTGGCCCAATAATTTTCGAATTTCTTTAAGTTATTCGCTCTCCAAAAATTTGACTTAAAAGTGTCATTGTGTCTTGGGCTGTGGCTCCGTCCTGCTGAAACCACATCTCAGGTCTGTTTTCAAGAGCAGGGCGTTAACCGTTACCGCTCTCCATTTACGGTTACAGCACTTCCATATTCATTCTTGAAGAAGTAAGGCCCAATGATATTTGCAGATGTGATCCCACACCACACTGTACACCTAACGGAGTGCAATTGCATCAACGCCAATTGGCTCTTGGATTTTCAGAACCCCAGAACTTACAGTTCGGCTTATTAACAAAACCATTTAAATGAAAATGAGCTTTATCACTCATGCATTTGCGTTAAATAATGGATCGTTGATTTAAATAATAAAATTCTATTATTCTGGTTCTTTGTTCAGTTGTGAGTCTCTCCATTATTTATTCTCCAAGTGCTATTTATATAATCTGAAAAAAAATATATAAACGAAAAAGTTATTAAACTATTTAAACCCCATGGTTACTTTTGGCCCACCCTGTTCTCAAAGGGTGGTTTCCCTCCGTCTAAATTGCCACTCGCAGCCATATTCAAAAAGTACTTATAACCAACAACCAGCAAGAATAACCAATACATGAGAAAATTCCGTCCCAATAATCATCCTTATTTGTGAGGAGAACTTATATTTAGTCAGTTTCCTCTTCTAAAAATTGTCGTGTATCTAATCCACATTCATTCGGTTGTAAAGATGTAATACATGGCCACAATTCGGTTGTCGAAACAAATCTGTTCTCTGTGTGTAGGTATGGCGGAAAATTTTCCAAAAATTTCCATTTCTAAGATTTTTCTTCCCCATTGTGAGATTTTTGTAAGTATTTTAAAATGTTCTTCATTTACAAATTATACTTGTTTACAAATGATGATTTTTTTCCTGGTCCAGAGATCTAAATATTTTTTTTTCCTATAGATTTTGACCTCCTAAACACGAAAATGAATTTTTAAAAAATTTTCTATGATTAGTTTTCCAGATAGAATTTTTGAATTTTTTTACGATTTTTTTTACGAGATTTCTCAGGTTTTTTGACCATAACTCCCAAACGCAATTGCCGATTTAATCATGAGTAGTCTCAAATCTCAAAGGAATTTAGAATTATGACTTGTTTATTCTGGTTCGAGACCTTTTTGTTGTTTTTTTTTTTAGAATCAACGTCAAAAGAAGAAACTGACTGTACAGCTGTTTCTAAACCCGCCAAGGAATTTAGAATTTCCAACAAACTATGGCTTGTTTTGCTCGAGTAAGTCCAAACTTTATGCTCAATTTATAAATATATTTTAATATTATTATTATAATTTATTTCAATTTTTAATCGTAATATTTGCACAAAAAATTCAATTTTTTAAATTTGAAATGCCTCTAAAGTCAAAACTATTGAACTGATTTTTATACCTTGTATGAAAATGTTTTATTAGTTTTTATTTTCCCTTCATTGTTCAAATCGGTAGTAGCGTTTGGGAGTTATGGTCCAAAAAGCTGAGACATCTCATAAAAACATCGTAAAAAATTCCATAAATTCTATCTTGGAAACTAATCAGAGAAAAATTTGTGTTAAATTCATTTTCTTGTTTAGGAGACTAAAATCTATAGGAAAACAATATTTAGAACTCTGGACCAAAAAGGCTGTAAACTTGTGTTATAAATCATTTAATGCTGATTCTAAAATTGCACTTGGTACTGAACTTTTTAAAACTTTCGAATTTTTCGACAGTGCATCAATTTAAATTTTTTAATCATGTTTTAGGTTTAGTCGCTTTGCCGCTTCTAGAACTGTTAAAATTTCAAAACTTGAATAAAATCATTTGTTCCAATTTTTTTTAAAAAAAAGGTAGAGTAATATATTATTTTAAAAACATACATGTTAACCAACATTTAAGAAATTAAGAAGATTTGGATAAAAGACTATACTTAGAGATGAGTACAAAACAAACTCCTATGGAATTATGCTCCGCCCGGCCATAATTCGATCGATTGTCCAAATAGTCAGTTTAAATATAAAGAAAATAATTTGACCAAAACTTCTCAAAACATTAAATCTAATCTAATCTCAAAAGAAAAAACTTTTTTTAAACTACTGATAAGGCTGCCAATATCCTCAAAAGCCTTAAGTGGACCGTAACCAAACTGAACCAATGGCGGAAATTTTTCCTAAAATTCTAATTTTTGCCTTTTATATCCCATTTTTATAGATGTGGGAGTTATTTATGAAGTGTCTCAAAAATAAAAAAAAAAATTAAACTTTTGATAATTAAGAAGTGTCCCAAAAAAAACATTTTTTAAACTATTGATAAAGCTGCTTAAATCCCCAAAAGCCTTTAACCAACTAAATGAATGGCGGAAAATTTTCCTAAAATTCTCATATTTGGTCTTTTATATCCCATTTTTAGAATCGTGGAATTTTTGTAAGAAGTATCCCAATATGTTCTTCATTTACAAATCATATTCATAATTTCAAAATAACACTTGGACTGGAGTTTTCAAAACTTTCCGAATTTTTCAATTTAAATTTTTAAGCAATTCTCCGATTATGTCCCCATAATCTCTCCTCTGTCATCATTATTCAAAGACTGCAATCAAAGTTTCTATTACAAATTTAATATCTAATGCACTTCTAAAAGTAAGATTAATTCTACAGTTCGGTTGTTTTAGATCTATTTAAGTTTCTTAATGGCTAGAATACTTATTTTTTTTAAATCTGGTAGCAAGTTCAGTTTACAATGGAAGACAAAGGTTTCCTTAGCATTCCTAGACTAAATACCCAACATTATTTAATTTTTTCGTTTGGGAAATTAATGATACTATTAAAAGGGGATCTAAAAAAATCTTCAAAAAAAAATAGATCCCCTGCAATAGTAAGAGCATCAATTCTCCAGCATCTCCTCCTACTCCTGTTGGGGTCTTTGGACTCCATAAAATTATGAACAAAATGAAATTCTGAAATTTACATAAAAACAAATGCCAGCAAATGACAGATTTACAAATGAGGGGTAATTTATTAACCGAAACATTCAAAAAAAGAACAAATGAGGGAGACCTGAACAGAAGACGACCAAATAAGAGAAGACGCCCGCATGTGCAGTGGGCATTGAAGGACAGACGGATGGACGGACAGACAAAGACTTGTAGGCTACGCTAATGTAAAGTCAAAAGCCAGAATTAATTTATCAAAATTTTAAAAGAATGATATTAAAAAAGAATCGGAAGAAAAAGAACGGGTTGCTGTGATCTATAAGCAGCTTTGTTTTTTTTTGTTGTTCTACTGGTAATGAGCATTGCAGCACAAACCGACTGACTGTCCGTCTACTTATCCGATTTTGGTAATAAACGGTAAAACTCTTAAAGGCCTTAAGATCATATGTTTGAATTAGGCTCTAACAAGCAGCTACCGGTCTTCGGACTGCATTACCTGATTTTCAGTGGGAATAAACCTAAAGGATTAAAAATTCAACAAGAAATTCATAAAGAAATAGTTTTTATTGTCCAAAGAATCGTAGGCAGGGAAATAATTTGAAAAATTGTAAATATGCTAATGCTTTATAGAGAAGGTTCATTCTATTGTCAAAAAATAAAAACTACCTCCAAATTGAATTATGGACCGTACAAATGTTAATAAGATTTTAATTTCCTTTGTATGAATCTCTACCTTCGTGCCTTTTTCGGAGCAGTCTTCAAATTTCAGTTGCCTACCTAAAATCTTACGCATAAAATGTCACATTTGTCATTAGCAAAAACCGCCCCGCCCCATATTGCATGTACTGGCAATTGTGTGCAAACCCCTATAATAATGATCTAATTTCGTGATAAGACCTTGGCCATTATTACCCAGCTCGGCTAAAAATAGCATTTCAATTGTCTTGGAGGAAAAAAATCACATTCTGCTCTTCTGCCTTTTGAAATGTTAGTCATTGTCTGCGTATTTATAACCCCCTTGATATCTTGTTTGTTTTCTACATTTTCTATTTCAATACCAAGAAAGAAGAGGGGTTACTCTTTTTCTTATCTTGCATTTGTTTTACAAATGATTCATGAGCAGATATAGAGAGATGTTGATTTAAATGTGATGCGGCAGAAATCTAAGGAAGTGATCAACATCCGCATCATCATCATCAGCTTTATCATGTGGTAAACTGTTGCAGAATCTGAAGAGATAAGAAATGAGAACAGAAAAATAAAATTTTAGACAGCGTTCCAATTACATAAATGTGGACTTTTAGATGTATCCTCCTTTAAAGCCAACGTATAGCAAAGCAGCTAGGACAAGCTGTCTGACTATTGAAAGCTTTAGAGTAAACTGTTAACAAATAGAAGGATGGCTTTAGACAAATGAACAATATTAATAGGAGAAAGAGGAGGTGCCCACCATGGGCAGAAACTAAGACTGAAGGACTGTTGGCTGATAGAGGTAAAACTTAGAAAGAGATGATGTGCTGCGACCAGATAATTATGATATTTTTTATAGACTGACTGAGGCCAGTTTTCTATAGGAAAATATTGCCTCGGTCTGTCTGAGGCCAAATATTGCCTCAGACTGTCTGAGGCCAATTTTCTATAGGAAAATATTGCCTCAGACTGTCTGCGGCCAATTTTCTATAGGAAATTATTGCCTCAGACGGTCTGAAGCCAATTTTCTATAGGAAAATATTGCCTCAGACGGTCTGAGGCCAATTTTCTATAGGAAAATATTGCCTCAGGCGGTCTGAGGCCAATTTTCTATAGGAAAATATTGCCTCAGACGGACTGAGGCCAATTTTCTATAGGAAATTATTGCCTCAGACGGTCTGAAGCCAATTTTCTATAGGAAAATATTGCCTCAGACGGTCTGAGGCCAATTTTCTATAGGAAATTATTGCCTCAGACGGTCTGAGGCCAATTTTCTATAGGAAATTATTGCCTCAGACGGTCTGAGGCCAATTTTCTATAGGAAATTATTGCCTCAGACTATCTGAGGCCAATTTTCTATAGGGAAATATTGCCCCAGACAGTCTGAGGCCAATTTTCTATAGGGAAATATTGCCCCAGACAGTCTGAGGCCAATTTTCTATAGGAAAATATTGCCTCAGACGGTCTGAGGCCAATTTTCTATAGGAAAATATTGCCTCAGACGGTCTGAGGCCAATTTTCTATAGGAAAATATTGCCTCAGACTGTCTGAGGCCAATTTTCTGTAGGAAAATATTGCCTCAGACTGTCTGAGGCCAATTTTCTATAGGAAAATATTGCCTCAGACAGTCTGAGGCCAATTTTCTATAGGAAATTATTGCCTCAGACGGTCTGAGGCCAATTTTCTATAGGAAAATATTGCCTCAGACGGTCTGAGGCCAATTTTCTATAGGAAAATATTGCCTCAGACAGTCTGAGGCCAATTTTCTATAGGAAAATATTACCTCAGACGGTCTGAGGCCAATTTTCTATAGGAAAATATTACCTCAGACGGTCTGGGGCCAATTTTCTATAGGAAAATATTGCCTCAGACGGTCTGAGGCCAATTTTCTATAGGAAAATATTGCCTCAGACAGTCTGAGGCCAATTTTCTATAGGAAAATATTACCTCAGACGGTCTGAGGCCAATTTTCTATAGGAAAATATTACCTCAGACGGTCTGGGGCCAATTTTCTATAGGAAAATATTGCCTCAGACGGTCTGAAGCCAATTTTCTATAGGAAATTATTGCCTCAGACGGTCTGAGGCCAATTTTCAATAGGAAAATATTGCCTCAGACGGTTTGAGAACAATTTTCTATAGGAAAATATTGCCTCAGACGGTCTGAGGCCAATTTTCTATAGGAAAATATTGCCTCAGACGGTCAGAGGCCAATTTTCTCTAGGAAAATATTGCCTCAGACAGTCCGAGGCCAATTTTCTATAGGAAATTATTGCCACAGACAGTCTTAGGCTAATTTTCTATAGGAAAATATTGCCTCAGACGGTCTGGGGCCAATTTTCTATAGGAAAATATTGCCTCAGACAGTCTGAGGCCAATTTTCTATAGGAAAATATTGCCTCAGACAGTCTGAGGCCAATTTTCTATAGGAAAATATTGCCTCAGACGGTCTGAGGCCAATTTTCTATAGGAAAATATTGCATCATACAGTCTGAGGCTAATTTTCTATAGGAAAATATTGCCTCAGACGGTCTGAGGCCAATTTTTTATAGGAAAATATGCCTCAGATGATCTGAGGCCAATTTTCTCTAGGAAAATATTGCCTCAGACAGTCCGAGGCCAATTTTCTCTAGGAAAATATTGCCTCAGACAGTCCGAGGCCAATTTTCTCTAGGAAAATATTGCCTCAGACAGTCCGAGGCCAATTTTCTATAGGAAATTATTGCCACAGACAGTCTTAGGCTAATTTTCTATAGGAAAATATTGCCTCAGACAGTCTAAGGCCAATTTTCTATAGGAAATTATTGCCTCAGACGGTCTGAGGCCAATTTTCTTTAGGAAATTATTGCCTCAGACGGTCTGAGGCCAATTTTCTATAGGAAATTATTGCCTCAGACGGTCTGAGGCCAATTTTCTATTGGAAAATATTGCCTCAGACAGTCTAACGCCAATTTTCTATAGGAAAATATTGCCTCAGACGGTCTGAGGCCAATTTTCTATAGGAAAATATTGCCTCAGACGGTCTGAGTACAATTTTCTATAGGAAAATATTGCCTCAGACGGTCTGAGGCCAATTTTTTATAGGAAAATATGCCTCAGATGATCTGAGGCCAATTTTCTATAGGAAAATATTGCCTCAGACGGTCTAAGGTCAATTTTCTATAGGAAAATATTGCCTCAGACGGTCTAAGGTCAATTTTCTATAGGAAAATATTGCCTCAGACGGTCTGAGGCCAATTTTCTATAGGAAAATATTGCCTCAGACGGTCTGAGGCCAATTTTCTATAGGAAAATATTGCCTCAGACGGTCTGAGGCCAATTTTCTATAGGAAAATATTGCCTCAGACGGTCTAAGGTCAATTTTCTATAGGAAAATATTGCCTCAGACGGTCTAAGGTCAATTTTCTATAGGAAAATATTGCCTCAGACGGTCTGAGGCCAATTTTCTATAGGAAAATATTGCCTCAGACGGTCTGAGGCCAATTTTCTATAGGAAATTATTGTCTCAGACGGTCTGAGGCCAATTTTCTATAGGAAATTATTGCCTCAGACGGTCTGAGGCCAATTTTCTATAGGAAATTATTGCCTCAGACGGTCTGAGGCCAATTTTCTATAGGAAATTATTGCCTCAGACGGTCTGAGGCCAATTTTCTATAGGAAATTATTGCCTCAGACGGTCTGAGGCCAATTTTCTATAGGAAAATATTGCCTCAGACTGTCTGAAGCCACTTTTCTATAGGAAAATATTGCCTCAGACTGTCTGAGGCCAGTTTTTATAGGAAAATATTGCCTCAGACGGTCTGAGGCCAATTTTCTATAGGAAATCTAGCCTCAGACGGCCTGAGGCCAATTTTCTATAGGAAAGTATTGCCTCAGAAGGTCTGAGGCCAATTTTCTATAGGAAAATATTGCCTCAGACGGTCTGAGGCCAATTTTCTATAGAAAAATATTGCCTCAGACGGTCTGAGGCCAATTTTCTATAGGAAAATATTGCCTCAGACGGTCTGAGGCCAATTTTCTATAGGAAAATATTGCCTCAGACGGTCTGAGGCCAATTTTCTATCGGAAAATATTGTCTGAGGCCAGTTTTCTATAGGAAATTATTGCCTCAGACGGTCTGAGGCCAATTTTCTATAGGAAAATATTGCCTCAGGCGGTCTGAAGCCAATTTTCTATAGGAAAATTTTGCCTCAGACGGTCTGAGGCCAATTTTTATAGGAAAATATTGCCTCAGAAGATCTGAGGCCAATTTTCTATAGGAAAATATTGCCTCAGACGGTCTGAGGCCAATTTTCTATAGAAAAATATTGCCTCAGACGGTCTGAGGCCAATTTTCTATAGGAAAATATTGCCTCAGACGGTCTGAGGCCAATTTTCTATAGGATAATATTTCCTCAGACGGTCTGAGGCCAATTTTCTATAGGAAAATATTGTCTCAGACGGTTTGAGGCAAATTTTCGATAGGAAAATATTGCCTCAGACGGTCTGAGGCCAATTTTCTATAGGAAAATATTGCCTCAGAGGGTCTGAGGCCAATTTTCTATAGGAAAATATTGCCTCAGAGGGTCTGAGGCCAATTTTCTATAGGAAAATATGCCTCAGATGATCTGAGGCCAATTTTCTATAGGAAAATATTGCCTCAGACGGTCTGAGGCCAATTTTTTATAGGAAAATATGCCTCAGATGATCTGAGGCCAATTTTCTATAGGAAAATATTGCCTCAGACGGTCTAAGGTCAATTTTCTATAGGAAAATATTGCCTCAGACGGTCTAAGGTCAATTTTCTATAGGAAAATATTGCCTCAGACGGTCTGAGGCCAATTTTCTATAGGAAAATATTGCCTCAGACGGTCTGAGGCCAATTTTCTATAGGAAAATATTGCCTCAGACGGTCTAAGGTCAATTTTCTATAGGAAAATATTGCCTCAGACGGTCTAAGGTCAATTTTCTATAGGAAAATATTGCCTCAGACGGTCTGAGGCCAATTTTCTATAGGAAAATATTGCCTCAGACGGTCTGAGGCCAATTTTCTATAGGAAATTATTGTCTCAGACGGTCTGAGGCCAATTTTCTATAGGAAATTATTGCCTCAGACGGTCTGAGGCCAATTTTCTATAGGAAATTATTGCCTCAGACGGTCTGAGGCCAATTTTCTATAGGAAATTATTGCCTCAATTTTCTATAGGAAATTATTGCCTCAGACGGTCTGAGGCCAATTTTCTATAGGAAAATATTGCCTCAGACTGTCTGAAGCCACTTTTCTATAGGAAAATATTGCCTCAGACTGTCTGAGGCCAGTTTTTATAGGAAAATATTGCCTCAGACGGTCTGAGGCCAATTTTCTATAGGAAATCTAGCCTCAGACGGCCTGAGGCCAATTTTCTATAGGAAAGTATTGCCTCAGAAGGTCTGAGGCCAATTTTCTATAGGAAAATATTGCCTCAGACGGTCTGAGGCCAATTTTCTATAGAAAAATATTGCCTCAGACGGTCTGAGGCCAATTTTCTATAGGAAAATATTGCCTCAGACGGTCTGAGGCCAATTTTCTATAGGAAAATATTGCCTCAGACGGTCTGAGGCCAATTTTCTATAGGAAAATATTGCCTCAGACGGTCTGAGGCCAATTTTCTATCGGAAAATATTGTCTGAGGCCAGTTTTCTATAGGAAATTATTGCCTCAGACGGTCTGAGGCCAATTTTCTATAGGAAAATATTGCCTCAGGCGGTCTGAAGCCAATTTTCTATAGGAAAATTTTGCCTCAGACGGTCTGAGGCCAATTTTTATAGGAAAATATTGCCTCAGAAGATCTGAGGCCAATTTTCTATAGGAAAATATTGCCTCAGACGGTCTGAGGCCAATTTTCTATAGAAAAATATTGCCTCAGACGGTCTGAGGCCAATTTTCTATAGGAAAATATTGCCTCAGACGGTCTGAGGCCAATTTTCTATAGGAAAATATTGCCTCAGAGGGTCTGAGGCCAATTTTCTATAGGAAAATATTGCCTCAGAGGGTCTGAGGCCAATTTTCTATAGGAAAATATTGCCTCAGAAGATCTGAGGCCAATTTTCTATAGGAAAATATTGCCTCAGACGGTCTGAGGCCAATTTTCTATAGAAAAATATTGCCTCAGACGGTCTGAGGCCAATTTTCTATAGGAAAATATTGCCTCAGACGGTCTGAGGCCAATTTTCTATAGGAAAATATTGCCTCAGAGGGTCTGAGGCCAATTTTCTATAGGAAAATATTGCCTCAGAGGGTCTGAGGCCAATTTTCTATAGGAAAATATTGCCTCAGAGGGTCTGAGGCCAATTTTCTATAGGAAAATATTGCCTCAGACAGTCTGAGGCCAATTTTCTATAGGAAAATATTGCCTCAGACAGTCTGAGGCCAATTTTCTATAGGAAAATATTGCCTCAGACGGTCTGAGGCCAATTTTCTATAGGAAAATATTGCCTCAGACGGTCTGAGGCCAATTTTCTATAGGAAAATATTGCCTCAGACGGTCTGAGGCCAATTTTCTATAGGAAAATATTGCCTCAGACGGTCTGAGGCCAATTTTCTATAGGAAAATATTGCCTCAGACGGTCTGAGGCCAATTTTTTATAGGAAAATATTGCCTCAGACGGTCTGAGGCCAATTTTCTATAGGAAAATATTGCCTCAGACGGTCTGAGGCCAATTTTCTATAGAAAAATATTGCCTCAGACGGTCTGAGGCCAATTTTCTATAGGAAAATATTGCCTCAGGCGGTCTGAGGCCAATTTTCTATAGGAAAATATTGCCTCAGACGGTCTGAGGCCAATTTTCTATAGGAAAATATTGCCTCAGACGGTCTGAGGCCAATTTTCTATAGGAAAATATTGCCTCAGACGGTCTGAGGCCAATTTTCTATAGGAAAATATTGCCTCAGACGGTCTGAGGCCAATTTTCTATAGGAAAATATTGCCTCAGACGGTCTGAGGCCAATTTTCTATAGGAAAATATTGCCTCAGGCGGTCTGAGGCCAATTTTCTATAGGAAAATATTGCCTCAGACCGTCTGAGGCCAATTTTCTATAGGAAAATATTGCCTCAGACGGTCTGAGGCCAATTTTCTATAGGAAAATATTGCCTCAGACGGTCTGAGGCCAATTTTCTATAGGAAAATATTGCCTCAGACGGTCTGAGGCCAATTTTTTATAGGAAAATATTGCCTCAGACGGTCTGAGGCCAATTTTCTATAGGAAAATATTGCCTCAGACGGTCTGAGGCCAATTTTCTATAGGAAAATATTGCCTCAGACGGTCTGAGGCCAATTTTCTATAGGAAAATATTGCCTCAGGCGGTCTGAGGCCAATTTCCTATAGGAAAATATTGCATCATACAGTCTGAGGCCAATTTTCTATAGGAAAATATTGCCTCAGACGGTCTGAGGCCAATTTTTTAGAGGAAAATATGCCTCAGATGATCTGAGGCCAATTTTCTCTAGGAAAATATTGCCTCAGACAGTCCGAGGCCAATTTTCTCTAGGAAAATATTGCCTCAGACAGTCCGAGGCCAATTTTCTCTAGGAAAATATTGCCTCAGACAGTCCGAGGCCAATTTTCTATAGGAAATTATTGCCACAGACAGTCTTAGGCTAATTTTCTATAGGAAAATATTGCCTCAGACAGTCTAAGGCCAATTTTCTATAGGAAATTATTGCCTCAGACGGTCTGAGGCCAATTTTCTTTAGGAAATTATTGCCTCAGACGGTCTGAGGCCAATTTTCTATAGGAAAATATTGCCTCAGACGGTCTGAGGCCAATTTTCTATAGGAAAATATTGCCTCAGACGGTCTGAGTACAATTTTCTATAGGAAAATATTGCCTCAGACGGTCTGAGGCCAATTTTTTATAGGAAAATATGCCTCAGATGATCTGAGGCCAATTTTCTATAGGAAAATATTGCCTCAGACGGTCTAAGGTCAATTTTCAATAGGAAAATATTGCCTCAGACGGTCTAAGGTCAATTTTCTATAGGAAAATATTGCCTCAGACGGTCTGAGGCCAATTTTCTATAGGAAAATATTGCCTCAGACGGTCTGAGGCCAATTTTCTATAGGAAAATATTGCCTCAGACGGTCTAAGGTCAATTTTCTATAGGAAAATATTGCCTCAGACGGTCTAAGGTCAATTTTCTATAGGAAAATATTGCCTCAGACGGTCTGAGGCCAATTTTCTATAGGAAAATATTGCCTCAGACGGTCTGAGGCCAATTTTCTATAGGAAATTATTGTCTCAGACGGTCTGAGGCCAATTTTCTATAGGAAATTATTGCCTCAGACGGTCTGAGGCCAATTTTCTATAGGAAATTATTGCCTCAGACGGTCTGAGGCCAATTTTCTATAGGAAATTATTGCCTCAGACGGTCTGAGGCCAATTTTCTATAGGAAATTATTGCCTCAGACGGTCTGAGGCCAATTTTCTATAGGAAAATATTGCCTCAGACTGTCTGAAGCCACTTTTCTATAGGAAAATATTGCCTCAGACTGTCTGAGGCCAGTTTTTATAGGAAAATATTGCCTCAGACGGTCTGAGGCCAATTTTCTATAGGAAATCTAGCCTCAGACGGCCTGAGGCCAATTTTCTATAGGAAAGTATTGCCTCAGAAGGTCTGAGGCCAATTTTCTATAGGAAAATATTGCCTCAGACGGTCTGAGGCCAATTTTCTATAGAAAAATATTGCCTCAGACGGTCTGAGGCCAATTTTCTATAGGAAAATATTGCCTCAGACGGTCTGAGGCCAATTTTCTATAGGAAAATATTGCCTCAGACGGTCTGAGGCCAATTTTCTATCGGAAAATATTGTCTGAGGCCAGTTTTCTATAGGAAATTATTGCCTCAGACGGTCTGAGGCCAATTTTCTATAGGAAAATATTGCCTCAGGCGGTCTGAAGCCAATTTTCTATAGGAAAATTTTGCCTCAGACGGTCTGAGGCCAATTTTTATAGGAAAATATTGCCTCAGAAGATCTGAGGCCAATTTTCTATAGGAAAATATTGCCTCAGACGGTCTGAGGCCAATTTTCTATAGAAAAATATTGCCTCAGACGGTCTGAGGCCAATTTTCTATAGGAAAATATTGCCTCAGACGGTCTGAGGCCAATTTTCTATAGGAAAATATTGCCTCAGAGGGTCTGAGGCCAATTTTCTATAGGAAAATATTGCCTCAGAGGGTCTGAGGCCAATTTTCTATAGGAAAATATTGCCTCAGAAGATCTGAGGCCAATTTTCTATAGGAAAATATTGCCTCAGACGGTCTGAGGCCAATTTTCTATAGAAAAATATTGCCTCAGACGGTCTGAGGCCAATTTTCTATAGGAAAATATTGCCTCAGACGGTCTGAGGCCAATTTTCTATAGGAAAATATTGCCTCAGAGGGTCTGAGGCCAATTTTCTATAGGAAAATATTGCCTCAGAGGGTCTGAGGCCAATTTTCTATAGGAAAATATTGCCTCAGAGGGTCTGAGGCCAATTTTCTATAGGAAAATATTGCCTCAGACAGTCTGAGGCCAATTTTCTATAGGAAAATATTGCCTCAGACGGTCTGAGGCCAATTTTCTATAGGAAAATATTGCCTCAGACGGTCTGAGGCCAATTTTCTATAGGAAAATATTGCCTCAGACGGTCTGAGGCCAATTTTCTATAGGAAAATATTGCCTCAGACGGTCTGAGGCCAATTTTCTATAGGAAAATATTGCCTCAGACGGTCTGAGGCCAATTTTTTATAGGAAAATATTGCCTCAGACGGTCTGAGGCCAATTTTCTATAGGAAAATATTGCCTCAGACGGTCTGAGGCCAATTTTCTATAGGAAAATATTGCCTCAGGCGGTCTGAGGCCAATTTTCTATAGGAAAATATTGCCTCAGACGGTCTGAGGCCAATTTTCTATAGGAAAATATTGCCTCAGACGGTCTGAGGCCAATTTTCTATAGGAAAATATTGCCTCAGACGGTCTGAGGCCAATTTTCTATAGGAAAATATTGCCTCAGACGGTCTGAGGCCAATTTTCTATAGGAAAATATTGCCTCAGACGGCCTGAGGCCAATTTTCTATAGGAAAATATTGCCTCAGACGGTCTGAGGCCAATTTTCTATAGGAAAATATTGCCTCAGACGGTCTGAGGCCAATTTTCTATAGGAAAATATTGCCTCAGACGGTCTGAGGCCAATTTTCTATAGGAAAATATTGCCTCAGACGGTCTGAGGCCAATTTTCTATAGGAAAATATTGCCTCAGACGGTCTGAGGCCAATTTTCTATAGGAAAATATTGCCTCAGACGGTCTGAGGCCAATTTTCTATAGGAATATATTGCCTCAGACGGTCTGAGGCCAATTTTCTATAGGAAAATATTGCCTCAGACGGTCTGAGGCCAATTTTCTATAGGAAAATATTGCCTCAGACGGTCTGAGGCCAATTTTCTATAGGAAAATATTGCCTCAGACGGTCTGAGGCCAATTTTCTATAGGAAAATATTGCCTCAGACGGTCTGAGGCAAATTTTCTATAGGAAAATATTGCCTCAGACGGTCTGAGGCCAATTTTCTATAGGAAAATATTGCCTCAGACGGTCTGAGGCCAATTTTCTATAGGAAAATATTGCCTCAGACGGTCTGAGGCCAATTTTCTATAGGAAATTATTGTCTCAGACGGTCTGAGGCCAATTTTCTATAGGAAATTATTGCCTCAGACGGTCTGAGGCCAATTTTCTATAGGAAATTATTGCCTCAGACGGTCTGAGGCCAATTTTCTATAGGAAATTATTGCCTCAGACGGTCTGAGGCCAATTTTCTATAGGAAATTATTGCCTCAGACGGTCTGAGGCCAATTTTCTATAGGAAATTATTGCCTCAGACGGTCTGAGGCCAATTTTCTATAGGAAAATATTGCCTCAGACTGTCTGAAGCCACTTTTCTATAGGAAAATATTGCCTCAGACTGTCTGAGGCCAGTTTTTATAGGAAAATATTGCCTCAGACGGTCTGAGGCCAATTTTCTATAGGAAATCTAGCCTCAGACGGCCTGAGGCCAATTTTCTATAGGAAAGTATTGCCTCAGAAGGTCTGAGGCCAATTTTCTATAGGAAAATATTGCCTCAGACGGTCTGAGGCCAATTTTCTATAGGAAAATATTGCCTCAGACGGTCTGAGGCCAATTTTCTATAGGAAAATATTGCCTCAGACTGTCTGAGGCCAATTTTCTATAGGAAAATATTGCCTCAGACTGTCTGAGGCCAATTTTCTATAGGAAAATATTGCCTCAGACAGTCTAAGGCCAATTTTCTATAGGAAATTATTGCCTCAGACGGTCTGAGGCCAATTTTCTATAGGAAAATATTGCCTCAGACGGTCTGAGGCCAATTTTCTATAGGAAAATATTGCCTCAGACAGTCTGAGGCCAATTTTCTATAGGAAAATATTACCTCAGACGGTCTGAGGCCAATTTTCTATAGGAAAATATTACCTCAGACGGTCTGGGGCCAATTTTCTATAGGAAAATATTGCCTCAGACGGTCTGAAGCCAATTTTCTATAGGAAATTATTGCCTCAGACGGTCTGAGGCCAATTTTCAATAGGAAAATATTGCCTCAGACGGTTTGAGAACAATTTTCTATAGGAAAATATTGCCTCAGACGGTCTGAGGCCAATTTTCTATAGGAAAATATTGCCTCAGACGGTCAGAGGCCAATTTTCTCTAGGAAAATATTGCCTCAGACAGTCCGAGGCCAATTTTCTATAGGAAATTATTGCCACAGACAGTCTTAGGCTAATTTTCTATAGGAAAATATTGCCTCAGACGGTCTGGGGCCAATTTTCTATAGGAAAATATTGCCTCAGACAGTCTGAGGCCAATTTTCTATAGGAAAATATTGCCTCAGACAGTCTGAGGCCAATTTTCTATAGGAAAATATTGCCTCAGACAGTCTGAGGCCAATTTTCTATAGGAAAATATTGCCTCAGACGGTCTGAGGCCAATTTCCTATAGGAAAATATTGCATCATACAGTCTGAGGCTAATTTTCTATAGGAAAATATTGCCTCAGACGGTCTGGGGCCAATTTTCTATAGGAAAATATTGCCTCAGACAGTCTGAGGCCAATTTTCTATAGGAAAATATTGCCTCAGACAGTCTGAGGCCAATTTTCTATAGGAAAATATTGCCTCAGACAGTCTGAGGCCAATTTTCTATAGGAAAATATTGCCTCAGACGGTCTGAGGCCAATTTCCTATAGGAAAATATTGCATCATACAGTCTGAGGCTAATTTTCTATAGGAAAATATTGCCTCAGACGGTCTGAGGCCAATTTTTTATAGGAAAATATGCCTCAGATGATCTGAGGCCAATTTTCTCTAGGAAAATATTGCCTCAGACAGTCCGAGGCCAATTTTCTCTAGGAAAATATTGCCTCAGACAGTCCGAGGCCAATTTTCTCTAGGAAAATATTGCCTCAGACAGTCCGAGGCCAATTTTCTATAGGAAATTATTGCCACAGACAGTCTTAGGCTAATTTTCTATAGGAAAATATTGCCTCAGACAGTCTAAGGCCAATTTTCTATAGGAAATTATTGCCTCAGACGGTCTGAGGCCAATTTTCTTTAGGAAATTATTGCCTCAGACGGTCTGAGGCCAATTTTCTATAGGAAAATATTGCCTCAGACGGTCTGAGGCCAATTTTCTATAGGAAAATATTGCCTCAGACGGTCTGAGTACAATTTTCTATAGGAAAATATTGCCTCAGACGGTCTGAGGCCAATTTTTTATAGGAAAATATGCCTCAGATGATCTGAGGCCAATTTTCTATAGGAAAATATTGCCTCAGACGGTCTAAGGTCAATTTTCAATAGGAAAATATTGCCTCAGACGGTCTAAGGTCAATTTTCTATAGGAAAATATTGCCTCAGACGGTCTGAGGCCAATTTTCTATAGGAAAATATTGCCTCAGACGGTCTGAGGCCAATTTTCTATAGGAAAATATTGCCTCAGACGGTCTAAGGTCAATTTTCTATAGGAAAATATTGCCTCAGACGGTCTAAGGTCAATTTTCTATAGGAAAATATTGCCTCAGACGGTCTGAGGCCAATTTTCTATAGGAAAATATTGCCTCAGACGGTCTGAGGCCAATTTTCTATAGGAAATTATTGTCTCAGACGGTCTGAGGCCAATTTTCTATAGGAAATTATTGCCTCAGACGGTCTGAGGCCAATTTTCTATAGGAAATTATTGCCTCAGACGGTCTGAGGCCAATTTTCTATAGGAAATTATTGCCTCAGACGGTCTGAGGCCAATTTTCTATAGGAAATTATTGCCTCAGACGGTCTGAGGCCAATTTTCTATAGGAAATTATTGCCTCAGACGGTCTGAGGCCAATTTTCTATAGGAAAATATTGCCTCAGACTGTCTGAAGCCACTTTTCTATAGGAAAATATTGCCTCAGACTGTCTGAGGCCAGTTTTTATAGGAAAATATTGCCTCAGACGGTCTGAGGCCAATTTTCTATAGGAAATCTAGCCTCAGACGGCCTGAGGCCAATTTTCTATAGGAAAGTATTGCCTCAGAAGGTCTGAGGCCAATTTTCTATAGGAAAATATTGCCTCAGACGGTCTGAGGCCAATTTTCTATAGAAAAATATTGCCTCAGACGGTCTGAGGCCAATTTTCTATAGGAAAATATTGCCTCAGACGGTCTGAGGCCAATTTTCTATAGGAAAATATTGCCTCAGACGGTCTGAGGCCAATTTTCTATCGGAAAATATTGTCTGAGGCCAGTTTTCTATAGGAAATTATTGCCTCAGACGGTCTGAGGCCAATTTTCTATAGGAAAATATTGCCTCAGGCGGTCTGAAGCCAATTTTCTATAGGAAAATTTTGCCTCAGACGGTCTGAGGCCAATTTTTATAGGAAAATATTGCCACAGAAGATCTGAGGCCAATTTTCTATAGGAAAATATTGCCTCAGACGGTCTGAGGCCAATTTTCTATAGAAAAATATTGCCTCAGACGGTCTGAGGCCAATTTTCTATAGGAAAATATTGCCTCAGACGGTCTGAGGCCAATTTTCTATAGGATAATATTTCCTCAGACGGTCTGAGGCCAATTTTCTATAGGAAAATATTGTCTCAGGCGGTTTGAGGCAAATTTTCGATAGGAAAATATTGCCTCAGACGGTCTGAGGCCAATTTTCTATAGGAAAATATTGCCTCAGAGGGTCTGAGGCCAATTTTCTATAGGAAAATATTGCCTCAGAGGGTCTGAGGCCAATTTTCTATAGGAAAATATTGCCTCAGAGGGTCTGAGGCCAATTTTCTATAGGAAAATATTGCCTCAGACAGTCTGAGGCCAATTTTCTATAGGAAAATATTGCCTCAGGCGGTCTGAGGCCAATTTTCTATAGGAAAATATTGCCTCAGACGGTCTGAGGCCAATTTTCTATAGGAAAATATTGCCTCAGACGGTCTGAGGCAAATTTTCTATAGGAAAATATTGCCTCAGACGGTCTGAGGCCAATTTTCTATAGGAAAATATTGCCTCAGGCGGTCTGAGGCCAATTTTCTATAGGAAAACGGTCTGAGGCCAATTTTCTATAGGAAAATATTGCCTCAGACGGTCTGAGGCCAATTTTCTATAGGAAAATATTGCCTCAGACGGTCTGAGGCCAATTTTCTATAGGAAAATATTGCCTCAGACGGTCTGAGGCCAATTTTCTATAGGAAAATATTGCCTCAGACGGTCTGAGGCCAATTTTCTATAGGAAAATATTGCCTCAGACGGTCTGAGGCCAATTTTCTATAGGAAAATATTGCCTCAGACGGTCTGAGGCCAATTTTCTATAGGAAAATATTGCCTCAGACGGTCTGAGGCCAATTTTCTATAGGAAAATATTGCCTCAGACGGTCTGAGGCCAATTTTCTATAGGAAAATATTGCCTCAGACGGTCTGAGGCCAATTTTCTATAGGAAAATATTGCCTCAGACGGTCTGAGGCCAATTTTCTATAGGAAAATATTGCCTCAGACGGTCTGAGGCCAATTTTCTATAGGAATATATTGCCTCAGACGGTCTGAGGCCAATTTTCTATAGGAAAATATTGCCTCAGACGGTCTGAGGCCAATTTTCTATAGGAAAATATTGCCTCAGACGGTCTGAGGCCAATTTTCTATAGGAAAATATTGCCTCAGACGGTCTGAGGCCAATTTTCTATAGGAAAATATTGCCTCAGACGGTCTGAGGCCAATTTTCTATAGGAAAATATTGCCTCAGACGGTCTGAGGCAAATTTTCTATAGGAAAATATTGCCTCAGACGGTCTGAGGCCAATTTTCTATAGGAAAATATTGCCTCAGACGGTCTGAGGCCAATTTTCTATAGGAAAATATTGCCTCAGACGGTCTGAGGCCAATTTTCTATAGGAAATTATTGTCTCAGACGGTCTGAGGCCAATTTTCTATAGGAAATTATTGCCTCAGACGGTCTGAGGCCAATTTTCTATAGGAAATTATTGCCTCAGACGGTCTGAGGCCAATTTTCTATAGGAAATTATTGCCTCAGACGGTCTGAGGCCAATTTTCTATAGGAAATTATTGCCTCAGACGGTCTGAGGCCAATTTTCTATAGGAAATTATTGCCTCAGACGGTCTGAGGCCAATTTTCTATAGGAAATTATTGCCTCAGACGGTCTGAGGCCAATTTTCTATAGGAAAATATTGCCTCAGACTGTCTGAAGCCACTTTTCTATAGGAAAATATTGCCTCAGACTGTCTGAGGCCAGTTTTTATAGGAAAATATTGCCTCAGACGGTCTGAGGCCAATTTTCTATAGGAAATCTAGCCTCAGACGGCCTGAGGCCAATTTTCTATAGGAAAGTATTGCCTCAGAAGGTCTGAGGCCAATTTTCTATAGGAAAATATTGCCTCAGACGGTCTGAGGCCAATTTTCTATAGGAAAATATTGCCTCAGACGGTCTGAGGCCAATTTTCTATAGGAAAATATTGCCTCAGACGGTCTGAGGCCAATTTTCTATAGGAAAATATTGCCTCAGACGGTCTGAGGCCAATTTTCTATAGGAAAATATTGCCTCAGACGGTCTGAGGCCAATTTTCTATAGGAAAATATTGCCTCAGACGGTCTGAGGCCAATTTTCTATAGGAAAATATTGCCTCAGACGGTCTGAGGCCAATTTTCTATAGGAAAATATTGCCTCAGACGGTCTGAGGCCAATTTTCTATAGGAAAATATTGCCTCAGACGGTCTGAGGCCAATTTTCTATAGGAAAATATTGCCTCAGACGGTCTGAGGCCAATTTTCTATAGGAAAATATTGCCTCAGACGGTCTGAGGCCAATTTTCTATAGGAATATATTGCCTCAGACGGTCTGAGGCCAATTTTCTATAGGAAAATATTGCCTCAGACGGTCTGAGGCCAATTTTCTATAGGAAAATATTGCCTCAGACGGTCTGAGGCCAATTTTCTATAGGAAAATATTGCCTCAGACGGTCTGAGGCCAATTTTCTATAGGAAAATATTGCCTCAGACGGTCTGAGGCCAATTTTCTATAGGAAAATATTGCCTCAGACGGTCTGAGGCCAATTTTCTATAGGAAAATATTGCCTCAGACGGTCTGAGGCAAATTTTCTATAGGAAAATATTGCCTCAGACGGTCTGAGGCCAATTTTCTATAGGAAAATATTGCCTCAGACGGTCTGAGGCCAATTTTCTATAGGAAAATATTGCCTCAGACGGTCTGAGGCCAATTTTCTATAGGAAATTATTGTCTCAGACGGTCTGAGGCCAATTTTCTATAGGAAATTATTGCCTCAGACGGTCTGAGGCCAATTTTCTATAGGAAATTATTGCCTCAGACGGTCTGAGGCCAATTTTCTATAGGAAAATATTGCCTCAGACTGTCTGAAGCCACTTTTCTATAGGAAAATATTGCCTCAGACTGTCTGAGGCCAGTTTTTATAGGAAAATATTGCCTCAGACGGTCTGAGGCCAATTTTCTATAGGAAATCTAGCCTCAGACGGCCTGAGGCCAATTTTCTATAGGAAAGTATTGCCTCAGAAGGTCTGAGGCCAATTTTCTATAGGAAAATATTGCCTCAGACGGTCTGAGGCCAATTTTCTATAGGAAAATATTGCCTCAGACGGTCTGAGGCCAATTTTCTATAGGAAAATATTGCCTCAGACGGTCTGAGGCCAATTTTTTATAGGAAAATATTGCCTCAGACGGTCTGAGGCCAATTTTCTATAGGAAAATATTGCCTCAGACTGTCTGCGGCCAATTTTCTATAGGAAATTATTGCCTCAGACGGTCTGAAGCCAATTTTCTATAGGAAAATATTGCCTCAGACGGTCTGAGGCCAATTTTCTATAGGAAAATATTGCCTCAGGCGGTCTGAGGCCAATTTTCTATAGGAAAATATTGCCTCAGACGGTCTGAGGCCAATTTTCTATAGGAAAATATTGCCTCAGACAGTCTGAGGCCAATTTTCTATAGGAAAATATTGCCTCAGACGGTCTGAGGCCAATTTCCTATAGGAAAATATTGCATCATACAGTCTGAGGCCAATTTTCTATAGGAAAATATTGCCTCAGAGGGTCTGAGGCCAATTTTCTATAGGAAAATATTGCCTCAGAGGGTCTGAGGCCAATTTTCTATAGGAAAATATTGCCTCAGACAGTCTGAGGCCAATTTTCTATAGGAAAATATTGCCTCAGACAGTCTGAGGCCAATTTTCTATAGGAAAATATTGCCTCAGACGGTCTGAGGCCAATTTTCTATAGGAAAATATTGCCTCAGACGGTCTGAGGCCAATTTTCTATAGGAAAATATTGCCTCAGACGGTCTGAGGCCAATTTTCTATAGGAAAATATTGCCTCAGACGGTCTGAGGCCAATTTTCTATAGGAAAATATTGCCTCAGACGGTCTGAGGCCAATTTTTTATAGGAAAATATTGCCTCAGACGGTCTGAGGCCAATTTTCTATAGGAAAATATTGCCTCAGACGGTCTGAGGCCAATTTTCTATAGGAAAATATTGCCTCAGACGGTCTGAGGCCAATTTTCTATAGGAAAATATTGCCTCAGGCGGTCTGAGGCCAATTTTCTATAGGAAAATATTGCCTCAGACGGTCTGAGGCCAATTTTCTATAGGAAAATATTGCCTCAGACGGTCTGAGGCCAATTTTCTATAGGAAAATATTGCCTCAGACGGTCTGAGGCCAATTTTCTATAGGAAAATATTGCCTCAGACGGTCTGAGGCCAATTTTCTATAGGAAAATATTGCCTCAGACGGTCTGAGGCCAATTTTCTATAGGAAAATATTGCCTCAGACGGTCTGAGGCCAATTTTCTATAGGAAAATATTGCCTCAGACGGTCTGAGGCCAATTTTCTATAGGAAAATATTGCCTCAGACGGTCTGAGGCCAATTTTCTATAGGAAAATATTGCCTCAGACGGTCTGAGGCCAATTTTCTATAGGAATATATTGCCTCAGACGGTCTGAGGCCAATTTTCTATAGGAAAATATTGCCTCAGACGGTCTGAGGCCAATTTTCTATAGGAAAATATTGCCTCAGACGGTCTGAGGCCAATTTTCTATAGGAAAATATTGCCTCAGACGGTCTGAGGCCAATTTTCTATAGGAAAATATTGCCTCAGACGGTCTGAGGCCAATTTTCTATAGGAAAATATTGCCTCAGACGGTCTGAGGCCAATTTTCTATAGGAAAATATTGCCTCAGACGGTCTGAGGCAAATTTTCTATAGGAAAATATTGCCTCAGACGGTCTGAGGCCAATTTTCTATAGGAAAATATTGCCTCAGACGGTCTGAGGCCAATTTTCTATAGGAAAATATTGCCTCAGACGGTCTGAGGCCAATTTTCTATAGGAAATTATTGTCTCAGACGGTCTGAGGCCAATTTTCTATAGGAAATTATTGCCTCAGACGGTCTGAGGCCAATTTTTTATAGGAAATTATTGCCTCAGACGGTCTGAGGCCAATTTTCTATAGGAAATTATTGCCTCAGACGGTCTGAGGCCAATTTTCTATAGGAAATTATTGCCTCAGACGGTCTGAGGCCAATTTTCTATAGGAAAATATTGCCTCAGACTGTCTGAGGCCAATTTTCTATAGGAAAATATTGCCTCAGACTGTCTGAGGCCAATTTTCTATAGGAAAATATTGCCTCAGACTGTCTGAGGCCAATTTTCTATAGGAAAATATTGCCTCAGACAGTCTAAGGCCAATTTTCTATAGGAAATTATTGCCTCAGACGGTCTGAGGCCAATTTTCTATAGGAAAATATTGCCTCAGACGGTCTGAGGCCAATTTTCTATAGGAAAATATTGCCTCAGACAGTCTGAGGCCAATTTTCTATAGGAAAATATTACCTCAGACGGTCTGAGGCCAATTTTCTATAGGAAAATATTACCTCAGACGGTCTGGGGCCAATTTTCTATAGGAAAATATTGCCTCAGACGGTCTGAAGCCAATTTTCTATAGGAAATTATTGCCTCAGACGGTCTGAGGCCAATTTTCAATAGGAAAATATTGCCTCAGACGGTTTGAGAACAATTTTCTATAGGAAAATATTGCCTCAGACGGTCTGAGGCCAATTTTCTATAGGAAAATATTGCCTCAGACGGTCAGAGGCCAATTTTCTCTAGGTAAATATTGCCTCAGACAGTCCGAGGCCAATTTTCTATAGGAAATTATTGCCACAGACAGTCTTAGGCTAATTTTCTATAGGAAAATATTGCCTCAGACGGTCTGGGGCCAATTTTCTATAGGAAAATATTGCCTCAGACAGTCTGAGGCCAATTTTCTATAGGAAAATATTGCCTCAGACAGTCTGAGGCCAATTTTCTATAGGAAAATATTGCCTCAGACAGTCTGAGGCCAATTTTCTATAGGAAAATATTGCCTCAGACGGTCTGAGGCCAATTTCCTATAGGAAAATATTGCATCATACAGTCTGAGGCTAATTTTCTATAGGAAAATATTGCCTCAGACGGTCTGGGGCCAATTTTCTATAGGAAAATATTGCCTCAGACAGTCTGAGGCCAATTTTCTATAGGAAAATATTGCCTCAGACAGTCTGAGGCCAATTTTCTATAGGAAAATATTGCCTCAGACAGTCTGAGGCCAATTTTCTATAGGAAAATATTGCCTCAGACGGTCTGAGGCCAATTTCCTATAGGAAAATATTGCATCATACAGTCTGAGGCTAATTTTCTATAGGAAAATATTGCCTCAGACGGTCTGAGGCCAATTTTTTATAGGAAAATATGCCTCAGATGATCTGAGGCCAATTTTCTCTAGGAAAATATTGCCTCAGACAGTCCGAGGCCAATTTTCTCTAGGAAAATATTGCCTCAGACAGTCCGAGGCCAATTTTCTCTAGGAAAATATTGCCTCAGACAGTCCGAGGCCAATTTTCTATAGGAAATTATTGCCACAGACAGTCTTAGGCTAATTTTCTATAGGAAAATATTGCCTCAGACAGTCTAAGGCCAATTTTCTATAGGAAATTATTGCCTCAGACGGTCTGAGGCCAATTTTCTTTAGGAAATTATTGCCTCAGACGGTCTGAGGCCAATTTTCTATAGGAAAATATTGCCTCAGACGGTCTGAGGCCAATTTTCTATAGGAAAATATTGCCTCAGACGGTCTGAGTACAATTTTCTATAGGAAAATATTGCCTCAGACGGTCTGAGGCCAATTTTTTATAGGAAAATATGCCTCAGATGATCTGAGGCCAATTTTCTATAGGAAAATATTGCCTCAGACGGTCTAAGGTCAATTTTCAATAGGAAAATATTGCCTCAGACGGTCTAAGGTCAATTTTCTATAGGAAAATATTGCCTCAGACGGTCTGAGGCCAATTTTCTATAGGAAAATATTGCCTCAGACGGTCTGAGGCCAATTTTCTATAGGAAAATATTGCCTCAGACGGTCTAAGGTCAATTTTCTATAGGAAAATATTGCCTCAGACGGTCTAAGGTCAATTTTCTATAGGAAAATATTGCCTCAGACGGTCTGAGGCCAATTTTCTATAGGAAAATATTGCCTCAGACGGTCTGAGGCCAATTTTCTATAGGAAATTATTGTCTCAGACGGTCTGAGGCCAATTTTCTATAGGAAATTATTGCCTCAGACGGTCTGAGGCCAATTTTCTATAGGAAATTATTGCCTCAGACGGTCTGAGGCCAATTTTCTATAGGAAATTATTGCCTCAGACGGTCTGAGGCCAATTTTCTATAGGAAATTATTGCCTCAGACGGTCTGAGGCCAATTTTCTATAGGAAAATATTGCCTCAGACTGTCTGAAGCCACTTTTCTATAGGAAAATATTGCCTCAGACTGTCTGAGGCCAGTTTTTATAGGAAAATATTGCCTCAGACGGTCTGAGGCCAATTTTCTATAGGAAATCTAGCCTCAGACGGCCTGAGGCCAATTTTCTATAGGAAAGTATTGCCTCAGAAGGTCTGAGGCCAATTTTCTATAGGAAAATATTGCCTCAGACGGTCTGAGGCCAATTTTCTATAGAAAAATATTGCCTCAGACGGTCTGAGGCCAATTTTCTATAGGAAAATATTGCCTCAGACGGTCTGAGGCCAATTTTCTATAGGAAAATATTGCCTCAGACGGTCTGAGGCCAATTTTCTATCGGAAAATATTGTCTGAGGCCAGTTTTCTATAGGAAATTATTGCCTCAGACGGTCTGAGGCAAATTTTCTATAGGAAAATATTGCCTCAGGCGGTCTGAAGCCAATTTTCTATAGGAAAATTTTGCCTCAGACGGTCTGAGGCCAATTTTTATAGGAAAATATTGCCACAGAAGATCTGAGGCCAATTTTCTATAGGAAAATATTGCCTCAGACGGTCTGAGGCCAATTTTCTATAGAAAAATATTGCCTCAGACGGTCTGAGGCCAATTTTCTATAGGAAAATATTGCCTCAGACGGTCTGAGGCCAATTTTCTATAGGAAAATATTGCCTCAGACGGTCTGAGGCCAATTTTCTATAGGAAAATATTGCCTCAGACGGTCTGAGGCCCATTTTCTATAGGATAATATTTCCTCAGACGGTCTGAGGCCAATTTTCTATAGGAAAATATTGTCTCAGACGGTTTGAGGCAAATTTTCGATAGGAAAATATTGCCTCAGACGGTCTGAGGCCAATTTTCTATAGGAAAATATTGCCTCAGAGGGTCTGAGGCCAATTTTCTATAGGAAAATATTGCCTCAGAGGGTCTGAGGCCAATTTTCTATAGGAAAATATTGCCTCAGAGGGTCTGAGGCCAATTTTCTATAGGAAAATATTGCCTCAGACAGTCTGAGGCCAATTTTCTATAGGAAAATATTGCCTCAGACGGTCTGAGGCCAATTTTCTATAGGAAAATATTGCCTCAGACGGTCTGAGGCCAATTTTCTATAGGAAAATATTGCCTCAGACGGTCTGAGGCCAATTTTTTATAGGAAAATATTGCCTCAGACGGTCTGAGGCCAATTTTCTATAGGAAAATATTGCCTCAGACGGTCTGAGGCCAATTTTCTATAGGAAAATATTGCCTCAGACGGTCTGAGGCCAATTTTCTATAGGAAAATATTGCCTCAGACGGTCTGAGGCCAATTTTCTATAGGAAAATATTGCCTCAGGCGGTCTGAGGCCAATTTTCTATAGGAAAATATTGCCTCAGGCGGTCTGAGGCCAATTTTCTATAGGAAAATATTGCCTCAGACGGTCTGAGGCCAATTTTCTATAGGAAAATATTGCCTCAGACGGTCTGAGGCCAATTTTCTATAGGAAAATATTGCCTCAGACGGTCTGAGGCCAATTTTCTATAGGAAAATATTGCCTCAGACGGTCTGAGGCCAATTTTCTATAGGAAAATATTGCCTCAGACGGTCTGAGGCCAATTTTCTATAGGAAAATATTGCCTCAGACGGTCTGAGGCCAATTTTCTATAGGAAAATATTGCCTCAGACGGTCTGAGGCCAATTTTCTATAGGAAAATATTGCCTCAGACGGTCTGAGGCCAATTTTCTATAGGAAAATATTGCCTCAGACGGTCTGAGGCCAATTTTCTATAGGAAAATATTGCCTCAGACGGTCTGAGGCCAATTTTCTATAGGAAAATATTGCCTCAGACGGTCTGAGGCCAATTTTCTATAGGAAAATATTGCCTCAGACGGTCTGAGGCCAATTTTCTATAGGAAAATATTGCCTCAGACGGTCTGAGGCCAATTTTCTATAGGAAAATATTGCCTCAGACGGTCTGAGGCCAATTTTCTATAGGAAAATATTGCCTCAGACGGTCTGAGGCCAATTTTCTATAGGAAAATATTGCCTCAGACGGTCTGAGGCCAATTTTCTATAGGAAAATATTGCCTCAGACGGTCTGAGGCCAATTTTCTATAGGAAAATATTGCCTCAGACGGTCTGAGGCCAATTTTCTATAGGAAAATATTGCCTCAGACGGTCTGAGGCCAATTTTCTATAGGAAAATATTGCCTCAGACGGTCTGAGGCCAATTTTCTATAGGAAAATATTGCCTCAGACGGTCTGAGGCCAATTTTCTATAGGAAAATATTGCCTCAGACGGTCTGAGGCCAATTTTCTATAGGAAAATATTGCCTCAGACGGTCTGAGGCCAATTTTCTATAGGAAAATATTGCCTCAGACGGTCTGAGGCCAATTTTCTATAGGAAAATATTGCCTCAGACGGTCTGAGGCCAATTTTCTATAGGAAAATATTGCCTCAGACGGTCTGAGGCCAATTTTCTATAGGAAAATATTGCCTCAGACGGTCTGAGGCCAATTTTCTATAGGAAAATATTGCCTCAGACGGTCTGAGGCCAATTTTCTATAGGAAAATATTGCCTCAGACGGTCTGAGGCCAATTTTCTATAGGAAAATATTGCCTCAGACGGTCTGAGGCCAATTTTCTATAGGAAAATATTGCCTCAGACGGGTCTGAGGCCAATTTTCTATAGGAAAATATTGCCTCAGACGGTCTGAGGCCAATTTTCTATAGGAAAATATTGCCTCAGACGGTCTGAGGCCAATTTTCTATAGGAAAATATTGCCTCAGACGGTCTGAGGCCAATTTTCTATAGGAAAATATTGCCTCAGACGGTCTGAGCCAATTTTCTATAGGAAAATATTGCCTCAGACGGTCTGAGGCCAATTTCTATAGGAAAATATTGCCTCAGACGGTCTGAGGCCAATTTTCTATAGGAAAATATTGCCTCAGACGGTCTGAGGCCAATTTTCTATAGGAAAATATTGCCTCAGACGGTCTGAGGCCAATTTTCTATAGGAAAATATTGCCTCAGACGGTCTGAGGCCAATTTTCTATAGGAAAATATTGCCTCAGACGGTCTGAGGCCAATTTTCTATAGGAAAATATTGCCTCAGACGGTCTGAGGCCAATTTTCTATAGGAAATATTGCCTCAGACGGTCTGAGGCCAATTTTCTATAGGAAAAATATTGTCTCAGACGGTCTGAGGCCAATTTTCTATAGGGAAAATATTGCCTCAGACGGTCTGAGGCCAATTTTCTATAGGAAAATATTGCCTCAGACGGTCTGAGGCCAATTTTCTATAGGAAAATATTGCCTCAGACGGTCTGAGGCCAATTTTCTATAGGAAAATATTGCCTCAGAGGGTCTGAGGCCAATTTTCTATAGGAAAATATTGCCTCAGAGGGTCTGAGGCCAATTTTCTATAGGAAAATATTGCCTCAGACGGTCTGAGGCAAATTTTCTATAGGAAAATATTGCCTCAGACGGTCTGAGGCCAATTTTCTATAGGAAAATATTGCCTCAGACGGTCTGAGGCCAATTTTCTATAGGAAAATATTGCCTCAGAGGGTCTGAGGCCAATTTTCTATAGGAAAATATTGCCTCAGACGGTCTGAGGCCAATTTACTATAGGAAAATATTGCCTCAGACGGTCTGAGGCCAATTTTCTATAGGAAAATATTGCCTCAGACGGTCTGAGGCCAATTTTCTATAGGAAAATATTGCCTCAGACGGTCTGAGGCCAATTTTCTATAGGAAAATATTGCCTCAGACGGTCTGAGGCCAATTTTCTATAGGAAAATATTGCCTCAGACGGTCTGAGGCCAATTTTCTATAGGAAAATATTGCCTCAGACGGTCTGAGGCCAATTTTCTATAGGAAAATATTGCCTCAGACGGTCTGAGGCCAATTTTCTATAGGAAAATATTGCCTCAGACGGTCTGAGGCAAATTTTCTACAGGAAAATATTGCCTCAGACGGTCTGAGGCAAATTTTCTATAGGAAAATATTGCCTCAGACGGTCTGAGGCCAATTTTCTATCGGAAAATATTGCCTCAGACGGTCTGAGGCCAATTTTCTATCGGAAAATATTGTCTGAGGCCAGTTTTCTATAGGAAATTATTGCCTCAGACGGTCTGAGGCCAATTTTCTATAGGAAATTATTGCCTCAGACGGTCTGAGGCCAATTTTCTATAGGAAAATATTGCCTCAGACGGTCTGAGGCCAATTTTCTATAGGAAAATATTGCCTCAGACGGTCTGAGGCCAATTTTCTATAGGAAAATATTGCCTCAGACGGTCTGAGGCCAATTTTCTATAGGAAAATATTGCCTCAGACGGTCTGAGGCCAATTTTCTAAAGGAAAATATTGCCTCAGACGGTCTGAGGCCAATTTTCTATAGGAAAATATTGCCTCAGACGGTCTGAGGCAAATTTTCTATAGGAAAATATTGCCTCAGACGGTCTGAGGCAAATTTTCTATAGGAAAATATTGCCTCAGACGGTCTGAGGCCAATTTTATATCGGAAAATATTGCCTCAGACGGTCTGAGGCCAATTTTCTATCGGAAAATATTGTCTGAGGCCAGTTTTCTATAGGAAATTATTGCCTCAGACGGTCTGAGGCCAATTTTCTATAGGAAATTATTGCCTCAGACGGTCTGAGGCCAATTTTCTATAGGAAATTATTGCCTCAGACGGTCTGAGGCCAATTTTCTATAGGAAAATATTGCCTCAGACGGTCTGAGGCCAATTTTCTATAGGAAAATATTGCCTCAGACGGTCTGAGGCCAATTTTCTATAGGAAAATATTGCCTCAGACGGTCTGAGGCCAATTTTCTATAGGAAAATATTGCCTCAGACGGTCTGAGGCCAATTTTCTATAGGAAAATATTGCCTCAGACGGTCTGAGGCCAATTTTCTATAGGAAAATATTGTCTCAGACGGTCTGAGGCCAATTTTCTATAGGAAAATATTGCCTCAGACGGTCTGAGGCCAATTTTCTATAGGAAAATATTGCCTCAGACGGTCTGAGGCCAATTTTCTATAGGAAAATATTGCCTCAGACGGTCTGAGGCCAATTTTCTATAGGAAAATATTGCTTCAGACGGTCTGAGGCCAATTTTCTATAGGAAAATATTGCCTCAGACGGTCTGAGGCCAATTTTCTATCGGAAAATATTGTCTGAGGCCAGTTTTCTATAGGAAATTATTGCCTCAGACGGTCTGAGGCCAATTTTCTATAGGAAATTATTGCCTCAGACGGTCTGAGGCCAATTTTCTATCGGAAAATATTGTCTGAGGCCAGTTTTCTATAGGAAATTATTGCCTCAGACGGTCTGAGGCCAATTTTCTATAGGAAATTATTGCCTCAGACGGTCTGAGGCCAATTTTCTATAGGAAAATATTGCCTCAGACGGTCTGAGGCCAATTTTCTATAGGAAAATATTGCCTCAGACGGTCTGAGGCCAATTTTCTATAGGAAAATATTGCCTCAGACGGTCTGAGGCCAATTTTCTATAGGAAAATATTGCCTCAGACGGTCTGAGGCCAATTTTCTATAGGAAAATATTGCCTCAGACGGTCTGAGGCCAATTTTCTATAGGAAAATATTGTCTCAGACGGTCTGAGGCCAATTTTCTATAGGAAAATATTGCCGGTGACGGTCTGAGGCCAATTTTCTATAGGAAAATATTGCCTCAGACGGTCTGAGGCCAATTTTCTATAGGAAAATATTGCCTCAGACGGTCTGAGGCCAATTTTCTATAGGAAAATATTGCCTCAGACGGTCTGAGGCAAATTTTCTATAGGAAAATATTGCCTCAGACGGTCTGAGGCAAATTTTCTATAGGAAAATATTGCCTCAGACGGTCTGAGGCAAATTTTCTATAGGAAAATATTGCCTCAGACGGTCTGAGGCAAATTTTCTATAGGAAAATATTGCCTCAGACGGTCTGAGGCCAATTTTCTATCGGAAAATATTGCCTCAGACGGTCTGAGGCCAATTTTCTATCGGAAAATATTGTCTGAGGCCAGTTTTCTATAGGAAATTATTGCCTCAGACGGTCTGAGGCCAATTTTCTATAGGAAATTATTGCCTCAGACGGTCTGAGGCCAATTTTCTATAGGAAAATATTGCCTCAGACGGTCTGAGGCCAATTTTCTATAGGAAAATATTGCCTCAGACGGTCTGAGGCCAATTTTCTATAGGAAAATATTGCCTCAGACGGTCTGAGGCCAATTTTCTATAGGAAAATATTGCCTCAGACGGTCTGAGGCCAATTTTCTATAGGAAAATATTGCCTCAGACGGTCTGAGGCCAATTTTCTATAGGAAAATATTGCCTCAGACGGTCTGAGGCCAATTTTCTATAGGAAAATATTGCCTCAGACGGTCTGAGGCCAATTTTCTATAGGAAAATATTGCCTCAGACGGTCTGAGGCCAATTTTCTATAGGAAAATATTGCCTCAGACGGTCTGAGGCCAATTTTCTATAGGAAAATATTGCCTCAGACGGTCTGAGGCCAATTTTCTATAGGAAAATATTGCCTCAGACGGTCTGAGGCCAATTTTCTATAGGAAAATATTGCCTCAGACGGTCTGAGGCCAATTTTCTATAGGAAAATATTGCCTCAGACGGTCGGAGGCCAATTTTCTATAGGAAAATATTGCCTCAGACGGTCTGAGGCCAATTTTCTATAGGAAAATATTGCCTCAGACGGTCTGAGGCCAATTTTCTATAGGAAAATATTGCCTCAGACGGTCTGAAGCCAATTTTCTATAGGAAAATTTTGCCCCAGACGGTCTGAGGCCAATTTTCTATAGGAAAATATTGCCTCAGAAGGTCTGAGGCCAATTTTCTATAAGAAAATATTGCCTCAGACGATCTGAGGCCAATTTTCTATAGAAAAATATTGCCTCAGACGGTCTGAGGCCAATTTTCTATAGAAAAATATTGCCTCAGGCGGTCTGAGGCCAATTTTCTATAGAAAAATATTGCCTCAGACGGTCTGAGGCCAATTTTATATAGGAAAATATTGCCTCAGACGGTCTGAGGCCAATTTTCTTTAGGAAAATATTGCCTCAGACGGTCTGAGGCCAATTTTCTATAGGAAAATATTGTCTCAGACGGTCTGAGGCCAATTTTCTATAGGAAAATATTGCCTCAGACGGTCTGAGGCCAATTTTCTATAGGAAAATATTGCCTCAGTCTGAGGCCAATTTTCTATAGGAAAATATTGCCTCAGACGGTCTGAGGCCAATTTTCTATAGGAAAATATTGCCTCAGACGGTCTGAGGCCAATTTTCTATAGGAAAATATTGCCTCAGACGGTCTGAGGCCAATTTTTTATAGGAAAATATTGCCTCAGACGGTCTGAGGCCAATTTTCTATAGGAAAATATTGCCTCAGACGGTCTGAGGCCAATTTTCTATAGGAAAATATTGCCTCAGACGGCCTGAGGCCAATTTTCTATAGGAAAATATTGCCTTAGACGGTCTGAGGCCAATTTTCTATAGGAAAATATTGCCTCAGACGGTCTGAGGCAAATTTTCTATAGGAAAATATTGCCTCAGACGGTCTGAGGCAAATTTTCTATAGGAAAATATTGCCTCAGACGGTCTGAGGCAAATTTTCTATAGGAAAATATTGCCTCAGACGGTCTGAGGCAAATTTTCTATAGGAAAATATTGCCTCAGACGGTCTGAGGCAAATTTTCTATAGGAAAATATTGCCTCAGACGGTCTGAGGCCAATTTTCTATCGGAAAATATTGCCTCAGACGGTCTGAGGCCAATTTTCTATAGGAAAATATTGCCTCAGACAGTCTGAGGCCAATTTTCTATAGGAAAATATTGCCTCAGACGGTCTGAGGCCAATTTTCTATAGGAAAATATTGCCTCAGACGGTCTGAGGCAAATTTTCTATAGGAAAATATTGCCTCAGACGGTCTGAGGAAAATTTTCTATAGGAAAATATTGCCTCAGACGGTCTGAGGCCAATTTTCTATCGGAAAATATTGCCTCAGACGGTCTGAGGCCAATTTTCTATCGGAAAATGTTGTCTGAGGCCAGTTTTCTATAGGAAAATATTGCTTCAGACGGTCTGAAGCCAATGTTCTATAGGAAAATTTTGCCCCTGAGGCCAATTTCTTTTTTTAGGAAAATATTGCCTCAGACGGTCTGAGGCAAATTTTCTATAGGAAAATATTGCCTCAGACGGTCTGAGGCCAATTTTCTATAGGAAAATATTGCCTCAGACGGTCTGAGGCCAATTTTCTATAGGAAAATATTGCCTCAGACGGTCTGAGGCCAATTTTCTATAGGAAAATATTGCCTCAGACGGTCTGAGGCCAATTTTCTATAGGAAAATATTGCCTCAGACGGTCTGAGGCCAATTTTCTATAGGAAAATATTGCCTCAGACGGTCTGAGGCCAATTTTCTATAGGAAAATATTGCCTCAGACGGTCTGAGGCCAATTTTCTATAGGAAAATATTGCCTCAGACGGTCTGAGGCCAATTTTCTATAGGAAAATATTGCCTCAGACGGTCTGAGGCCAATTTTCTATAGGAAAATATTGCCTCAGACGGTCTGAGGCCAATTTTCTATAGGAAAATATTGCCTCAGACGGTCTGAGGCCAATTTTCTATAGGAAAATATTGCCTCAGACGGTCTGAGGCCAATTTTCTATAGGAAAATATTGCCTCAGACGGTCTGAGGCCAATTTTCTATAGGAAAATATTGCCTCAGACGGTCTGAGGCCAATTTTCTATAGGAAAATATTGCCTCAGACGGTCTGAGGCCAATTTTCTATAGGAAAATATTGCCTCAGACGGTCTGAGGCCAATTTTCTATAGGAAAATATTGCCTCAGACGGTCTGAGGCCAATTTTCTATAGGAAAATATTGCCTCAGACGGTCTGAGGCCAATTTTCTATAGGAAAATATTGCCTCAGACGGTCTGAGGCCAATTTTCTAAAGGAAAATATTGCCTCAGACGGTCTGAGGCCAATTTTCTATAGGAAAATATTGCCTCAGACGGTCTGAGGCCAATTTTCTATAGGAAAATATTGCCTCAGACGGTCTGAGGCCAATTTTCTATAGGAAAATATTGCCTCAGACGGTCTGAGGCAAATTTTCTATAGGAAAATATTGCCTCAGACGGTCTGAGGCAAATTTTCTATAGGAAAATATTGCCTCAGACGGTCTGAGGCAAATTTTCTATAGGAAAATATTGCCTCAGACGGTCTGAGGCCAATTTTCTATCGGAAAATATTGCCTCAGACGGTCTGGGGCCAATTTTCTATCGGAAAATATTGTCTGAGGCCAGTTTTCTATAGGAAATTATTGCCTCAGACGGTCTGAGGCCAATTTTCTATAGGAAATTATTGCCTCAGACGGTCTGAGGCCAATTTTCTATAGGAAAATATTGCCTCAGACGGTCTGAGGCCAATTTCTATAGGAAAATATTGCCTCAGACGGTCTGAAGCCAATTTTCTATAGAAAATTTTTGCCCCAGACGGTCTGAGGCCAATTTTCTATAGGAAAATATTGCCTCAGACGGTCTGAGGCCAATTTTCTATAGGAAAATATTGCCTCAGACGGTCTGAGGCCAATTTTCTATAGGAAAATATTGCCTCAGACGGTCTGAGGCCAATTTTCTATAGGAAAATATTGTCTCAGACGGTCTGAGGCCAATTTTCTATAGGAAAATATTGCCTCAGACGGTCTGAGGCCAATTTTCTATAGGAAAATATTGCCTCAGACGGTCTGAGGCCAATTTTCTATAGGAAAATATTGCCTCAGACGGTCTGAGGCCAATTTTCTATCGGAAAATATTGTCTGAGGCCAGTTTTCTATAGGAAATTATTGCCTCAGACGGTCTGAGGCCAATTTTCTATAGGAAAATATTGCCTCAGACGGTCTGAGGCCAATTTTCTATAGGAAAATATTGCCTCAGACGGTCTGAAGCCAATTTTCTATAGGAAAATTTTGCCCCAGACGGTCTGAGGCCAATTTTCTATAGGAAAATATTGCCTCAGAAGGTCTGAGGCCAATTTTCTATAGGAAAATATTGCCTCAGACGGTCTGAGGCCAATTTTCTATAGGAAAATATTGTCTCAGACGGTCTAAGGCCAATTTTCTATTGGAAAATATTGCCTCAGACGGTCTGAGGCCAATTTTCTATAGGAAAATATTGCCTCAGAGGGTCTGAGGCCAATTTTCTATAGGAAAATATTGCCTCAGACGGTCTGAAGCCAATTTTCTATAGGAAAATTTTGCCCCAGACGGTCTGAGGCCAATTTTCTATAGGAAAATATTGCCTCAGAAGGTCTGAGGCCAATTTTCTATAGGAAAATATTGCCTCAGACGGTCTGAGGCCAATTTTCTATAGGAAAATATTGCCTCAGACGGTCTGAGGCCAATTTTCTATAGGAAAATATTGTCTCAGACGGTCTGAGGCCAATTTTCTATAGGAAAATATTGCCTCAGACGGTCTGAGGCCAATTTTCTATAGGAAAATATTGCCTCAGACGGTCTGAGGCCAATTTTCTATAGGAAAATATTGCGTCAGACGGTCTGAGGCCAATTTTCTATAGGAAAATATTGCCTCAGACGGTCTGAGGCCAATTTTCTATAGGAAAATATTGCCTCAAAACGGTCTGAGGCCAATTTTCTATCGGAAAATATTGTCTGAGGCCAGTTTTCTATAGGAAATTATTGCCTCAGACGGTCTGAGGCCAATTTTCTATAGGAAAATATTGCCTCAGACGGTCTGAGGCCAATTTTCTATAGGAAAATATTGCCTCAGACGGTCTGAGGCCAATTTTCTATAGGAAAATATTGCTTCAGACGGTCTGAAGCCAATTTTCTATAGGAAAATTTTGCCCCAGACGGTCTGAGGCCAATTTTCTATAGGAAAATATTGCCTCAGGAGGTCTGAGGCCAATTTTCTATAGGAAAATATTGCCTCAGACGGTCTGAGGCCAATTTTCTATAGAAAAATATTGCCTCAGACGGTCTGAGGCCAAATAGGAAAATATTGCCTCAGACGGTCTGAGGCCAATTTTCTATAGGAAAATATTGCCTCAGACGGTCTGAGGCCAATTTTCTATCGGAAAATATTGTCTGAGGCCAGTTTTCTATAGGAAATTATTGCCTCAGACGGTCTGAGGCCAATTTTCTATAGGAAAATATTGCCTCAGACGGTCTGAGGCCAATTTTCTATAGGAAAATATTGCCTCAGACGGTCTGAAGCCAATTTTCTATAGGAAAATTTTGCCCCAGACGGTCTGAGGCCAATTTTCTATAGGAAAATATTGCCTCAGAAGGTCTGAGGCCAATTTTCTATAGGAAAATATTGCCTCAGACGGTCTGAGGCCAATTTTCTATAGGAAAATATTGCCTCAGAAGGTCTGAGGCCAATTTTCTATAGGAAAATATTGCCTCAGACGGTCTGAGGCCAATTTTCTATAGGAAAATATTGTCTCAGACGGTCTAAGGCCAATTTTCTATTGGAAAATATTGCCTCAGACGGTCTGAGGCCAATTTTCTATAGGAAAATATTGCCTCAGACGGTCTGAGGCCAATTTTCTATAGGAAAATATTGTCTCAGACGGTCTGAGACCAATTTTCTATAGGAAAATATTGCCTCAGACGGTCTGAGGCCAATTTTCTATAGGAAAATATTGCCTCAGACGGTCTGAGGCCAATTTTATATAGGAAAATATTGCCTCAGACGGTCTGAGGCCAATTTTCTATAGGAAAATATTGCCTCAGACGGTCTGAGGCCAATTTTCTATAGGAAAATATTGCCTCAGACGGTCTGAGGCCAATTTTCTATAGGAAAATATTGCCTCAGACGGTCTGAGGCCAATTTTCTATAGGAAAATATTGCCTCAGACGGTCTGAGGCCAATTTTCTATAGGAAAATATTGCCTCAGACGGTCTGAGGCCAATTTTCTATAGGAAAATATTGCCTCAGACGGTCTGAGGCCAATTTTCTATAGGACAATATTGCCTCAGACGGTCTGAGGCCGATTTTCTATAGGAAAATATTGCCTCAGACGGTCTGAGGCCAATTTTCTATAGGAAAATATTGCCTCAGACGGTCTGAGGCCAATTTTATATAGGAAAATATTGCCTCAGACGGTCTGAGGCCAATTTTCTATAGGAAAATATTGCCTCAGACGGTCTGAGGCCAATTTTCTATAGGAAAATATTGCCTCAGACGGTCTGAGGCCAATTTTCTATAGGAAAATATTGCCTCAGACGGTCTGAGGCCAATTTTCTATAGGAAAATATTGCCTCAGACGGTCTGAGGCCAATTTTCTATCGGAAAATATTGTCTGAGGCCAGTTTTCTATAGGAAATTATTGCCTCAGACGGTCTGAGGCCAATTTTCTATAGGAAAATATTGCCTCAGACGGTCTGAGGCCAATTTTCTTTAGGAAAATATTGCCTCAGACGGTCTGAGGCCAATTTTCTATAGGACAATATTGCCTCAGACGGTCTGAGGCCGATTTTCTATAGGAAAATATTGCCTCAGACGGTCTGAGGCAATTTTCTATAGGAAAATATTGCCTCAGACGGTCTGAGGCCAATTTTATATAGGAAAATATTGCCTCAGACGGTCTGAGGCCAATTTTCTATAGGAAAATATTGCCTCAGACGGTCTGAGGCCAATTTTCTATAGGAAAATATTGCCTCAGACGGTCTGAGGCCAATTTTCTATAGGAAAATATTGCCTCAGACGGTCTGAGGCCAATTTTCTATAGGAAAATATTGCCTCAGACGGTCTGAGGCCAATTTTCTATAGGAAAATATTGCCTCAGACGGTCTGAGGCCAATTTTCTATAGGAAAATATTGCCTCAGACGGTCTGAGGCCAATTTTCTATCGGAAAATATTGTCTGAGGCCAGTTTTCTATAGGAAATTATTGCCTCAGACGGTCTGAGGCCAATTTTCTATAGGAAAATATTGCCTCAGACGGTCTGAGGCCAGTTTTCTATAGGAAAATATTGCCTTAGACGGTCTGAAGCCAATTTTCTATAGGAAAATTTTGCCCCAGACGGTCTGAGGCCAATTTTCTATAGGAAAATATTGCCTCAGAAGGTCTGAGGCCAATATTCTATAGGAAAATATTGCCTCAGACGGTCTAAGGCCAATTTTCTATAAGAAAATATTGCCTCAGACGGTCTGAGGCCAATTTTCTATAGGAAAATATTGCCTCAGACGGTCTGAGGCCAATTTTCTATAGGAAAATATTGCCTCAGACGGTCTGAGGCCAATTTTCTATAGGAAAATATTGCCTCAGACGGTCTGAGGCAAATTTCCTATAGGAAAATATTGCCTCAGACGGTCTGAGGCAAATTTTCTATAGGAAAATATTGCCTCAGACGGTCTGAGGCCAATTTTCTATCGGAAAATATTGTCTGAGGCCAGTTTTCTATAGAAAAATATTGCCTCAGACGGTCTGAAGCCAATTTTCTATAGGAAAATGTTGCCCCAGACGGTCTGAGGCCAATTTTTTATAGGAAAATATTGCCTCAGACGGTCTGAGGCCAATTTTCTATCGGAAAATATTGCCTCAGACGGTCTGAGGCCAATTTTCTATCGGAAAATATTGTCTGAGGCCAGTTTTCTATAGGAAAATATTGCCTCAGACGGTCTGAGGCCAATTTTCTATAGGAAAATATTGCCTCAGAAGGTCTGAGGCCAATTTTCTATAGGAAAATATTGCCTCAGACGGTCTGAGGCCAATTTTCTATAGGAAAATATTGCCTCAGACGGTCTGAGGCCAATTTTCTATAGGAAAATATTGCCTCAGACGGTCTGAGGCCAATTTTCTATAGGAAAATATTGCCTCAGACGGTCTGAGGCCAATTTTCTATAGGAAAATATTGCCTCAGACGGTCTGAGGCCAATTTTCTATAGGAAAATATTGCCTCAGACATCCTGAGGCCAATTTTCTATAGGAAAATATTGCCTCAGACAGTCTGAGGCCAATTTTATATAGGAAAATATTGCCTCAGACAGTCTGAGGCCAATTTTCTATAGGAAAATATTGCCTCAGACGGTCTGAGGCCAATTTTCTATAGGAAAATATTGCCTCAGACGGTCTGAGGCAAATTTTCTATAGGAAAATATTGCCTCAGACGGTCTGAGGCAAATTTTCTATAGGAAAATATTGCCTCAGACGGTCTGAGGCCAATTTTCTATAGGAAAATATTGCCTCAGACGGTCTGAGGCCAATTTTCTATAGGAAAATATTGCCTCAGACGGTCTGAGGCCAATTTTCTATAGGAAAATATTGCCTTAGACGGTCTGAGGCCAATTTTCTATAGGAAAATATTGCCTCAGATGGTCTGAGGCCAATTTTCTATAGGAAAATATTGCCTCAGACGGTCTGAGGCCAATTTTCTATAGGAAAATATTGCCTCAGACGGTCTGAGGCCAATTTTCTATAGGAAAATATTGCCTCAGACGGTCTGAGGCCAATTTTCTATAGGAAAATATTGCCTCAGACGGTCTGAGGCCAATTTTCTATAGGAAAATATTTCCTCAGACGGTCTGAGGCCAATTTTCTATAGGAAAATATTGCCTCAGACGGTCTGAGGCCAATTTTCTATAGGAAAATATTGCCTCAGACGGTCTGAGGCCAATTTTCTATAGGAAAATATTGCCTCAGACGGTCTGAGGCCAATTTTCTATAGGAAAATATTGCCTCAGACGGTCTGAGGCCAATTTTCTATAGGAAAATATTGCCTCAGACGGTCTGAGGCCAATTTTCTATAGGAAAATATTGCCTCAGACGGTCTGAGGCCAATTTTCTATAGGAAAATATTGCCTCAGACGGTCTGAGGCCAATTTTCTATAGGAAAATATTGCCTCAGACATCCTGAGGCCAATTTTCTATAGGAAAATATTGCCTCAGACAGTCTGAGGCCAATTTTATATAGGAAAATATTGCCTCAGACAGTCTGAGGCCAATTTTCTATAGGAAAATATTGCCTCAGACGGTCTGAGGCAAATTTTCTATAGGAAAATATTGCCTCAGACGGTCTGAGGCAAATTTTCTATAGGAAAATATTGCCTCAGACGGTCTGAGGCCAATTTTCTATAGGAAAATATTGCCTCAGACGGTCTGAGGCCAATTTTCTATAGGAAAATATTGCCTTAGACGGTCTGAGGCCAATTTTCTATAGGAAAATATTGCCTCAGATGGTCTGAGGCCAATTTTCTATAGGAAAATATTGCCTCAGACGGTCTGAGGCCAATTTTCTATAGGAAAATATTGCCTCAGACGGTCTGAGGCCAATTTTCTATAGGAAAATATTGCCTCAGACGGTCTGAGGCCAATTTTCTATAGGAAAATATTGCCTCAGACGGTCTGAGGCCAATTTTCTATAGGAAAATATTGCCTCAGACGGTCTGAGGCCAATTTTCTATAGGAAAATATTTCCTCAGACGGTCTGAGGCCAATTTTCTATAGGAAAATATTGCCTCAGACGGTCTGAGGCCAATTTTCTATAGGAAAATATTGCCTCAGACGGTCTGAGGCCAATTTTCTATAGGAAAATATTGCCTCAGACGGTCTGAGGCCAATTTTCTATAGGAAAATATTGCCTCAGACGGTCTGAGGCCAATTTTCTATAGGAAAATATTGCCTCAGACGGTCTGAGGCCAATTTTCTATAGGAAAATATTGCCTCAGACGGTCTGAGGCCAATTTTCTATAGGAAAATATTGCCTCAGACGGTCTGAGGCCAATTTTCTATAGGAAAATATTGCCTCAGACGGTCTGAGGCCAATTTTCTATAGGAAAATATTGCCTCAGACGGTCTGAGGCCAATTTTCTATAGGAAAATATTGCCTCAGACGGTCTGAGGCCAATTTTCTATAGGAAAATATTGCCTCAGACGGTCTGAGGCCAATTTTCTATAGGAAAATATTGCCTCAGACGGTCTGAGGCCAATTTTCTATAGGAAAATATTGCCTCAGACGGTCTGAGGCCAATGTTCTATAGGAAAATATTGCCTCAGACGGTCTGAAGCCAATTTTCTATAGGAAAATATTGCTTCAGACGGTCTGAAGCCAATTTTCTATAGGAAAATTTTGCCCCAGACGGTCTGAGGCCAATTTTCTATAGGAAAATATTGCCTCAGAAGGTCTGAGGCCCATTTTCTATAGGAAAATATTTCCTCAGACGGTCTGAGGCCAATTTTCTATAGAAAAATATTGCCTCAGACGGTCTGAGGCCAATTTTCTATAGGAAAATATTGCCTCAGACGGTCTGAGGCCAATTTTCTATCGGAAAATATTGTCTGAGGCCAGTTTTCTATAGGAAATTATTGCCTCAGACGGTCTGAGGCCAATTTTCTATAGGAAAATATTACCTCAGACGGTCTGAGGCCAATTTTCTATAGGAAAATATTACCTCAGACGGTCTGAGGCCAATTTTCTATAGGAAAATATTGCCTCAGACGGTCTGAAGCCAATTTTCTATAGGAAAATTTTGCCCCAGACGGTCTGAGGCAATTTTCTATAGGAAAATATTGCCTCAGAAGGTCTGAGGCCAATTTTCTATAGGAAAATATTGCCTCAGACGGTCTGAGGCCAATTTTCTATAGGAAAATATTGTCTCAGACGGTCTGAGACCAATTTTCTATAGGAAAATATTGCCTCAGACGGTCTGAGGCCAATTTTCTATAGGAAAATATTGCCTCAGACGGTCTGAGGCCAATTTTATATAGGAAAATATTGCCTCAGACGGTCTGAGGCCAATTTTATATAGGAAAATATTGCCTCAGACGGTCTGAGGCCAATTTTCTATAGGAAAATATTGCCTCAGACGGTCTGAGGCCAATTTTCTATAGGAAAATATTGCCTCAGACGGTCTGAGGCCAATTTTCTATAGGAAAATATTGCCTCAGACGGTCTGAGGCCAATTTTCTATAGGAAAATATTGCCTCAGACGGTCTGAGGCCGATTTTCTATAGGAAAATATTGCCTCAGACGGTCTGAGGCCAATTTTCTATAGGAAAATATTGCCTCAGAAGGTCTGAGGACAATTTTCTATAGGAAAATATTGCCTCAGACGGTCTGAGGCCAATTTTCTATAGGAAAATATTGCCTCAGACGGTCTGAGGCCAATTTTCTATAGGAAAATATTGCCTCAGACGGTCTGAGGCCAATTTTCTATCGGAAAATATTGTCTGAGGCCAGTTTTCTATAGGAAATTATTGCCTCAGACGGTCTGAGGCCAATTTTCTATAGGAAAATATTGCCTCAGACGGTCTGAGGCCAGTTTTCTATAGGAAAATATTGCCTTAGACGGTCTGAAGCCAATTTTCTATAGGAAAATTTTGCCCAGACGGTCTGAGGCCAATTTTCTATAGGAAAATATTGCCTCAGAAGGTCTGAGGCCAATATTCTATAGGAAAATATTGCCTCAGACGGTCTTAGGCCAATTTTCTATAAGAAAATATTGCCTCAGACGGTCTGAGGCCAATTTTCTATAGGAAAATATTGCCTCAGACGGTCTGAGGCCAATTTTCTATAGGAAAATATTGCCTCAGACGGTCTGAGGCCAATTTTCTATAGGAAAATATTGCCTCAGACGGTCTGAGGCCAATTTTCTATAGGAAAATATTGCCTCAGACGGTCTGAGGCCAATTTTCTATAGGAAAATATTGCCTCAGACGGTCTGAGGCCAATTTTCTATCGGAAAATATTGTCTGAGGCCAGTTTTCTATAGGAAAATATTGCCTCAGACGGTCTGAAGCCAATTTTCTATAGGAAAATGTTGCCCCAGACGGTCTGAGGCCAATTTTTTATAGGAAAATATTGCCTCAGACGGTCTGAGGCCAATTTTCTATAGGAAAATATTGCCTCAGACGGTCTGAGGCCAATTTTCTATAGGAAAATATTGCCTCAGACGGTCTGAGGCCAATTTTCTATAGGAAAATATTGCCTCAGACGGTCTGAGGCCAATTTTCTATAGGAAAATATTGCCTCAGACGGTCTGAGGCAAATTTTCTATAGGAAAATATTGCCTCAGACGGTCTGAGGCAAATTTTCTATAGGAAAATATTGCCTCAGACGGTCTGAGGCAAATTTTCTATAGGAAAATATTGCCTCAGACGGTCTGAGGCCAATTTTCTATCGGAAAATATTGTCTGAGGCCAGTTTTCTATAGGAAAATATTGCCTCAGACGGTCTGAAGCCAATTTTCTATAGGAAAATGTTGCCCCAGACGGTCTGAGGCCAATTTTTTATAGGAAAATATTGCCTCAGACGGTCTGAGGCCAATTTTCTATAGGAAAATATTGCCTCAGACGGTCTGAGGCCAATTTTCTATAGGAAAATATTGCCTCAGACGGTCTGAGGCCAATTTTCTATAGGAAAATATTGCATCAGACGGTCTGAGGCCAATTTTCTATAGGAAAATATTGCCTCAGACGGTCTGAGGCCAATTTTCTATAGGAAAATATTGCCTCAGAAGGTCTGAGGCCAATTTTCTATAGGAAAATATTGCCTCAGACGGTCTGAGGCCAATTTTCTATAGGAAAATATTGCCTCAGACGGTCTGAGGCCAATTTTCTATAGGAAAATATTGCCTCAGACGGTCTGAGGCCAATTTTATATCGGAAAATATTGTCTGAGGCCAGTTTTCTATAGGAAATTATTGCCTCAGGCGGTCTGAGGCCAATTTCCTATAGGAAAATATTGCCTCAGACGGTCTGAGGCCAATTTTTTTATAGGAAAATATTGCCTCAGACGGTCTGAGGCCAATTTTCTATAGGAAAATATTGCCTCAGACAGTCTGAGGCCAATTTTCTATAGGAAAATATTGCCTCAGACAGTCTGAGGCCAATTTTCTATAGGAAAATATTGCCTCAGGCGGTCTGAGGCCAATTTTCTATAGGAAAATATTGCCTCAGACGGTCTGAGGCCAATTTTTTTATAGGAAAATATTGCCTCAGACAGTCTGAGGCCAATTTTCTATAGGAAAATATTGCCTCAGACAGTCTGAGGCCAATTTTCTATAGGAAAATATTGCCTTAGGCAGTCTGAGGCCAATTTTCTATAAGAAAATATTGCCTCAGACGGTCTGAGGCCAATTTTCTATAGGAAAATATTGCCTCTGACGGTCTGAGGCCAATTTTCTATAGGAAAATATTGCCTCAGACGGTCTGAGGCCAATTTTCTATAGGAAAATATTGCCTCAGACGGTCTGAGGCCAATTTTCTATAGGAAAATATTGCCTCAGACGGTCTGAGGCCAATTTTCTATAGGAAAATATTGCCTCAGACGGTCTGAGGCCAATTTTCTATAGGAAAATATTGCCTCAGACGGTCTGAGGCCAATTTTCTATAGGAAAATATTGCTTCAGACGGTCTGAGGCCAATTTTCTAAAGGAAACTATTTTCTATAGAAAATCAATTTTCTATAGGAAAATATTGCCTCAGACGGTCTGAGGCCAATTGCCTCAGACGGTCTGAGGCCAATTTTCTATAGGAAAATATTGCCTCAGACGGTCTGAGGCCAATTTTCTATAGGAAAATATTGCCTCAGACGGTCTGAGGCCAATTTTCTATAGGAAAATATTGCCTCAGACGGTCTGAGGCCAATTTTCTATAGGAAAATATTGCCTCAGACGGTCTGAGGCAAATTTTCTATAGGAAAATATTGCCTCAGACGGTCTGAGGCCAATTTTCTATCGGAAAATATTGTCTGAGGCCAGTTTTCTATAGGAAAATATTGCCTCAGACGGTCTGAAGCCAATTTTCTATAGGAAAATGTTGCCCCAGACGGTCTGAGGCCAATTTTTTATAGGAAAATATTGCCTCAGACGGTCTGAGGCCAATTTTCTATAGGAAAATATTGCCTCAGACGGTCTGAGGCCAATTTTCTATAGGAAAATATTGCCTCAGACGGTCTGAGGCCAATTTTCTATAGGAAAATATTGCATCAGACGGTCTGAGGCCAATTTTCTATAGGAAAATATTGCCTCAGACGGTCTGAGGCAAATTTTCTATAGGAAAATATTGCCTCAGACGGTCTGAGGCAAATTTTCTATAGGAAAATATTGCCTCAGACGGTCTGAGGCAAATTTTCTATAGGAAAATATTGCCTCAGACGGTCTGAGGCCAATTTTCTATCGGAAAATATTGTCTGAGGCCAGTTTTCTATAGGAAAATATTGCCTCAGACGGTCTGAAGCCAATTTTCTATAGGAAAATGTTGCCCCAGACGGTCTGAGGCCAATTTTTTATAGGAAAATATTGCCTCAGACGGTCTGAGGCCAATTTTCTATAGGAAAATATTGCCTCAGACGGTCTGAGGCCAATTTTCTATAGGAAAATATTGCCTCAGACGGTCTGAGGCCAATTTTCTATAGGAAAATATTGCATCAGACGGTCTGAGGCCAATTTTCTATAGGAAAATATTGCCTCAGACGGTCTGAGGCCAATTTTCTATAGGAAAATATTGCCTCAGAAGGTCTGAGGCCAATTTTCTATAGGAAAATATTGCCTCAGACGGTCTGAGGCCAATTTTCTATAGGAAAATATTGCCTCAGACGGTCTGAGGCCAATTTTCTATAGGAAAATATTGCCTCAGACGGTCTGAGGCCAATTTTATATCGGAAAATATTGTCTGAGGCCAGTTTTCTATAGGAAATTATTGCCTCAGGCGGTCTGAGGCCAATTTTCTATAGGAAAATATTGCCTCAGACGGTCTGAGGCCAATTTTTTTATAGGAAAATATTGCCTCAGACGGTCTGAGGCCAATTTTCTATAGGAAAATATTGCCTCAGACAGTCTGAGGCCAATTTTCTATAGGAAAATATTGCCTCAGACAGTCTGAGGCCAATTTTCTATAGGAAAATATTGCCTCAGACAGTCTGAGGCCAATTTTCTATAGGAAAATATTGCCTTAGGCAGTCTGAGGCCAATTTTCTATAAGAAAATATTGCCTCAGACGGTCTGAGGCCAATTTTCTATAGGAAAATATTGCCTCTGACGGTCTGAGGCCAATTTTCTATAGGAAAATATTGCCTCAGACGGTCTGAGGCCAATTTTCTATAGGAAAATATTGCCTCAGACGGTCTGAGGCCAATTTTCTATAGGAAAATATTGCCTCAGACGGTCTGAGGCCAATTTTCTATAGGAAAATATTGCCTCAGACGGTCTGAGGCCAATTTTCTATAGGAAAATATTGCCTCAGACGGTCTGAGGCCAATTTTCTATAGGAAAATATTGCTTCAGACGGTCTGAGGCCAATTTTCTAAAGGAAACTATTTTCTATAGAAAATCAATTTTCTATAGGAAAATATTGCCTCAGACGGTCTGAGGCCAATTTTCTATAGGAAAATATTGCCTCAGACGGTCTGAGGCCAATTTTCTATAGGAAAATATTGCCTCAGACGGTCTAAGGCCAATTTTCTATAGGAAAATATTGCCTCAGACGGTCTGAGGCCAATTTTCTATAGGAAAATATTGCCTCAGACGGTCTGAGGCCAATTTTCTATAGGAAAATATTGCCTCAGACGGTCTGAGGCCAATTTTCTATAGGAAAATATTGCCTCAGACGGTCTGAGGCCAATTTTCTATAGGAAAATATTGCCTCAGACGGTCTGAGGCCAATTTTCTATAGGAAAATATTGCCTCAGACGGTCTGAGGCCAATTTTCTATAGGAAAATATTGCCTCAGACGGTCTGAGGCCAATTTTCTATAGGAAAATATTGCCGCAGACGGTCTGAGGCCAATTTTCTATAGGAAAACATTGTCTCAGACGGTCTGAGGCCAATTTTCTATAGGAAAATATTGCCTCAGACGGTCTGAGGCCAATTTTCAATAGGAAAATATTGCCTCAGACGGTCTGAGGCCAATTTTCTATAGGAAAATATTGCCTCAGACGGTCTGAGGCCAATTTTCTATAGGAAAATATTGCCTCAGACGGTCTGAGGCCAATTTTCTATAGGAAAATTTTGCCTCAGACGGTCTGAGGCCAATTTTCTATAGGAAAATATTGCCTCTGACGGTCTGAGGCCAATTTTCTATAGGAAAATATTGCCTCAGACAGTCTGAGGCCAATTTTCTAAAGGAAACTATTTTCTATAGAAAATCAATTTTCTATAGGAAAATATTGCCTCAGACGGTCTGAGGACAATTTTCTATAGGAAAATATTGCCTCAGACGGTCTGAGGCCAATTTTCTATAGGAAAATATTGTCTCAGACGGTCTGAGGCCAATTTTCTATAGGAAAATATTGCCTCAGACGGTCTGAGGCCAATTTTCTATAGGAAAATATTGCCTCAGACGGTCTGAGGCCAATTTTCTATAGGAAAATATTGCCTCAGACGGTCTGAGGCCAATTTTCTATAGGAAAATATTGCCTCAGACGGTCTGAGGCCAATTTTCTATAGGAAAATATTGCCTCAGACGGTCTGAGGCCAATTTTCTATAGGAAAATATTGCCGCAGACGGTCTGAGGCCAATTTTCTATAGGAAAACATTGTCTCCGACGGTCTGCGGCCAATTTTCTATAGGAAAATATTGCCTCAGACGGTCTGAGGCCAATTTTCTATAGGAAAATATTGCCTCAGACGGTCTGAGGCCAATTTTCTATAGGAAAATATTGCCTCAGACGGTCTGAGGCCAATTTTCTATAGGAAAATATTGCCTCAGACGGTCTGAGGTCAATTTTCTATAGGAAAATATTGCCTCAGACGGTCTGAGGCCAATTTTCTATAGGAAAATATTGCATCAGACGGTCTGAGGCCAATTTTCTATTGGAAAATATTGCCTCAGACGGTCTGAGGCCAATTTTCTTTAGGAAAATATTGCCTCAGACGGTCTGAGGCCAATTTTTTATAGGAAAATATTGCCTCAGACGGTCTGAGGCCAATTTTCTATAGGAAAATATTGCCTCAGACGGTCTGAGGCCAATTTTCTATAGGAAAATATTGCCTCAGACGGTCTGAGGCCAATTTTCTATAGGAAAATATTGCCTCAGACGGTCTGAGGCCAATTTTCTTTAGGAAAATATTGCCTCAGACGGTCTGAGGCCAATTTTTTATAGGAAAATATTGCCTCAGACGGTCTGAGGCCAATTTTCTATAGGAAAATATTGCCTCAGAAGGTCTGAGGCCAATTTTCTATAGGAAATTATTGCCTCAGACGGTCTGAGGCCAATTTTCTATAGGATAATATTGCCTCAGACGGACTGAGGCCAATTTTTTATAGGAAAATATTGCCTCAGACGGTCTGATGCAAATTTTCTATAGGAAAATATTGCCTCAGACGGTCTGATGCAAATTTTCTATAGGAAAATATTGCCTCAGACGGTCTGATGCAAATTTTCTATAGGAAAATATTGCCTCAGACGGTCTGATGCAAATTTTCTATAGGAAAATATTGCCTCAGACGGTCTGATGCAAATTTTCTATAGGAAAATATTGCCTCAGACGGTCTGATGCAAATTTTCTATAGGAAAATATTGCCTCAGACGGTCTGATGCAAATTTTCTATAGGAAAATATTGCCTCAGACGGTCTGATGCAAATTTTCTATAGGAAAATATTGCCTCAGACGGTTTGAGGCCAATTTTCTATAGGAAAATATTGCCTCAGACCATCTGAGGCAATATTTTCCTATAGAAAATTAACCTCAGACCGCCTGAGGCAATATATTCCTATAGAAAATTGGCCTCAGACCGTCTGAGGCAATATTTTCCTATAGAAAATTGGCCTCAGACCATCTGAGGCAATATTTTCCTATAGAAAATTGGCCTCAGACCGTCTGAGGCAGTAATTTCCTATAGAAAATTGGCCTCAGAACATCTGAGGCAATAATTTCCTATAGAAAATTGGCCTTAGACCGTCTGAAGCAATAATTTCGTATAGAAAATTGGCCTAAGACTGTCTGAAGCAATAATTTTCTATAGAAAATTGGCCTCAGACCGTCTGAGGCAATAACTTCCTATAGAAAATTGGCCTCAGACCGTCTGAGGCAATAATTTGCTATAGAAAATTGGCCTTAGACCGTCCGAGGAAATAATTTCCTGTAGAAAATTGGCCTCAGACCGTCTGAGGCAATAATTTCCTATAGAAAATTGGCCTCAGACCGTCCGAGGAAATAATTTCCAGTAGAAAATTGGCCTCAGACCGTCTGAGGCAATAATTTCCTATAGAAAATTGGCCTCAGACCGTCTGAGGCAATATTTTCCTATAGAAAATTGGCCTCAGACCGTCTGAGGCAATATTTTCCTATAGAAAATTGGCCTCAGACCGTCTGAGGCAATATTTTCCTATAGAAAATTGGCCTCAGACCGTCTGAGGCAATAATTTCCTAAAGAAAATTGGCCTCAGACCGTCTGAGGCAATAATATCCTATAGAAAATTGGCCTCAGACCGTCTGAGGCAATATTTCCTATTGAAAATTGGCCTCATACTGTCTGAGGCAATAATTTCCTATAGAAAATTGGCCTCAGACCGTCTGAGGCAATATTTTCCTATAGAAAAGTGGCCTCAGACCGTCTGAGGCAATATTTTCCTATAGAAAATTGGCCTTAGACCGTCTGAAGCAATAATTTCGTATAGAAAATTGGCCTAAGACTGTCTGAAGCAATAATTTTCTATAGAAAATTGGCCTCAGACCGTCTGAGGCAATAACTTCCTATAGAAAATTGGCCTCAGACCGTCTGAAGCAATAATTTCATATAGAAAATTGGCCTCAGACCGTCTGAGGCAATAATTTCCTATAAAAAATTGGCCTCAGACCGTCTGAGGCAATAATTTCCTATAGAAAATTGGCCTTAGACCGTCCGAGGAAATAATTTCCTATAGAAAATTGGCCTCAGACCGTCTGAGGCAATATTTTCCTATAGAAAATTGGCCTCAGACCGTCTGAGGCAATATTTCCTATTGAAAATTGGCCTCATACTGTCTGAGGCAATAATTCCTATAGAAAATTGGCCTCAGACCGTCTGAGGCAATATTTTCCTATAGAAAATTGACCTCAGACCGCCTGAGGCAATATTTTCCTATAGAAAATTGGCCTCAGACCGTCTGAGGCAATATTTTCCTATAGAAAATTGGCCTCAGACCATCTGAGGCAATATTTTCCTATAGAAAATTGGCCTCACACCGTCTGAGGCAGTGATTTCCTATAGAAAATTGGCCTCAGAACATCTGAGGCAATAATTTCCTATAGAAAATTGGCCTTAGACCGTCTGAAGCAATAATTTCGTATAGAAAATTGGCCTAAGACTGTCTGAAGCAATAATTTTCTATAGAAAATTGGCCTCAGACCGTCTGAGGCAATAACTTCCTATAGAAAATTGGCCTCAGACCGTCTGAGGCAATAATTTCATATAGAAAATTGGCCTCAGACCGTCTGAGGCAATAATTTCCTATAAAAAATTGGCCTCAGACCGTCTGAGGCAATAATTTGCTATAGAAAATTGGCCTTAGACCGTCCGAGGAAATAATTTCCTGTAGAAAATTGGCCTCAGACCGTCTGAGGCAATAATTTCCTATAGAAAATTGGCCTCAGACCGTCTGAGGCAATAATTTCCTATAGAAAATTGGCCTCAGACCGTCTGAGGCAATATTTTCCTATAGAAAATTGGCCTCAGACCGTCTGAGGCAATATTTTCCTATAGAAAATTGGCCTCAGACCGTCTGAGGCAATAATTTCCTAAAGAAAATTGGCCTCAGACCGTCTGAGGCAATAATATCCTATAGAAAATTGGCCTCAGACCGTCTGAGGCAATATTTCCTATTGAAAATTGGCCTCATACTGTCTGAGGCAATAATTTCCTATAGAAAATTGGCCTCAGACCGTCTGAGGCAATATTTTCCTATAGAAAATTGGCCTCAGACCGTCTGAGGCAATATTTTCCTATAGAAAATTGGCCTCAGACCGTCTGAGGCAATATTTTCCTATAGAAAATTGGCCTCAGACCGTCTGAGGCAATATTTTCCTATAGAAAATTGGCCTTAGACCGTCTGAAGCAATAATTTCGTATAGAAAATTGGCCTAAGGCTGTCTGAAGCAATAATTTTCTATAGAAAATTGGCCTCAGACCGTCTGAGCCAATAACTTCCTATAGAAAATTGGCCTCAGACCGTCTGAAGCAATAATTTCATATAGAAAATTGGCCTCAGACCGTCTGAGGCAATAATTTCCTATAAAAAATTGGCCTCAGACCGTCTGAGGCAATAATTTGCTATAGAAAATTGGCCTTAGACCGTCCGAGGAAATAATTTCCTATAGAAAATTGGCCTCAGACCGTCTGAGGCAATATTTTCCTATAGAAAATTGGCCTCAGACCGTCTGAGGCAATATTTCCTATTGAAAATTGGCCTCATACTGTCTGAGGCAATAATTTCCTATAGAAAATTGGCCTCAGACCGTCTGAGGCAATATTTTCCTATAGAAAATTGACCTCAGACCGCCTGAGGCAATATTTTCCTATAGAAAATTGGCCTCAGACCGTCTGAGGCAATATTTTTCTATAGAAAATTGGCCTCAGACCATCTGAGGCAATATTTTCCTATAGAAAATTGGCCTTAGACCGTCTGAAGCAATAATTTCGTATAGAAAATTGGCCTAAGACTGTCTGAAGCAATAATTTTCTATAGAAAATTGGCCTCAGACCGTCTGAGGCAATATTTTCCTATAGAAAATTGACCTCAGACCGCCTGAGGCAATATTTTCCTATAGAAAATTGGCCTCAGACCGTCTGAGGCAATATTTTTCTATAGAAAATTGGCCTCAGACCATCTGAGGCAATATTTTCCTATAGAAAATTGGCCTTAGACCGTCTGAAGCAATAATTTCGTATAGAAAATTGGCCTCATACTGTCTGAGGCAATAATTTCCTATAGAAAATTGGCCTCAGAGCGTCTGAGCAATATTTTCCTATAGAAAATTGACCTCAGACCGCCTGAGGCAATATTTTCCTATAGAAAATTGGCCTCAGACCGTCTGAGGCAATATTTTCCTATAGAAAATTGGCCTCAGAACATCTGAGGCAATAATTTCCTATAGAAAATTGGCCTTAGACCGTCTGAAGCAATAATTTCGTATAGAAAATTGGCCTAAGACTGTCTGAAGCAATAATTTTCTATAGAAAATTGGCCTCAGACCGTCTGAGGCAATAATTTCATATAGAAAATTGGCCTCAGACCGTCTGAGGCAATAATTTCCTATAAAAAATTGGCCTCAGACCGTCTGAGGCAATAATTTGCTATAGAAAATTGGCCTTAGACCGTCCGAGGAAATAATTTCCTGTAGAAAATTGGCCTCAGACCGTCTGAGGCAATAATTTCCTATAGAAAATTGGCCTCAGACCGTCTGAGGCAATATTTTCCTATAGAAAATTGGCCTCAGACCGTCTGAGGCAATATTTTCCTATAGAAAATTGGCCTCAGACCGTCTGAGGCAATATTTTCCTATAGAAAATTGGCCTCAGACCGTCTGAGGCAATAATTTCCTAAAGAAAATTGGCCTCAGACCGTCTGAGGCAATAATTTCCTAAAGAAAATTGGCCTCAGACCGTCTGAGGCAATAATTTCCTAAAGAAAATTGGCCTCAGACCGTCTGAGGCAATAATATCCTATAGAAAATTGGCCTCAGACCGTCTGAGGCAATATTTCCTATTGAAAATTGGCCTCATACTGTCTGAGGCAATAATTTCCTATAGAAAATTGGCCTCAGACCGTCTGAGGCAATATTTTCCTATAGAAAATTGGCCTCAGACTGTCTGAGGCAATATTTTCCTATAGAAAATTGGCCTCAGACCGTCTGAGGCAATATTTTCCTATAGAAAATTGGCCTTAGACCGTCTGAAGCAATAATTTCGTATAGAAAATTGGCCTAAGACTGTCTGAAGCAATAATTTTCTATAGAAAATTGGCCTCAGACCGTCTGAGGCAATAACTTCCTATATAAAATTGGCCTCAGACCGTCTAAAGCAATAATTTCATATAGAAAATTGGCCTCAGACCGTCTGAGGCAATAATTTCCTATAAAAAATTGGCCTCAGACCGTCTGAGGCAATAATTTGCTATAGAAAATTGGCCTTAGACCGTCCGAGGAAATAATTTCCTATAGAAAATTGGCCTCAGACCGTCTGAGGCAATATTTTCCTATAGAAAATTGGCCTCAGACCGTCTGAGGCAATATTTCCTATTGAAAATTGGCCTCATACTGTCTGAGGCAATATTTTCCTATAGAAAATTGACCTCAGACCGCCTGAGGCAATATTTTCCTATAGAAAATTGGCCTCAGACCGTCTGAGGCAATATTTTCCTATAGAAAATTGGCCTCAGACCGTCTGAGGCAATATTTTCCTATAGAAAATTGGCCTCAGACCGTCTGAGGCAATATTTTCCTATAGAAAATTGGCCTCAGACCGTCTGAGGCAATATTTTCCTATAGAAAATTGGCCTCAGACCGTCTGAGGCAATATTTTCCTATAGAAAATTGGCCTCAGACCGTCTGAGGCAATAATTTCCTACAGAAAATTGGCCTTAGACCGTCTGAAGCAATAATTTCGTATAGAAAATTGGCCTAAGACTGTCTGAAGCAATAATTTTCTATAGAAAATTGGCCTCAGACCGTCTGAGGCAATAATTTCATATAGAAAATTGGCCTCAGACCGTCTGAGGCAATAATTTCCTATAAAAAATTGGCCTCAGACCGTCTGAGGCAATAATTTCCTATAGAAAATTGGCCTCAGACCGTCTGAGGCAATAATTTCCTATTGAAAATTGGCCTCAGACCGTCTGAGGCAATAATTTCCTATAGAAAATTGTCCTCAGACCGTCTGAGGCAATATTTCCTATTGAAAATTGGCCTCATACTGTCTGAGGCAATAATTTGCTATAGGAAATTGGCCTTAGACCGTCTGAGGCAATAATTTCGTATAGAAAATTGGCCTCAGACCGTCTGAAACAATTATTTCCTATAGAAAATTGGCCTAAGGCCGCCTGAAGCAATAATTTCCTATAGAAAATTGGCCTCAGACCGTCTGAGGCAATATTTTCCTATAGAAAATTGGCCTCAGACCGTCTGAGGCAATATTTTCCTATAGAAAATTGGCCTCAGACCGTCTGAGGCAATATTTTCCTATAGAAAATTGGCCTTAGACCGTCTGAGGCAATATTTTCCTATAGAAAATTGGCCTCAGACCGTCTGAGGCAATAATTTCCTAAAGAAAATTGGCCTCAGACCGTCTGAGGCAATAATATCCTATAGAAAATTGGCCTCAGACCGTCTGAGGCAATATTTCCTATTGAAAATTGGCCTCATACTGTCTGAGGCAATAATTTCCTATAGAAAATTGTCCTCGGGCAGTCTGAGGCAATAATTTCCTATAGAAAATTGGCCTCGGGCAGTCTGATATTTTCTATAGGAAAATATTGCCTGAGACAAACATATTTTATATTGTATTCCGTTGCAAATTAATAATTTCCTTGGCTCATAAAAATTAACTTGTCATTCATTGCTACAAGAAATCATATTTTTAGTACGGACAGTTTTCCAATTGATTTTTTCTCAGTGTGTATCAATTGAAATTATAAATGATGAATTATTCAACAGACAAAAACGGTCCATTTATGTAAAAAAAAAACGCCTATCTTTAAACTATTCAAAACACTGTCAACTATTCAAAACACCTGTTCTAACCAGTGCCATTAAAAAATGCCATGATTTCCATGAAAAATTATAATCCCACCCCTCTATCAAAATGTTTATAGAGGCATTTATCATATTCAAAGAATGATGGCACTCGCAACTAGCAAACATCGACAACAACGTCACCCACCCATTAACCCACATTTAGTGGATTTGCCCAATGATGCATTCACCATTTGGCGCCCAGGCCCCTCGTCATAGAAACCTCTGCCGAACTCAAAGACCATTCCATCAAATTCACCGAATTTGCAGACAATTTATTGGAACCAAAAATTATGTTTTCAAATAAACATTACCCCGGAATGGCGACCCTAATTACTCTGCCATCCATCGACTGGCTCCAAAAACCAAACATTCCGGGTACATCCATCACAGCAACACAGTGAAAAAACATCAATAAAGACCTGCCGGTAGGCCTGCCAGTCAGCCGTCGACAACACTAAACACCAAATTCCGATATGGCCAAAAAATACCGACAAACATTTCGAGGCGCTCTGGCTGCACTGCAATGGGATTTAGAGTGGAGAGGTTCAGTTTTTGAAATTTCACAACTTTGATTGAAAATAATTTGGGGTAATAAATGTTTGGATTGCTCGTAAAAATCAAAATACAACTCAGCGCCAACAACGGGAAGCTCATCATTGGGAGAACATTTGTGAAAATGTTCCGGGCTAACTCTCGATGTTTGACGGCAGCGCCAGAAATGTAAATTGAAGTGGCCTGAAACGTTTTCCATCCATCGAGAACACAGATTTGGTAGTGCTTACTACGCCGAGGCGCACTAGGCTAGGCTGGCAGGCAGCAAGCATTTAATGCTTACAATTAAATTTTATTTAACAATTTTTGTGTTTATTAAAATGAACTGAAGAGCAGCAGACGGACGTCGACGGCGATGTCCGCTTATTGGGCCGAATTCGGGTACCATGGCAATGGCGTTGTTGTTGTTGTTTATAGGCATTTGTTGAATGGTTTATTTAACGTTTAAATTGCCGGAATGTTTATATTTATGAGCGAAAAGTTCATTTATCGAAAATTTATTTGATGAGTTTCCAATTGAGATGGTGGCGGTGCGCGGCCAAAAGAAGTGTAAATAGGTTTGGGCATAACGCTTTGGCGTAGGACGGCAAAGGTTTTAGGCAATATGATAGGAAGTACTCTATAGATGGCAAATGGTATAACTTTCTTATAGAAGGATTTTAAAGTTTAGGGTCAAAGAGTAGGAGATAAAAAGAGTTGAAGTACACAAGAACACTCTCAAGAGAAGCCACGTATTTTAAGGATCTGAATCCGACTTATACAGGGCGAGTGAAAAATATTTAATTTAAATCGGCTGTTAAAAAAAGGACTTGCAGTTTTTTCAAATTTCTGGTTTTATTGGGAAGGTTGAACGTTTTGTTGTCTATAGCTCTAAAAGCCTCATGGTACATCATCAAATATTGATGAAATTGGGATAGATCAGCCACAAGCTCAGACAATATGGGTCATACCGCTTCCGGTTTCTGACAAAATCTTGAATAACTCAGTCAAATTTAATCGCATTGTAAGTTTATTCGCTTGTTGGATGCTGATTTTAATTCGGTATAATTGAGTTATTATGAAAATACAACAAGAACAATGGTAAAGAACCCAAAAAATGCAGGCAGCTCAAAGTTGTTTTTTGTAACGAAAATTCAAAATGTCTGTAGAAATTTGCCCATAACTTCAACAACTCTTCTTCGAAATAAAAGCATGTCGTTGAAAAGGTCAATTTCTCCTCTAAACACCGCCCTCCGTTTTTTGAAAATCAGTTGACAAATAAAGCAGTCGGTTCCTTTTACTCATAAAACCCGAAAGTAACGGTTTATGTGAATATCTCCTAAACTAGAGCGAACCTAGCACATCGGATGCCAGATTCGTGATCAGCAGACCCAAATCACCTAAATTTAACAACCGAACCATCTGCCGAAAATTTTTCAAATTTTGTTGTCCAGTGTAATTTTTTTAAATTTCTGGTTTCATTTTGGCACCGATAATTTCCAACAAAAATTTGGCGACAGAGTCCAAATAAAAAAAACTGACAACCCTGGTCCGTAAAATAAGCATGCTTCACCTAGTAAGATAAAATTACCAAATTACCTGGATAAGTGAGAAACTGTATTAGTGGGAAACCTCCTTAAGTGGGAATAAACAGATCTCGCATATACAGGTTCGACTGTATAAGGTTTAGCCTGGCCGAACTAAACGATGTTTTAACTTGTTTTTGACAAGAATGATCAACATTTAAAAAGGGACTTGTTGGATGGAATATAGTTTTTTCTACTAATGAGGTAACCGAACTAACTCAGGGACTTGTAATCGAAAATTTTACTGTAAGAGGTTTATCTTAGGGGGACGACTTAAAAATATAAGAATATTCTGACAACAAAATAGCCAACTTACATCTTAGCTGTGGATCCAGAGGTTAAAAAGGCTATAATGACGAACATTTCCTTTTTTGGTATAAACGCTTCCGTAGAACTGGTTCTCGAACTGATTACCTGGAAATAAAAGTAAGGGTTAATATCAGAGAACAAATTCGAAAAAAAATCAGACAGTTTTACTTTAAACCGTCTCACATCCTACCATCATGTTTAGTAACATGCTTCGTTCTACCCACTTTCATAGAACAAGCTTAAAAATGTATTACTTAGCATCAAAAAAAACCTTGGGTTTTCAAAGGATTCCAATGTCATCAATTTATTTATTGCAAAGCCAACTTATCCTAACCTCAGGATCCAGAGGTTATAAATACAATAATGTTTTATTTTCTTTGTAAAAACAGTTTCTGGTATAGCCGATGTAATGTAAAACGAGTTCTCGAATCCATTACCTGCAAATGAAAAAGAAGGGTTAATATCCGAGGACAACTTTGAAAAACAACACAGACATATTTACTTTAAGCAAACTGAAATACCTTTAACCATCATGTTGAATAATTAGCACACCCACTTTCATAAACCATGTTTCAAAATTTATAACTTAGTAAGGGCTAATCGAATCAAAAAACCCTTTGGGTTCCAACGTCTTAGGGTTAAAGCCAACATATTCTAACCTCAGGTTCCAGAGCTTAGAAATACCATAATGACGGACATTTCTTTTCTTTGTAAAGTCAGTTTCTGGTAAAGTCGCTTCCGTAGAACGAGTTCTCAAATTCATTACCTAGAAAAAAGGAAGGGTTAATTATAAGAGAACAACCTTGACAAAAATCAGACATTTTTACTTCAAGCAAACTGAAATACCTTTAACCATCTTGTTGAATAATTCTGTTTTCACCGATTTTAATGGTTTAACACGTGTTCTGTTCTACCCACTTCAATAGAACAATTTTTAGAATTTATTACTTGGTAAGGGCTGAACGCATGAAAAAAACCTTAGGATCCTAAAGGATTCTATTGTCCTAAATGTATTCATTTCAAAGCCAGAGATTATAAATTTGATAATGACGAACATTTCTTATTTATGTAAAGACAGTTTCTGTTATAGCCGCTTCCGTAGAACGAGTTCTCGAATTCATTACCTAAAAATGAAAAGTAAGTGTTAATATCATTCACAGACATTTTTACTTCAAACAAACCGATTTACCTCCAACCATCATGTTGAATAATTAACTTTCCAACGATTTTAATGGCTTAAACACGTGTTCCATTCTACCCACTTCCATGCAACAATTTTAAGAAGTTATTACTTGGTAAGGGCTGATCGCATGAAAAAATCGTTAGGATTCTAAAGGATTCCAACGTCCTGAATTTATTCATTTCAAAGCCAACTTATCCTAACCTCAAGATCCAGAAGTTATAAATTTCATAATGACAAACATTTCTTATTTGTGTAAAGACAGTTTCTGGTATAGCCGCTTTCAGAATTTATTACTTGGTAAGGCCTTATCTCAAGGAAAAACTTGAGGATTCTAACGTCATAAATAGGATCATTTCAAATATGAATTTTTTGATGCACTGCATAAATGGCAGTCAATTTGGCAGCAAGCACACCATTTAGGATCTGGTAGGTATATCCATTTTCATAGTAAGTGTATCCATTTCCATGGAGAATATTTGAGAGTTCATTACCCGGTATTTAAATGTAAGGACCAATCATAAGGCAAAACGTCAGGATAGCAATGAATTTCAATGTCATAAATCAAATCATGGCAAACATTTCTTTTTTTGTTTCACCAACAAACCCGTTCTAAGTCGATATGATATTCTTAAGTCGCTTCCATTGAACAAGTTCCCAAATTCAATGCCTGGAATAGAAATGTAAGGGTTAATGTAAGAAGACAACAATATAAGGGTTAACGTAAGAGGGCATCAGTATAAGGGTTAATATAAGAGGACAACAATGTAAGTGTTAATCTAAGGACAACATCGAGAACAAAATGCTGACCTTTTCAAGCAAATCGACTTACCTCCAAACTCGATTTCGAATATAGACGCTTCCGAAATAAGTTTCAAAATGGATAAGCTGGAATTAAAATGTAAGGTTTAAATTATACGACGCCTGCTAATAATACATTAGAGGAAAAGCTGATATTTTGCTAGAAGGGAAACTTGTATACATATATAGGAGTAAACAGCATATAAATAACTAGACAGAAAGTTCATCTTTTTAGTCCTAGCGGAAGAATATTTAATAAAGTAAATCGGACAACAATTTTCTTTAAATACGGGGAGCATTCTTACGGAATAGGGAGCAACTATAGAGAATTAAATCTTACGCTATTGAAAACATTCTGGCTCAATGGGATTTAATAAATTAGAGAATATTGCCTAAAGCCAACCTTCTACACGGTGACCAGATAAGAATGATGTGAAAAGTAATTTAAATTAAGCAACATCGGTGCAAAATTTCAAATTGATTTATTTTGAAGCTAAATTTAAGTCATTTTGTATGGAGTACTAATTATAGTCAGCTACATTTTTCACAGCAGGGAAATGAATAGACACTAAAGGCGCAGATTCGTTGTCACAGCCGATTTTTTTTGCCAACCGAATGATTGTGGTTGCGTCTACTCCATGTATACTATCAGCACAACTCAACGTTTGTTCGTGCTCTGGAATTTTTGGTTAATGCAACGTTATTAAATAAATTCATTGAGCTTTAGGTTTCCTTAAGGGTCAACCAATCAAAGTAAACTAATTTTGTAATCAAATCAAGATATACAGGGTGGACTATTTTACATTTTTAATTTGAATTGACTGTCAACAAAAGTAATTTAATAATGGAACACAATATCATTTATATGACTACCACAACTATTGTTTCGATTGTTTCGGTTCGAATCTCTTTAATAGCAACTTCGATTTCATGTTTTAACGCTTCAATTGCTTTGCGTAACATTTATCCTTAATGGCTCCCCACAGATGTAATCCAAAGGACTCAATTCACAGCTCCGAGGCTGCCAGTTGACATCACAATATCGGCTGATTATTCGCTTTTCAAAAACAGTGCGTAAAATATCGATGGTTAAGTTGGCTGTTGTCTAGCATGTGGACCCGTCTAGTTAAAAAAATGTCATGCATGTCATTCTCTTAAATTTTTGGAAACAAAAATTCGTTGAGCATGGCGCGGTAACGCTCACCGTTGACGGTAAAGGTGGCTCCTTGTTTATTTTCGAAAAAAAATGGCCTAATAACTCGTTGTGTATGCATTGGCTTCTCAATAGGCATGTGTGGGTTCTCGTATATGCGGCAATTTTGATTATTGCGAATGTTTAATATGATGCGAATAATTCGCATATGCGGACATTCGTTACATCCCTAGTGTCAACGACTATCATAGATTTTTCAGCCTAGGTTTTTCCTCCTAGATTTTTCAGCCTAGGTTGTCCTCCTAATCTGTTGGTACAAAAATTATATCTGGCCCAGATCACTGTTTTGTGGGAAGTTTGTTTGTTATTAAGATGTGGGACAGAATTTACGGTTTCTTTCATGGCATTTTGGGGAACTATTTTTCGTGAAGCTATTCGTTCTATAAAGTATCAGAAGGTCGTTGTTGGTCAACTACAATTTTTCTACACACATACACATATTTTGTAATACACTCGTAATCATAAAAATGACAAACTATATAAACAATTTAAATTAAATATTTGTTTTTTTTTTGACGATATCAATAAAATAATTTGTGGCTAAACAAATCAATTGTGAAAATTGAATCCCTACAAATGGGTATCAGCAAACGGCGATGATATTACAAAAGTGCGTACGATTTCACTGAGAGGTAAATAAAGGGGGGTGCTTGTCGCTAGCTGGCGATGGTAGGCCGGCCAACCGCAATGAGTTTTATGAAATTCTATAAAATATAAAAAGTTTATCAATTTATCAATCCATATAACAACTGATGGCTATTCAAGGGGATGAGAGTGAAGGGTAAAGGTGGGGGATTTGTAATACTTACCAGGTGTATAAAGCGCTGGCACTTGTTGGTGTAAAATTTAACTATGATTAACTTAACTGATAACAGGCAAGTAATGAAACCAGCACAATTGTTGGCTTTATAATACAAGTATAATCAAAAAACGTACACACTTTTATGGACTTCCCCTCCCCGGGTAATCCATCAAATGCCGGCCATAAAGAAAGCTGTTCGTTGTCGTTCATTTGCTGGGGCATTTCTAGCCTGTAGCGGCAAGGAAAACAACTTTCGTTTTTAGCTGTCTGGCATTACTTAAATTTTATCTCATGGCCCAAAAGTGTGTGTAATGAAGTGAATTTTCAAAATATTTACTTACTTGCCATCCCAGAAATCCCTTGGGTAATGACGCTTTGTACACGAAATATGTGTCATGTCATTGATCTCTCGGTCAGTGCACAGTGGTTTATACAGAGGAAGTTGACTATAAATATATAAGACTGGTTAGGTAAATTTTTGTATGTAATTCACGGCGGTATTACTTACTGTGTTCACACAGCATTTCATTAAGGAACTTCGATCAATCAGCGAGCAGTACATGAGTACATACTGCTTTATGCTGACTTCGAACGGCTCATGCGTTTTTTAGAAAACGTTTTTTTAGAGATAAATCTCTTACTTCTAAAGTGACCGGCATTAATCAGGTGGAAACCTGCTGCTAAAAAACTGCTAGATGTTCATAGCCGGAGTAGAACCTGGATTTACAGTCGGAGTTGAAACTGGATTTACAGTCGGAGTTGATCCTGGATTTACAGTCGCAGTTGAACCTAGATTTACATACTAGCCATCACATCAGAGCGGCCCACATGGCTTAGAGATAAATCTCTTACTACTAAAGTCGCCAGCATTTGAAAAACTGCTAGATGTTCATAGTCGGAGTTGAACCTGGATTTACAGTCGGTGTTGAACCTGGATTTACAGTCGGAGTTGAACCTAGCCATCACATCAGGGCAGCTTACACGTTCCGTTTGCAACACCTGAAAATATTGATAAGAGACACCAAATTATTTTATAAGTATATTATTGATAGCCGTAAAATTCTAAGACGATCTAGCTATGACCATCCGTCTGTCTGTCTAATTAAAGCAAGGTCGCGGTCAAACAAAATAAGTCAATGAAAACGAAAAAAAATTTAAATTCCTCACTATGATAGCTTACAAACATAGTCTGTTGGGGATTATAAATGGGCGATACCGGCTTATACGAAAAATGTTTTCCTTTAAGGAAATAAAGGGGCGTGGCTGCTTGACCCAAAAACGGCCCCAATTGTCCTTAGAAGCTTTTACTTATAAATATAGACGTATGATCATTTAAAGTTTAATTAAGTTTAATTTAAAGTTTAATTTATTTAAATTCAAATTCCATTTTAAATTTGTTATGGATGTATTTTCATACACTTAGGAGCCAAAAAACTGTCCTAATAGACAAAACAAGAGATCTCTAGTAAATAAGGGCATATCAGTATATTATATTTTACGACTTATCCAAATGCGGATTTATCCTTAAAATTTAACTGTTCACACACAAAAAATTATTTGGAAATCGGTTGGAACTACTGAAATTCCGTTGAAAAAAAGTTTCGGTTGCAAAAAAATTTCGGTTGCAATCAATCGTTATGGATATTCGGTTCGACATACCAAAAGATGATAAATATGATCATCGCATTGTAAAGACAACTAATTTATCGGTAATTTAAATGAATCGCAAATAATGTGTTTAGTTTCTATAACTAGTGGTTGGGACAAACAATAGTTTAAAAAACACTTTGTTGTTGTAACCAATTATTGGCGATGATAACTTAAATTGCATCATTACCAAAAGGGTTGTTAAATGGAATTTTTTTTTGGGCTTAAGCTGTTTAAAAAAAAAAATAATTCGATTATTACTGACTCAACGCCACTCGATTAACCACATTTTTTGGAGGATAATTCGTATGTTCCCCGAAACTTGAGTTCCAATTACTGAAAATTACAGAGCTTCAAATAATATTTGGTTAAACTGATGGAATAATCGAGGTGCATGGAACCATTGGAACCAATCATTCGGTTATGGCAATGAATCTGTTCTCTGCGTGTGGTTTAGGGCCGGGCTAATAGACCCAAATAACCTAAAAAACGTCCTTTATAGTCGAACAAAAAAGGCTACGAGTAAATATGAACAAATTAAATTTAAAATCAAAGGAAATTTCGTAACGAATTGATATATGGAATAATTTATAACAGAAAAATGAAATTGGGGTCGGACTCATAGACCAAAGGAGCCAAAAGAGAAGAAAATTACCGTCAAATAAAGCGACCACATGAAAATATAGACATAAGGGTACTTAGATATAAAAAAAAACACAACAAATATAAATATAATAAATATAAATATTCATAAGACTACTTAGAAAGTATGGCTCGTAATCATCGACCCTAGAGTTACAAGACACACTTTGGAATTCACAATTACTAATCAGATCCAGATCAAAATTTGCGACTATAGGGACCATAAATATAATATTTTTGTTGCCTTTTAAATGGCAAATCCACGGTGAAGGGTCTATAAGATTCCAGCTAGCCGAACATACTAACGTTTTGTTTTGGAAGATTTTCACAGTGTTTAGATATAAACACTGCAAGAAATAAACACAGGAAATTTTGAGTTAATGCCGTTCAGCTTAACATGTGTTATTCAAAAGGCATTTATAGGCACGCGACTTTCGGTTCACTTTCTTTTGCATTAGCGAATCTGCAATGGAGGTTTTATAAGATTCAACCTAGCCGAACTTACTACGTTTTTTTTGATTTTTGATAAAAATAATGCAGAAAACAATCGAAGTTTTGTACAGTTGGTGGTTATGGCCATTGCATAAAATTAACATAGAAAATTTTGAGTTAATGCAGTTTAGCTGAGCACGTGCTATTCAAAAGGCTTTTGTTTGTGCGCGATTTTCGGTTCAATCGCGACTTTGTTATATGGCTGTGACCTGGGTCAAGGTTAGTATGTCCTTGTATCGGGTGATTAATCTAGAGGTATTTTTTTAAAATACAAAAATACATAAATACAAATCAAGTGTGGAGTCTTAATTGTTCATTCGAAAGGACACTTTCTTCCATTTATTTTTTGAGTATAATTTCCTTTAAATGTTGGCCGCAACAACGCCTCAAGGTGTCAATTCTGAGGGTAAAATTTTGGATGACTCGTTCGGTATGACGTTAATGACACGCGTAATGTTGGCTTCCAAAACCTGAATCGCAGCTGGTTTGTCAGCATAGATTTGGACTTTACGTAGCCCCAAAGAAAAAAGTCTAAAGGTGCGATATCACACGATCTAGGAGGCCAACTCACCTGTCAGGTAGCATAAAGATTGATATCATGGCGCGATAGCGAGCATCATTCACGGTAACGTTCCATCATAATTGTTGATAAAATATACATCGATGATTCTACCAGCTTATAAACCGCACTAAACTGCGGTTTTCTCTGGGTATAATGGCACCTCTTGAACCTCTTTTTGTCAGCCCAAAAGCGGCAATTTTGTTTACTGACGTTGCCGTTGAGCCAGAAATGGGCCTCATCACTGAACAAAATTTTGGTCGAAAACAGCGGATCTTCTTCGAGCTTTTGAATAGCCAAAACAGTCGAACGGCGACGAACAGGAAGAAGTGTAGGTCATTCCATAATGAAATGGCAAACAATACTCGTACTGAAAAGAAAAAAATAAATTTTAATACAACTCAAGAGTAATCTGTGAAAAACACCCGTATTGAAAAAAATACCTCTAGATTGATCACCCGTTATGGCTGCATTAGGTTGAGGGATCTAATAGTCTTATGTGCATTTTGATTCTAATGGGCTGGAGTGTAGGTAGCTGGTCCCAACTTTAAGTCTCATATCAGGCATTTCAATAACAGATTGTTGATAGCGGCAGTAGCATCTGAAGCTGAAAATAAAATTATTTTTGCAGTTAGAAAACATTGAAGTTTTTACACAATTTCAAATATGACATTATTTTTAACATCTGGAAAAATGTATAGCCTCTTCAAGGCCATAATTACTTTACTTCTGATTCGAAAATACGAGGGTTGCTATATATTTTGCTGGTCTAGGCAACACTAAGTGTTGCTGGCGCCATCTGACATTTTCATTGGAAAGTTTGACATTTTTTAGCATAAACTTACTCAGAACGTTTTGACGTATGACCATCATTTGTGTTGTTTACAGTGACTTGAAAAAATCAATTTGGCCAAAAAATGGAATTGACTAGTAAACAGTTTCGTGCGATCATTTTTCACAACTTTCGACGTGGATTATCACGACAAGAGTGCATCGATGAACTTAAATCTTTGTATGGTGATAAAGCACCATCTTGCAGCACTGTGAAAAACTGGTTTAATGAATTGAATCGTGGCAGACGCTCGCTCAAAAACGAAGGTCGGGAAGTTCGTCCAAAACGCCCGTTGTGCCAGAGAACATTGATGCCGTGCGTGAACTGATAATACAAGATCGTCATGTGACATACAGTGAGATAGGGGCATCCTTGGACATTTCTTTCAGCAGCATACATTCGATATTGCATGAACACCTTGCCGTAAAAAAGGTTTGTTCTCGTTGGATCCCACACAATTTGACAATCGCTCAAAAAAGGCTCTTGCGGATTGGGGCATAGCAATTTTGAAAAAATGTGATCGCTGTGCTTCAAAAGCCGATTCTAAGATCGCCACAGGTGACGAATCATGGATCTATGCGTATAAGCCCAAAACAAAACAGCAATCGACCGTGTGGGTCTTCAAAGACGAGCCAAATCCAACGAAAGTTGTTCGTGGTAGAAGCACTTCGAAGCAAATGGTTGCCTGTTTCTTCGGCAAAACTGGTCATGTGGCGACTGTTCCGCTTGAGCAGCGTAGGGCGGTCAATTCCGAGCGGTACACCACAATTTGTTTGCCCGAAGTCTTCGGAGAAATTCGAAAAACGAACAAGAGAAGACGAATCCTTGTGCAACATGACAATGCGAGCTCTCACACATCGGCTCAAATCAGCGCCTTTTTGACTGGCCAAAACGTCCAATTGATGGGTCATCCGCCGTACAGCCCTTGGCACCCAATGGCCTCTTTTTATTCCCGCACATCAAGAAAAAAATTTTCGTCGCCAGAAGATCCTGTTGAAGCGTTCAAAAACCATGTTTTGGAGGTGTCCCAATCGGAGTGGAAAAATTGCTTCGGCAATTGGTTTGAGCACATGCAAAAGTGTATAAATCATGCTGGAGAATACTTTGAAAACAATAAAACCATTTTTGATGATGCATGTTCATTATTAGGCCAGAAATATATATAGCAACCCTCGTACAAAATACAGTAAAAACAGCAGAAACAGCCCCGATTCAGCGCAGATTTTACCATTCACTCTGCCATCCTCTAATTTCCTTCAAGCTTAAAATAAGTTCGGTTCGACTCGGCTTTGAGCGCGCTCTCTCCCATGAAGGGAAGTAAAGTTTAGATCTTAAAATTCAGCTTACTGTTCCGCCTTTTTCCTTTTTACCATTTACCCAAAAGTGTGCCAGTGTATTAACTGTCATCCCACGTTAGCAGTTTGTAAAGTGTATTGTCTAACATGATTTCCTACACTAAACCACTGTGCGGCAGCTGTAGATCCAATGGGCGTAAGTGTCAATGACGCCGATGAGACAACGAATGTGTAACTTTTGTTAACAAATCGATCATTTTCACTTTTATTCGTGCATGTGAGGTAATTGGGGAAATGTAGAAACATGCTTGCCTGCTTTCATTACTGACTTGGAATAAACGCCATTCCAAGCTACACTTGTTCGTTCCGATCGATTTTAAAATTGAAAGTACCTGATGAATTCATTTCTTGTTTTCTTTTTGTGTGTGATGAAAGTACATTTCCCCTTATTACCATTTTTGGGTAAACGACAGTTTTTTTTAAATGCCTTCTCTATGTGCGGCTTTCAATCAATATTTCGTTTTTTGGATTTTTTTAATGTTCGATAAGATCGTAAATGTCGATTTTGTGAGTTTCGTATGTATGTCAGTGCCATCACAACTGAAAATGATAATTTTCGTTTTTTGTTTTTGGTTCTCTAGCTATGCTTGCGGTTCTTTCAAGTGCTGTTGAGTGGTTGATTTCGTTGGTGCTGCATGTTGCAGGCTGACATTTACATTTGACAACCGCATCGCAAAGAAAATACTGAAAAAACACACAAAATAAAAATAATCAAAACGATTAAATGTACAATTGATATGACAGGTACTTGTGTTATTGGTAATCCACTAATCGCTCTTGCGAAGGTATGATAAGAATTTTTAATGCTGCTCGACGCAATGTCCAAGTCAGCGGGGCAAACGAAAATTGAAATTGTAATTTTAAATGTCCAACATGACACTGACATTTTCGGTGGCAGTTAAAATGTATTGTAAGATAAATGTTGTATACACACAGAGGACAGATTTATTGCCATAACCGTTTTTTTGCTAGTCGACTACTCCATCAGTACAACCGAATGTTAGCGGTTACTGTGTAATTTTCATTTATTGGAACTAAAATATCGGTGAATTTTTGAATCCAAAAATCCACATGCTGGACTTTTTTAAGGCAAAAATTTAAATTTAAACACTTCAAGTACTCTAAAAATGGAGATGGAATTGATGATGGAAGGAATTCTTTTATATTTCTATATATATTTCTGGCCTAATAATGAAAATGCAAAGATTTATCATCAAAAATGGTTTTATTGTTTTTCCAAGTATTCTCCAGCATGATTTATACACTTTTGCATGCGCTTAAAACAAATGTCGAAGCACTTTTTCTACTCCGATTGAGACACCTCCAAAACAGGGGTTTAGAACGCTTCAACAGCTGCTTTGGGCGCCAAAATCCTTGACCACGCATTTTTTTCTCGATGTGCGGGAATAAAAAGAAGTCTCGGGTGCCAAGTCAGGGCTGTACGGCGGATGGATGACCCATCAATTCGACGTTTTGGCCGGTCAAAAAGGCGCTGGTTTGAGCCGATCTGTGAGAGCTCACATTGTCATGGTGTACAACGATTTGTCTTCTCTTGTTCGTTTTTCGAATTTCTCCGAAGACTTTAGGCAAACAACTCGTGGTGTACCACTCAGAATGGACCGTCCCAAGTTGCTCAAGCAGTACAGTCGCCACATGACCAGTTTTGCCGAAGAAACAGGCAACCATTTGCTTCGAAGTGCTTCTTCCACGAACAACTTTCGTTGGATTTGGCTCGTCTTCGAAGACCCACACGGTCGATTGCTGTTTTGTTTTGGGCTTATACGCATAGATCCATGATTCGTCACCTGTGGCGATCTTAGAATCGGCTTTTGAAGCACAGCGATCACATTTTTTCAAAATTGCTATGCCCCAATCCGCAAGAGCCTTTTTTTGAGCGATTGTTAAATTGTGTGGGATCCAACGAGAACAAACCTTTTTTACGGCCAGGTGGTCATGCAATATCGAATGTATGCTGGTGGCAAGAATGCCCAAGGATGCCTCTATCTCACGGTATGTCACATGACGATCTTGCATTATCAGTTCACACACGGCATCAATGTTCTCTGGCACAACGGCCGTTTTGGACGAACTTCCCGACATTCGTCTTTGAGCGAGCCTCGGCCACAATTGAATTCATTAAACCAGTTTTTCACAGTGCTATAGGATGGTGCTTCATCGCCATACAAAGATTTATGTTCATCTATGCACTCTTTTCGTGATAATCCACGTCGAAAGTTGTGAAAAATGTTCGCACGAAAATATTCACGAGTTAATTCCATTTTTTTGCGTACGTCAAAACGTTCTGAGTACGTTTATGCTAAAAAAAATGTCAATCTTTCCAATGGAAATGGCAGATGGCGCACAGGTAGCACTTAGTGTTGCCTAGGCCAGAAATATATATAGCAAACCTCGTAAACGTAATCGTGTGACAACTTCAATGGACTGTTTGGAGTTGTTTAACCGCAATTAGAATGAGCTTTTGCGGCGTTTTGTAACTGTGAATGAAACATGGATCCATTACAACAGTCTGGAGACCAAGCAGCAGTCTAAACAATGGGTTTCTTCGGATGAACCGGCCCGGAAACAGGCCAAGGTGTCTTTGTTGGCCAATAAGCTGATGGCAACAGTTTTTTGGGATGCACGCGGTATAATCCACATCGATTTCCTTCAAAAGGGAAAAACAATAAACGGCGAATATTATGCCAACTTATTGGACCGATTTAACTTAGATTTAAAACAAAACGACCCCATGTGGCCAGGAATAAAGTTCATTTTCATCAAGATAAAGCACGGGTACACACGTGTGTCAATGGCAAAATTGCATAAACCGGGTTGCGAATAGGTACCTCATCCTCCATATTCTCCGGATTTAGCCCTCAGTGACTATTTCCAATTTACAAACCTAAAGAAATGGCACGGTGGAAAGAGATTCAGCTCCAACAATGAAATTATGGATCAAACAAATACCTATTTTATGGACCTCGAAAAATCCTATTTTTTGGAAATGATATAAAAATTGGAGAAACGTTGGAAACGTAAGTGTATTGAGCCAAAAGGGAGATTTTTGCAAAACAAATGTTTTATTTGAAAAGTCACGGAATTATTGATATGCCCTCGTAGACCATTAAGTGAGTGAAGGCCTTGCCGGCAGAACACATATATACTTATAGAGCCGTCCCACAGCAACGGCGAAACGACGCTCAAGAGTTTGCTTTAACTTCAATGACTTACTTTCCCTTCACCCAAATGACAGATAACAACAAATCTAATCTAATTAGCTTGTGGAGTAATTCACTCTTTTAAAAAATGTATAAACAAAAAATGATCATAACAAAACAAAAATCAAAGGAGGTAGGATATTAAAATGTTGAACAACACTGACTTATAAGCTGAAGCATCTCAATATTCTCATACTCTACTCGTGTTATTGCAATTTCTTTGGACAAGGTTCTTCTCGCATTTCCTTAACTTGCGACATCGCTTTCAGGCGGCTATTGTTGCTACGTCCTGCAGTGTTGCGTTATGGGCAGCATTCCTGGCTTTTCATACTCTCCGAAGGGGCTTCTACTGGGGCGATATTCAGTACCCCTTTTATATCCTTCAAAATAGAATGAAATGAAAACTTAATTTGATATTCCCTTTAGGCCTATAACCTTACAAAATCCTCATTGAATCACCAAAGTCGTTCAAAGCTCAATATTTGAGGTTGTGATTAACAAAAAAACCTCATCATTTTTATAACAAAGCAATCAATACCGAAGCCCTACTTTTTGGACTTCATTACACACAAAAACCACTCACATCAAAAAAGATCAATTACTTAGGGGCTGTTTTCGTTGTATTATTTATTTTTTTGCAAAATACAATTTATTTTAATTACAACATTTAAACAGAAACCAACAAGAAAAATGAAAACCATTATTTATGTTAGCACTTTTGGCACGAAAAAAAACCCGACACTCACACACTGAAAAGAGCCCGAAAAAAACTGATATATGATACTGGATTTGAGTTGCATCTGACACATCTGCCACATGCCACACATGGTCGTAAACGCCACGCCACGCGAAGCGAAGCTCAACGCAACGTGTTGCTTTAGTTAACACCGAACCATCAAAAAGGCACCAAACCAGCAAAAACTCGGTAAAATTTACAACCATTTGTTGGCGAAGGAAAAACGTTAATATCGCAAGTTTTTTTGTATTTTTGCTTTTTTCTGGTTCAGTGCAACACCATGTTGCAAATCAAAAAAGTAAAAAAATTGCAACCAAAAAAATACGCTCACAGTCCACCCCGAAGAACCACCACACATTGTGGCAACATCAGATGTGGTTCCACTGCATGTGAGGCAAGCATCAAGAGCACCCACAAAAACAAATTCGCACCAGAGACCGGGTGAACTGAAAATTGCAACAGTGTCTAGTGAGTGGTGGCATGGGCCAGCCTAAGCCTGGCCGCATCATTGATTTTCACATGCCCAAGTGTCTGTCGGTTGGTCTGTTCAACCGTTGGACTTGCCATAGCAGTGAAAAATGCTGTTTCATCAAAATCCAGCCCAACTAAAATTAATACTAGACACCAAAACAAAATAACAAAAAAAGAAAAAACACACAACAAACAATGTGAACTGGTAAATGCTATGGTCCAATGCGATTTGTTTGTAGGCTATAATAACTTTTTAGTTAAACCAATAAATTTTTTTTTCAAATGTACACTGATGAAGCTTGCGATTTTTTTTGTTGAGCGGCGAAAAAATTCAAATTCATCTTTCATAAAAAACATAATTTATAAAAATCGAATAAAATGTCCAAAATGACAAAAAAAAATTTAAACACGTTTTATTCAAAGTGAAACCAAAAAGTTTTTCAAAAGGCAGTCGAAAAGACCTTTAGTTGCTATCAGGGATGACTTTTGTTTCGCTGAACGCTACTTCACCATCTTCACACCCCCCCAACAACGAGTGTGATTTAAACCATGTTCAATGCACACAGTTGCTAAATTAACGAGAACTTGACTTCAGTAAAGTATTTTACCGAACAAAGTAAACACAATGAAAATCTCTGTGTTTACTTTAAAATGTAATAAGGCGATAAAAAAAACTTTTTAGTTAAACCACTAAATATTTTAAATGTACGCTGAAGCTTGTGATTTTTCGGCGGAAAAAGTTTACGCTGGGAAATCCGCCAGTGGACTCACTCTCTTACATTGAATTAAGCAATTTCTAAATATTTCTTTCAAAATTTACAAAAATGAAGTTTAATGTCAACAGAAGTCCAGAATACGCAGTAGATATAAACAGCTAAAATGTTGCATGCAACCAATATAGGGTGATCAATGTAGAGGTCTTTATTGCTCATTCGAAATGACATTTTATGACATTTACTTTTTGAATATAATTTCCTTTAAATGTTGGGCGCAACTACACCTCAGGGTGTCTATTCTGAGGGTTAAATTTTGTATGAAAACTGTGGTTTTCGCGGTGTTACTCTTTCCATGATGAAATGGCAAACAATACCGAAAGAAAAGAAAAAAAGTTTAACGCAACTCACGCGTTATCTGTGAAAAAAAACCATATTGAAAGAAATACCTCTAGATTGATCACCCTAAACCTTTTTTATATTCAAAATCGATGATGTGCCGGAACTAATAAGAAACAGAGTTTAGTCTTTTCGAAGCAGAAGAGATTATTTAAAAATAAAAACTTTAAACACTAATAACACTGTTCTGCAACAAAATCGTCCTTTGGAAAAACCAACTGATCTTTATGTAAAATAATCTCCATCATGTATAGTTTTCGAGATATCGTAAAAATGAAATAAATAAAAATGTTGCTGATTTTTTTTATTAATTGGCCTAAAACTTTGGCAATTCTTATCCGATTCATTTGAAAATGTAAATAGTAAAATCTAAAATCAATTAAAAATAGTGAAAGTTTTTTTTTGTTAAAAAATTTTGTTTTCAACTGCCGGTTGAACCCGGAATTTGGAGCTCTCCCACTCGTTCATCATAAAGAATAATACATTCTCGTTTCTGACGTGGTATATTTTTTCATAATAAGACGAAAATTGTCTTTGATATAGTTTTGCAAAATATACCATATCTTGAAAACTATAAGTGACTATCAAAATGGGCAGCCGTAGCCAATACATTTCACCAATTGTTTAGTTGATTCTAAAGAAGAAACAACAGAAAGGTCTCGACAACAAGGATCTCTCTCTCTATAAACTGTTCAAGTCGTAATATGTTTTTTATTTGCATACTAAAAAATAATCAAACAAGAAGACGTTACATCGGGTCCATTTGCACGAGATGGGATGAAACTAAAAATCAACTCGATCTGATAGTTCAAGAAAATTTTATACATTTTACATTCTTACGAAGCAAAAGTGTGGTAATTAATTGATTAATTATATTTCATGGATTATTTTATTTTAATTTACGGATTTGTGTTGCCTGCGTACGACAAATACGGCGAAGAACCCTCTTTCTCTTTGGTGTAAACAAAGAGAAACAATGTTGCCATAATACACACAATTTTCTTTAATGTTGCCGGATTACCATGTTGCCAAATCACTAGGTTACTTAGATAGTCGTAGTTACCACCTATTCCATCTGCCCTCCACCAAAAAACTGTTTGTGCGAACCAATTTTGTTGTCTACCAAACAAAACTTTATTTTCAAGGGCAGTAGGGTGCATAGAAAATGTGTTTTTAAAAAACAAAAACTCATTTATTTGAGTTTTGCACGTTGTTGTCTGTTTGCTTTTGGCAAATATGGACATTTTGTTGAAATGGTTTGTAAATATTTCCAGCGACCGACCGGTTGGACAACAACTCGGCGCGGACACTCAATCACTCTTGCACTCGCCACTTGAGGTGTGTGTGCGTGCGTGTTTTGTCGGTACCAATTCAAGCCAATCTAGGTCAGTAGTGACATTTGCAATATTTGCCATAAAGCACAACAACAACAACCAAAAGCAAAATTAACAAAATAGTTGTTTTTTGTCTTTTTGTTTTAAACACCGACTGCTTAAATATGGACTTAATGTGCTGGGCAACTTGTCAGCAAAGGCACACAGTGACGACAACTGCTGCACCAATAGACGGAGGACGGACGTATCGATGGAACGACGACCGTCCGGCCGGAACGGTGGCAACACCACCAAAGTACTGTAGCACCAACTGCTGTTCGGCTGTGGCAACTTCAACTAGCATTCAATTTAATTATGTCGCAAGTACGAGTTCAACAACACACGTTGTTGCCCAGACTGTTGCTAGCTTTTGTTCACTTCACTCGCGTCATTGCATTTCACTCAATCTTTTGTGAGTTGCCGTGTTGCTGCAGTAAAGACCAAAGTAGTACTTAAATGTTGTTGCTGCTGCATCAGCGTTCGTGTCTTTTGTTGCTGTTTTCTTAACTACAGCAAAACGAGTTTGTGTCCCCTCCCCCCACCTAGTGCTTTGGCCAACATTAGTAGACAAAGGGGAGACTCTAACAAAAACTGTTGTTAATTCTGGTTTAAATTCAGTTGGCAGCACATGGTGGACTTTACCGTGTTTGGGTCTATTTTCCCATGTTGCTGTTGCTGCTGGTACTGTCCGAAAAGCGTGCAACTTTAGTTGTTGTTTTTGCACGAGCAAAACAAAAAAGTTAAAATTGTCAACAGAAACACTTCTTAAGTTTCTGTGCAAATTGAAAAAAGTTCCTAGTTTTAATTAAAAATTTCGTAAGCAATTTTTTTGTGCTTCGGTCATCAGTTGCTGGTGTTGTTCCTGAAGTGGGCTAATTGTTAGTTAGAGGACACAGACTTTATTTGGGACAACATAAAAAATGTCAAGATGTGCATGTTTTATAGAGACAGACAGCAGAGATTTTCATTTAGCGGAAAAGATTTTTGATTGGCACTTTGACAAGAAGAAGAGTAACAAGCATAAATGCATTGCAACAGGATCCGATAGTATGAGCCAAGAAATACGCTGGTTCAGTCGTGCATGAATCACCCTGTTTAGAGTGTATACACATAGAAAAAAGAAAACCCTTAAATGTCAACCAAAAAATTGATATGCGAATTTTATCAATTAAAAATTTCGTAAATAAACTAAACTATTTATGAGATTTTGCAGTGATATTTAATGAATGGAAACAATAACAAAATTCATGCACTGTATCATTTTTTTAATATGTATGAAGTTTGGGGGATTTTTAGTGTGTTCGATAGAAAACTCTACTGCTGGCAGTTCTCGTTAAATGTGAAGCGGCCCATTCGTTGCGTGGGGTCTTATGATGGTAAAGTGGTGCTCACCGAAGCTGCTGTTATCGCAGCATGTAAACAAGTCCTTCGGACTGCTTTACGAAGAAATTTAATTAACAACTTTTCTTGTAAATATGTATTTTTCATCGCCTGATAGCAAAAATACTTTATAACTTTGTAATTTAAAAATTTTACATCGCCCAATACGAAATTCTTTTTGATAAATGGCTTACAATTAATTTGTTAAGAGGTGAGTTTGTTTATCGCTTGAAATCTGAATAAATTTAAGTAAATATGTAAAATTTTTTATCATAGAATTTCTAATTTTTTGTTTGAATATTTGCATGTTTAATTGAGCAGACTTTTTTTGTTTACAAATTTGTTATTCCGTTTGCAACACTTCCAAATATTGATCGGAGACCCTATAAATACAAAATATACTACAGATCATTGTAAATTTCTAAGACGATCTAGCCATGACTGATCAAATGTCCATGAGTCTATTGTAATCCCGATAACACTCAAACAAATTAAGCGAGGACCCTGTACTTCTGCTTGATGATAGATTATAGCCATTCGCTGTTAAGACTTGTTAATGGGGGAAATCAACCGAGAGAAAAAAGTTCCCCTTTATGGGACTAAAGGTACCTAGACAACAAGTAAAGTTATTTTAAGTATCAACATATCCTAAGCCATTTAGGACAAACCATGGGATAAATCGGTACTAATAGTTGAGACGCTGGTTGCTGGAACTCTCAATTCTTGTGGTACGAAAAATCGATCCCCGACGTGTATTTTGCTAGGGCCCTAAAAACGATCCGTATGATGAGAACGAGCGACGAATAGTAAATATGTAAATAAAGCAATTTTCAGACCCCCTTAGGGTCAGAAGAAGCGACCACTACTCAATAGGAACACAGGGGTATTCAAATCAAATATGGATTTATTTTAATGATTTGGCTGAGATAAAGGATGGATGTGTGGATCCTAGGGACCCAACAAAGGAACCTTCTGGTCGAAAGAAACGACCAGTAGTAAATATAATTCTTACTTTTAACCATAAGGGAAATCTCGATATGAATACTAATATGGTTAAGGCTAAGATTAGGGTCGGAGTCATGGACTAAACGGGTCCAAAAAAACGACAAATTATGGTTAAGTGAATCGACCTATTTGGACATATGGTACTCAAAATGAAAAAAAAAATCTACATGAACGCAACCATGAATTTTTTTTTACACATTTAAATGAGATTTGGGCTCGAACTCGTGAACCCTACAGACCGAAAAAGTCCGTTGTAGTCAGAACAAGTGTACACATTCCGACGAGCCGACTCTTTTATTCTCGCCCGCATGGATTATGTTTATGTAAGGCATTGGCAGTATGGGGGAAACGCTGTTGTTGTAGTGGCAACTGTGTTCTGGGGTAACAATCCATGGCCGTTGAATTGCTCTTCTCGTCAATCCGTTCCATAAACCGGCTGTCATGAAATCGGTATGGGGTGATATGGTTGTGTTTGGTGGTTCCATGTTAGACGAGACCTATTTTTCGGGACCGAATCTACCACTGGCCCATTGGTAATTTTTGAGCTCGTAGATAAATCTTAAAAGTGCATGTCTGTATTAGTGATATAATTCCACTGTTCAGAGTAATCCTATATTAATGTTCGAAAGGAACTATTTTTCAGCACCCTATAAACTTAAGACTCAAGGCCTTAAAGTTAGTCGTCTTTTAGAGTTTTTAAAATATTCGGACTCAAGGCGATATCTGGTTTTTGTATACCCCCGCAAGGGAAGAGTGTAAGTTATCACCTCATTTCACTTAGGTGATCCTAAGAGCTCCCCTGCAAGAATAAAATACATCTTAAATAATCCCATTCATCCCCTATGTTTGTAGGTAACATGGAGCGAGTTCTTGGTAAAAACATTGATGCTACCAGTCACTGATGTGCTACGATGTTGTACCAGAGACTCAAGTATCTAGTCACTGGAGGTCGGGATCCCCTAGAACAGTTGTTTTAGCCAGACCTGTTGGGCCAACGGTCCTTCGGGGAGTTTCAAGGTGGCATTGGTTTGCCGCCTAAATCGCAGGTAAAGTAGAAAGTTGGTGTTGCGTATAAGCCGGGTGTTATGACCCATAAGTACTAATGCTGTAACATGGTACTTAACCCCTCAAAAAAAGCTAGGTGGTGCCCACATACTTAGTATGGACATAAATACTGTTACAACATTGAACACACCCATTTCAATAGTAGAACTGAACATACCCCTTTAATGTCAAATGGGTTTTGAATGCTAACCTCAATAGAGTTAGTCTGTAACGGGATTTTAAAATTGTTTCAACTTTCATCATGAAGTGGTCAGATAATGAGAACCGTATGTAACCGCTGTAATAGCGCTTTTCAAGTGTGAAATAAAAAAAGCGATATTTTCAAAACGCTCCGGCCACTAGTTCGAACACCGCATGTCATCAAATCCGTTAAATCAAGAATTCGCAGAAATCCGCTCCGAAAACAGAAAATCATGGCCCGTGAGATAAATATCACGCAAAAGTCCAAGAGTCGAATCATTAAAAAAGACTTGAGACTTGGGGCTTTCAAACGACGTACCGGACATTTATTGACTGCAGCTTTAAAAAAAAAATAGGATTGAAAAATGCAAATGTCTTTTGGTGAAGCACGCTGATAACTTGCACAGAAAAATTTTGTTGACCGATTTTGTTTTACCGTTCAGGAAAAATTTAACAAGCAAAATGATAGAGTGAATGCGCAATCATCTAATGAAGCATCTGAACTGATCCCAAGGGTGGAAAAGAGACAGCACCCAGCTTAAGTCATGGTTTGTAGGGGTGTCTCTTACGATGGGGTCACTGATATGCATTTTTCCGGACAAGGAGTCAAAACATCGGTCAAAGTTTAATAAGAAACCGTTTTGGAAGCTGTTGTGAAGCCTCTTAACAATTCCCTGTTCCAAAACCAGCCATGGACTTTCCAGCAGGATTCTGCGTCGGCCCATAAGGCTAAAACGTCCCAGGCCTGGCTTCAAAACAATTTGCCAGCGCTCATTTCCTCTGAAGAATGGCCCTCGGGCAGTCCAGATTTGAATTAGATTTGGATTACAAATTGTGGACGGTTTTAGAGGACAAGGTTGTCACAAAAGATACCCCAACATTGGATCACTTAAGACTGCTTTGGTTCGAGCTGTAGCCAATTTTCCAATGGACGAGGTTCGTGCAGCTATTGACGATTGGCCAGTGCGACTTAAGGCGTGTGTAAAGGCAAAAGGCGGACATTTCGAATAATTAGATTCTTGTTGGATACAATATACAACAATAAATATATTAAACAAATATTTGGTCCAAAAACATTCAGTACTTTTTATTTTACAGCATGAAACGCGTGTAACAGTATTTATGTCCCTACTAAGTAAGTTTTTACTTTTTTAATAGGTTTTTTTACAGATAACGCGTGAGTTCTGTAAACTTTATTTTGTTTTTCTTTTCAGTATTGTTTGCCATTGCTTATGGGCTGGTGGAATCATCGGTCATTATTTTTTTTAAAAATGACTATGGCCGGAACGTAACCTTGAAAAGTGCCCGCTATAGCGCCATGATATCGGACTTTTTGTTAGCTGAAATTAAGGCCCGTAATCTTGGCGACATTTGGATTCAACAGGACGTTGCCACTTGCCACACAGCTGTTCAAACAATGGATCTATTGAAAGGTAATTTCGAAGAGCGGCTAATTTCACGTTTTAGACCGGCAAGTTGGCCGCCTAAATTGCGTGAAATCACACCTTTTCTTCGGGGCTACGTAAAGTCCAAAGTCCACGCTACCAACCCAGCTACCCAGCTACGGGGTTTGAAAGCCAACATTACGCGTGTCATGCTCGAACGAGTCATCCGAATCGGACCCTCAGAATGGACACCCTGAGGCGTAGTTGCGGCCAACATTTGAAGAAAATTTAATATTTAAAAAAATAAATGGCATAAAATTCCCTTTCGAATAAACAATAAAGATTTTACACTTAATTTACATTTTTGTATTTTCTTTTAATTTAAAAAACTATTTCTGGATTGATCACCCTATTCGTATTTGGATTTGTGGAAAAATGTCATTGTTTTTGGGTAACTACGTTTAGACTGGATCGTGCTTTTAAGATACGGACATGGCTGTATATTGTCGCACTTAAGTTATTTAAGATTCTTCAAACGAAATGTCAAACCTCCGATGGTGAAAAGATTAGAAACTGGTATTGAAACCTTGGCTCAGTTCAGCTCAATTGATACTCTCTTATGACTGTGTCCTATTGAACAGCGATTGAACAATAGTCCTGCCATTGCAAACAATTTAATTATTTCATTCATGAAAATGAAACCATCAAAAATTTTCCGCTACATCACGTGACCATTGGAGAAGGACACACACACACACATCAAGTACACCTTGTCAAGGATAACGCAAATGTGTCCTTTGACACCATTGTAAAAACCATAATTATGCTCACGCTTACAATTCAATTTTATGCAGCATCATTAAACGGCACTCACAAAATTTTACGATTTCATGTTCGTTTATAAGACTCTCGAATCTGAATTCTTATAAAAATACGAAGAACTTGCAAACAATGGATGCAAATACTTGGAAAGTGAAAAGTATTGTTAGGCAGCAGCATGAACAAAAGCTAGTCTCTACTGCCGGCTTAAACGACAAGCGTTTGAATAGTTTTTTTTCTTCTTGCTTTCTATCTGCTCCTCTCCTTTGTTTGAACTAAAATGCGCAAAATCACGTACAAGTGTTGTTTGCTGCTGAATGCCGAAGAGAAGACGAAAAACGTACAATTCCTTGGAAGTAGAAAAAAATTTGTCAATTTCAACCAAAAACAACTACACAAAAAAAGGAACAGCAGCAGGACTCCTGCACACGGAGACAAACAATGGGACACAGAATCATGCAGCAAACGATGTGACAGCAGGCAGCACAGCCGAGCCCAAGGAGCATGTACGAGTACCACTGCAATGCAACATGCATGCGTCATGCAATGCTTTTGTTGCATGCAGCTCCTTAGAGAATTTGTTGTTGTCGTTGTCATTGTTGATCACTTCATTATGAAGCATAACATGTCAATTTGCCAGAGCGATAGGCGGATTTCTTCAACTTTTCGTTTTCTTTCTACTCGAATAGTTTTTTCAAAAGATTTCTCTTTTGTTGCAAATATTTGACGAAAATAAAAACGCAACGATTTATTGTTGATGGCTCTATTATATTTCACGCTTTTATTCGGAAAAAAGAAGAAAAAAAAAAGAAAATTGTTCCTCTCTGTTGCTTTGTTTGAGACCAGCGAGTGCGCTGTGGTCCTTGTTCAGCCGACACCTTGTGAGTAGTCAAAAGGACTTGAGGGCCTGTGGCTCCATTAAGTGTCCTCTTGGCGGCTGAACGCTCGGCCGGCAATAAAAGATAATTGTAAGGCTTGACTTTCCTTGAAATTCATTCATAAAAATTAAGATTTCATCCAAAATGTTTTTCTTTCAAGGGTGTCAATGAAATGTCTGTCTCTTGGTCGTTGACAATAACACGTGTCCTTCAAAGAAAAATTTCTTTGAAAGTTGGATTTTTTGTCATGAAAATATGTCACCGCCTCACTCGTTCTTTAATTTTTGTTAAGATTGTTCATAGTTCGCAATAAGTACCGCCCTTACTCTCTCCTTGCAGTGGTCAAAAACTTCCTTTATCTTAGGTGACTGTACAATAAAGGATCGATCCGTATTTCGTCTAATCTTTTGCTTTGTTTTTGCAAATTTCAAAATAAAAGTCTCAAACAAAAAAACAACATGATCAGACTTATCAATTACTGAATAGTAGCCTAAAGGAATAAGACTCCAAAGGATCTAGACACCTCACATTGCGAGGGCTGCTATATATATTTCTGGCCTATCTCTGGCCTTGTTTTCCAAATTTACAAAAAAAAGTCTCAAACAAAAAACAACATGATCCGACTTATCAATTACCAAATAGTAGCCCATAGGAATAATACTCCAAACGATCTAGACACCTCACATTGCGAGGGCTGCAATATATATTTCTGGCCTAATATCGTAATGCAAATGCGAATATTTATCATCAAAGACGGTTTTACTGTTTCCCAAACAATTTTGCATGCGCTCAAACCAATTGTCGAAGAACTTTTCCTACTTCGATTGAGACACCTACAAAACATGGTTCTTGAACGCTTCAACAGCATCTTCTGGGGACGAAAATCGTTGACCACGCATTTTTTCTTGATGTGCGGTAATAAAAAGAAGTCATTGGGTGCCACGCCAGGGCTGTACGGCGGATGACCCATCAATTCGACGTTTTGGCCGATCAAAAAGGCGACGGCTTAAGCCGATGTGTGAGAGCTGGCATTGTTAGGTGCACAATGATTCGTCTTTTCTTGTTCGTTTATCGAATTTCTCCGAAGACTTCAGGCCAACAAATTGTGGTGTACTACTCATAATTGACCTTCCTACGTTGCTCAAGCCACATGACCAGTTTTACCGAAGAAACAGGCGACCATTTGCATCGAAGTGCTTCTTCCACGAACAACTTTCGTTGGATTTGGCTCGTCTTCGAAGACCCACACGGTCGATTGCTGTTTTGTTTGGGGCTCATACGCATAGATCCATTATTCGTCACCTGTGACGATTTTATAAACGTCTTTTGAAGCACCACGATCGTATTTTTTTTAAATTTTCTTTGCACCAATCGACACGAGCCTTTTTTTGAGCGATTTTCAAATTGTGCGGGATCCAACGAGAAGAAACCTTTTATACCGCCAGGTGTTCATGCAATATCGAATGTATGCTGATGGAAGAAATGCCCAAGAATGCCTCTATCTCTCGGTATGTCACATGACGATCTCGTAATTTCAGTTTATGCACGGCATCAACGTTCTCTGGCACAACTGCCATTTTTGGACGACCTTCACGACCTTCGTCTTGTAGCGAGCGTCGGCCACGATTGAATTCACTAAACCAGTTTTTCACAGTGCTAAAGGATGGTACTTCATCGCCATACAAAGATTTAAGTTCATCGATGCACTCTTGTCGTGATAATCCACGTCGAAAGTTGTGAAAAATGAGCGCACGAAAAGGTTCACGATTCAATTCCATATTTTGCCAAATTGATTTTTTCAAGTCACTGTAAAGAACACAAATGATAGTCGTACGTCTAAAAGTTCTGAGTACGTTTATGCTAAAAAATGTCAAACTTTCCAATGGAAATGTCAGAAGGTGCTAGGCAACACTTAGTGTTGCCTTGGCCAGAAATATTTGTATTAACCCTTGTACCTTTTATTAAAAAGTTTTAGAAAAGCTGATTTCCTTTTATTTGAGACCACTGTTCATCAAATCGGTAATAGCGTTTGCGAGTTATGGTTGAAAAAGCAGACATCTTATAAAAAAAAATCGTAAAAAAAATTCCATGTTGAAAACTATTCAGAGGAAAATTTTTTTAAATTCATTTTCGTGTTTGGGAGGCCAAAATCTATAGGAAAAAAATATTTATAACTTTGGACCAGGAAAATAATTTGTAAACTAGTGTTATTTATCTACAAGTATACGCATTTTTCTTAACATCCGATATTTTGTTATAGAAAGACTATTCCCAAAACGCATGTATTTTACTTTATACCAAGCTTAAACTATCCTTGCGATTTATGTTTCTCCTTAGAACCTCGCCTAAATTCAAGCTGGGAGATGGATTTTGATGTGTTTTCAGACAAAAAAGTCAGATGGGCCTTATATTCAAATACTACAGATTTCCAATGCCCTAACCGATGTACCCTAGGACGAACATAATATGGTTTTTTACAACAATCTGACCAAAGTGCTTCATGATGTCAGAAGAGGAAATATTGTTGTTGTCGTTTTCTTTGTAGCGGCAACTATGTGCCGGGGTAACAGCCCTTGGCGGAAGAATTGCTCTTCGGGTCAATCCGATCCATAAAACCAGCTGCCGTAGGATTGGGCATTGTCATCCTTCTTGGCGACTTTAATGCAGAACAACACTGATATGGAATCGATAATGGGCCGCCACGAAACTGGGTCCTTGACCGAGACCGGCGAACTCCTAGTGGGTCTCTGCCTCAATCATAGCCTTCACTCTTCCTTTCCTTATAAGCGGACTCTTTCCTTATAAGCGGATTCTTATGGTGACGAGGTTATCACCACATCGCACAGTCGATACTCAAATCGACAACTTTGCCATCAGCAAAAATTGTCGTGAATCTATGTTGGATGTGCCTAACACAAGTGGCGAGGTAATATCGAGTGACCACCATTTCTTTATCACCACCAAAATGTTTAAAGTTCGCAGCCATAAAAAGGACCTCCAAAAAAAAAAAGAAGATCCTGTCAACAGAAGCCATTTTTGCAATGGCATTAGATACACCTACCAAACAGATCAAAACAGTGAAAGAGATAATTGGACCCAAAGCGAAAATATCATTATCAAGGCAGCAGAAAAAAACCCAGAACCACGACCACGCCCTAAAAGCCACACACAGAGAACAGATTTGTTGACACAACCGAATTTTTTAAAAACCGAATGGTAATGGTCGCATGTACCATGCATGTTTTCCGTCGCTACGCCCAACAATTTTAAGTAGTGGGAACTGACAGGATCGGTTAATGAGGTATCGCTAACCCTAAAAAAATTAAGAGTCATTTGGTAATCGGTCTAAACTACAAAATAAGCTAGACGAGACGACTTTAAGTCCCAATCACCAAATGTGCCATGCTGTTGGAAGTACCACAAAATAGTTGCAATGCTAATACTACGGTACACACAGTAAAAATTATTGGTTGTCGGAATTCGACGGTATTTTAAGGACAAATATGGACAAGCGGACCCAAAAAAGTATACCAATGTATCCCGAAATTGGACAATAAAATTTGTATCTTGCTTTGACTAATTTTTTGTTTAATTAAACTTTTAAGTCTTTAACTGAAGCTTGAAATCGTGATAACATTTTTTATTTCATTGAACAGGGATTAACCGGTTCGTGTCCTCTTGCATTACATTTTAATAGAAGACAAGCTTTAAAGAAAATTATTTAAGTTTATGAAATGATGAATTTAAGCTCGAGGTCAGAATTTTTTGTATATTTATTATTTTCGATATTTCGATTTTCATCGAAGATCTCATATTCAGAAATCGAGCTAACAAGAAATATAACACACACTTTACTGCTGAACTGATGTCTTCAGAAGAACACATCAGTTCAGCAAACCTTGAAGATGATCTTCGAAGAAGATCGAATATAGAAAATATTTATTAATAAATATACAAAATATACTGACCTCGAATTCAACATTTCATCAGCCTTTACAAAAAATGTCGAATAAAAGAACAAATCATTGACAAAATTAATTTTTTTTTAAACTTAAATTGAAATATTTCATTATTCAGTTACACTTACCAAACATTTGGTTGGGGGAAAAACATTCGGTTTTGGCAACGAGTCCGTTCTCTGTGTGTAGGTTGGTTATCTAAAAAGAAATGGATGGAAAAAAAATTAATGTTCTAATCGAACCTCTCTGACAATTTTGGATATTTGCAATAATACCTTTACTTTAAATACGAATATTTAAAGCATAAATGTGCAATATATTTCAGGGATATATTAAAAGGATACGGTAGCATATGTACGTATGTAAGAATTTAGTATTCTAAATTAGTATTCCAACTAAAAGAGTCCAACTTCCTCAGACGCACCGAAATCTAAAATTCTCTAATTATCTTAGTTTTACCCCTATTAACTGCAGGAAATGTTTATTTAAAAACATCTACAAGGATACACATATGATTAACACTCACTTCATAGAAATTCTCAAAATCCTGTGGGATTTGCTATCTTTGAAGAACAAAAAATCCTAGCCATTCATATCCTGACAAATTTCTTTTACAGATTCTTTTCTGTTCATCTTTTTTTAAAACTACTTAGCAAATACTTAAGGACCTTTCAAGTGCTATTTTATAGAAAACAAATTTGTCATACTTGCTCATGTAGGCAGACGTACATATGTTGTCCTGGTATTCCCAATACCCGAGAAAATACGTACAAAAGAAGTCCACCTTATGCAAGTTGAAAGACACATGTGAACATGATCATGTGGTACTCCTTTTCATTTCATTGTTTCAAAAAACAGCACTCACTCCTCCTTTATGAGCAACTTCCCCCTTAAAAGGGATTATGTGGTAAGAATGTGTAGTATGAGGACGGAGATTTCTCTGTTGTTTTCCTAAAAAGAAATCATGTAATTTGAGCGACATGTTTTCTTAAAATTATGTCACTTGGTTGGATTTATTTTCGCTGGCGTTTTGTTTTTTTTTTCTTTTACTCATCTCATCAAACATACGATCACATATCATTCGTGCTAAATGCTCCTTTGTCCTTGTGGTCGTTGTGTTATTTTAGGCAAGATTATGCGTGTGAGTGTGTGTGTCGCTGGAGTTTTTCAACGGAAAGCAAGGACGTGTGTACCGATGTCCTGGTTCGTTCATGTGAGCCACGTATCAAACCACTTAAATGTTGCAAAGTGGTTAAGGCGTTAACAACACACGATACCATACTTAGCAAAACAATCAAGGATAATGTAACCGAAAAGGATTCCTCGTCTGACCAGCAAGGCAGCAAACCTTAAATAAACAAATGCCAGAGAGATAGCGAAAAAGTAAACGAAGAGCCAAGTGAAATTAAGTATGTGCACTTGGAGTTGATGGATTTCTCTGGTGGTATCAAAAAAGGAAACTAATATCAAAAAAGGGCAGCATGTGATGAAAGACCAGTTGCGCCAACCAATTCCTATCATACGCAAATATAAACACAGAGAAGAAATTTGTTGCCACAACCGAAATTTTTAACAACCGAATGCTGGCTGCACTTTCGATTTATGTATTCCATCGCTGCAACCGAATGTTGATTGGGTACACGGCAATGTTTAGTAATGGGAACTGACAATATCGGTTGAAGAGACTAAGTATCGGTAAACCTAAATTATTTGGATGATAATTGGAACTGAATTTGAACAAGCATAGGTTGTTGTTAAAAATTATTGGCTATAAGAGCTCTTTGAATTCGTTTATCAATACCACGATCATTTGTTGACTCTACCATCTAATGGTTAAATTTTATGAATTCGGTTAACTGATCGATATAATTGTTTTTTTAAATTTTCATATTTAACGATTCGAAAACATTTTTTCTGTTATTTGAATTCTGAGTAGGTTTTTTTTAAAACTTGTTTTTGAGTTTCGAATCTAATAAAGTTTGTATAAACAAGTGGAACGATTCATATTCACATAAACCGATATTTTCGTTTTTTTTTTCTTTGACTAAAAGGACCACTAACTGCTATATTTGTAAACCGAAAAAACTTGAGCGCGGTGTTTAGAGGAGAAATTGACTTTTTTTGTATCGATATGCAGCGCTTTTATTTCGGATAAGAATTGTTGCAGATATAGACAAAATTCTACAGGAAAATTCTACACTGATAAAGAATCTAAAAAATTTAGGCAGCTCAAAGTAATTTTTGTTGCAAAAATTCGAAATTTCCCCTGGGAAAGTCCGAACTATTGTTACATAGTATGATTTGTGACAACAGCGAACTAAACGGGATTTGGTTAGTGCAAAAAATGTATCCGTTGTCATCACCAAATATTGGTGCCAAAGTAACATGAACCTTCCCTAATGGTCAACGAATTAATTTAATATTTATTAATTAAGTAAAAGTACCAACGCTATGTCTGCTGAAGAGCTAAGAAAATATTCTGAAGAATTAGTGAAATTTTTGGAGGATGCCACACGGAAACGGGTGAAATATGTTTAGTTAGGGCTAAAGCGAAGGTAGACCGAGAAATCGTCAATTTGGAAATAAAGATTGGTTGTCATATCCGACTTATTGGCTGTATTAATCGAAATATTATGTTATCTTACGGTAAGTCGAACCGTGTAACCATTGATACCATGGAATGTTGGTAATTGTAACAGAAAGTATGTTTATTTAATAAAATATTTGTACTTCGGAACGATTTTCAATTTATTTATTCGCTGTGTGTGGCCAAGCCAAATATTCGAGTACAATCATAAGCAAACTTAAAAGCAAGACCTTCTTCAGCTGCTTTTTGCCTATTTCTTATTTACCTTCACGCTTAAATAAGGACAGGCTATAATCACTTTGATTTAGTTCGAAGGTCCACTATTAGGCTTTCTTGGAATTTGTTTTAACTTCATAGATTCGTTCTTTCCCATAAGCGCGCCCCCTCAAATAGCGGGCTTCCTCAAACTCATCGTCAAATTTTTCTAGCATCGGAGCTTTCAATCACTTCGATTTTGTTCGAAGGTTTTTAGGTAGACCTTCTTGGACTTTGTATTTACTCCATTTCCCATAAGGGTGCTAGCTCAAGCTCATCGTAGAAGTTTACTGGCATCGGAGCTTCTAATCACTTTGATTTTGATCAAAGGGTTTTCAGTAGGCTTTCTTGGAATTTGCCTTAACTCCAAAGATTCGCACTCTTCCATAAGCGTCCTTTCTCAAACTCATCGTCGAAGTTACCTGCTATTGAAGCTTCCAATAATTCGATTTTATTAAAAAATTATTTTAGTAGGCCTTTTTAAAGGCTCTTTAGTACTCGTAGGTCTTCTTGTCATTTGTATTTACTCCAAAGATTCGATCTCTTCCATAAACGTGCTTCCTCAAACTCATCGTCGAAGTTTCCTATAACTCCAGTAAAACTGGACCATATCGGTCCACATTTTGAACAAAAATTTTCCAACTAATAGTCCTGATACCTGCTAGGACAAATGCCAGGTGGCGTCACATTTGTACGGGTGTTTTAGAAAGGGGTTTTCGTATTCTAGAGAGAGGAGACGTACCCTTTTGAGTTCGTTTGATCAGCCCATACTAATATCTATTTGCTAAAATGACTCCTCATTTTGTTAGAAAGAAGAACTCCCGATTCTGGTTTATTAAAATTGGGCAAGTACCTATAATTCAGCGATTAAAGCGTTCTAGACAGAGGAATCTTGGTATTTGGTACAAAGCACAAACTTTTTTAGTTTGATTTTTCAGCCCAAAGTAGCACCTATTTTGTAATATGACTTTTTATTTTATTTTAAGGCAGAAATCATAATTGTCGTTTATGGCGAAAGCCTGAAAAGCGGGTTCGGCAAGAACCTCCGTGATGTTATTGGCTTCTACTTTGCTTTATTAATAACTCAATATTTCAAAAAAGAATGAAGTCGAAATACCTGGGAAGTGATACGAGTATTATTATGCTCTTGCTGAGCACAACAAGAAACCTGTTATAAAATTTTCCAAACATCTCCAAAATTTGGAGTTACTGATAAAAACCGGGTTTTCGGATCGGTTGAATATCAACCGATTTTAAGTTTATTAGCTGATTTGAAAAGAAGAAACGGTGGCATTTTAAATGGTATAAACTTTATACACTTTTAAAATAACACTGAAAGATATCTCTAAATATCCTTTAAACAGATATTTTTCAGTTTTTTTTTGAAATTTTGAATTTTATAAAAGAAACCGAAGAACCACTCAGAAACGCGTTTTTGCCCTATTTTTTTAATTGTATTTATTCTTATACATAAGTAATCAGTTTCAAGTTCGTCGATTCCTTCTCTATACATGTGACCTTCTCCGAGAAAAGGGACCCAGTGTGTCGAAAAACGGGTTTGGACTTAGGAGTGGATTCTGGTACCTTAAAGGGTGTAGAATAAGATATAATAAATTAGATTTCTGATGAAAATTTATTTACCCTATAAAAAGGTACAAAACGAACTTGGGAAAATCGATAAAAATGAGAAAAACAATAAAATTTTTGGTTTTAAATTGTTTTTTTTTTCGTCAGTCTTCGAACTTTTTTGGAGTTCTTTCGATTTTTTTCCGTTTGACAATTTCAGTTTTTTCTTTTTTCGGCGGTTTGACTTCAGCTTTCTTTTTCTCGTGATCCGGTGCTTCGATTTTTTCTTCATTCATTCGGTTTAGGAGCTACAAGATCCCGTTTCTGTGAATCAGTACATAAGACCCTGACATTCTCATACAAATGCCATTTGCGATCTAACGATAAACCGCTTGGTGTATTAAGTGGAGGTAACTCGTTTGGTAGCAACAATAGCAAAGGTATTGTCACACTAAAACCGAAAAAAAACGTCGCCACATAGGCATGATGTCACCAAAGTTGGCACCCAATCATATCTAACCATACCAAATTGCATCTCCCAACTGATGGTGTGTTCACAGCGATATTGTGTTATTTTCACACACTAGGTCCGTTTTCTCGGAGGTCACACATACAAAAGGAGCAGTCCGAGACTGTTAAATTCTTGCCATGATTTTAATTCAAATTTTCTGTATCTCAATCTCTTTACGCTCTTGCCATTCTATTTCCCATTTCCGTCTATTCTAACCTATCGATTTCACTCCCACACTTCTCGTGTTGCTACGCCCTACAGAGCTGCGTTATGGGCAACATTCTTCACTTCTGTAGCCTTTTCAAACTCGTCGTTGTAAATACGATTCGTGTGAGCGATATTCTCTTTGGATACAAAAGGGATACTCCAGCTTCCTTTGACACTAAAATCTCCGAGAAAAATTTGAATGTCATCGGAGGTATCTTCAACTTTGTCTTGCTTTTAAGAGAGAGTATTTAGGCTGTTTTCCTAAGATTAATCAAGAGCAATATATGTGTAAGTACCTTGTTCTCAACGAACCCACAAGCGACCTGGCTTAATACTTTTTGACCTGGCAATCGTAGTATGTGGATGGCGGTTCAAATAGTCGAGGAGTTATCTAGTTTTAGCTAGATAGAGGCTTCTTGCAAGTTGTGGAAACACGACATTATAGTACTTAACCACAAATGTTTTAGGTATTAATGAGATTTTTAAAAGAATGTCTTCTAGAAGGTTTTTAGAAGAAGCTTTTCTTGAAGGTCTCCTAGAATTTTTTATATGAAGTTAAGAAGTTAATCTACATTTTTCTGAACTACTCCCACTGTATTTTTCTCATGCTTGTAAGAAAGCTTCAAAAACAAAGAAGTTGAAAATAATTTCTTTCCTAAATTAAGAAGACATTCTTCCTTATTCTGAACTGCTCCCACCGTATGGTTCTTTTGCCTGTAAGTAAGCTCCAAAAACAAAAAAGTTATGAACAAAATATTTTCCCTAATAGATTTGTAAAAATACACCTTTACTAATTCCCACGCACGTCCTGGGAATCTGTACACTTAACAAAAATCCAAATCCAAAATCAAAATCAAAAGAATACGCTTCCTCATCTTATTTATATTAATAACAAAAATAATAATCATAAATAATAAACAAAAATTGCACTTTAGTATTATTTAACATCGAACAAGAAATTCAAATTCCTGCCACTGTAACAGAAAACAAAAGGACATGATGCTGTGGCCTTAAGAGGAGGACGACGAGCCAGTGAGAGAGAGGTGCAACATGGAAAACTCATTTCAATGCAAAAACAAATGAGAGAAACATGAGTCTGCAATTAAATACACAGGATAAACAAGTCTTGTTAAGATTCGTTGCATTTTTATTATTATTTATTATTTTTTTTTGTATTTATTTTTGTGTGTTCATAAAGATTTCCCATCTAGATGAGTTTCGTGTTTCCTCCTTTCCATTTCTTGAACAATACCAGCAAAATAGTAAAAGAAAAAACAGAACTGAAACTGATATCCTATGCTCCATTATGCAGCGACATTTCCATTTTTTCGACCACCGCCACAACCATCGTCGTGGCATGCAACATGTGTTGCGTTGTCATAACTGGCGGAGACATCCTTTCCATTGTGACAATAAAAAAATCCCATAAAAGTAGAAAACAAAACTGCAGATGTCATCCTGTGCGTTTTGTCTGGTTATGTGAGATTTCTCTATGCATTGTTTTTTCTCTTCTACTTCCAAATCATTTGTAGTTCGTTTATTTTCTTTCCTTTGGAGAAGTGGCTCCTTTTTATCTTATAAAAATATACACGTACGTAAGGAGCAAAGGACAGACAAACCGAGACATATTACATGTGTAGCACTTTATCTTCTTATGCGAGTGTGAGTTGGAGTTCAGTTAAAGGATGATTTGGAAAAAAAATATGCTCAACTCATAAAAGGTCCTTAAAGTGCTCTCACATTGCGTGGGAGACAAGGAAGCGAAATGCTTGTGTTTTTCTAGCTCGACAGCTCGAGAGACAAATATGATTTTAACAATTTAACACGATAGTGATTTATGCTCCCACAAACTTGTACTTACTTTTTAGTATTTTAAAAACACATTGAAATCAATACCGCCAAGGTATACTTATTCATGAGTAGAGACAACTGTCAGCAGGTTAATTGCATCCTAAAGGAAACGGCGGAACACTTTCATATTTCTAGAATATATTTCGGAACACTTTCATAATAGAAACAGGATATAATAGGTCAGAAGTACATTTTATTAACGTAAGTATTTCATGTTTCATAACGAAAGAATAGGCAAAATTAGAAGAATCGAATGTACTCGTAAAGGGGGTAAAACATGTTCCACATAACCAAGTCAGGATAAATCAAAGTAAACAGAGTTCGGTTTGAACGAGGACACACATACGACAACCCAATTTATTCTGAATCCAATATTTTTAATATGGAATTAGCGGCAGCGTCGTCTTAATTTATTATGAATTTAGGGAACCGGTAGGGGCTAGAACATCAGCTCATTTTTTTTTTATTGGAAATATAAAGTTTTCATAAGCCAGAGCTAATAAATTTTAGCCTAAATGAGTCAGATAAATTAATGAGCTTTGGCAAGATAAACATTTAATTGTGTCAATAAGAATTGTTTTAACAGAGTTTTAATAATACAGCAAATGTTAGCCTCGACGCAGCTGAAAATAACGCCGGCTTTGGGAAGTTGAACGTAACCCCGACATGTTGGTTTACCCGCTTTTTTTCTGTCGAGTTTTCGGGGTTTTGTTGTTGAATGTCAAATCAAGGAAATTCACAATTATAAGCTAGTTTTAGGGGTACCGATCTGCTCAAAATCACCAGTTGATGCGATTTAACGATATATGACTGTCCTTCCCTCCGACTGTCTGCTGTCTATCTTAAGCTTGCTATCAAACTTCAAGTCTAATTGTTGCCCTATCTTCATAAAACTTCATAGAAGAAAGTTTTTTTTAAAACGAGGACGAACCCGATTGATATTGAAGCAACTCAGTTAAGATTTAGATATAGCTTTAGCATAATGCTCAGCCGGTTTTATTTTTAAACTTGAAAAGCCATATATACGAGGGCTGCTTTATATATATTTCTTACCTAATAATGAAAATGCGAATATTTATCATCAAAAATATATATATATATATCATAAATAAGTATTCTCCAGCATGATTAAGACACTTTTGCATGCGCTCAAACCAATTGTCGAAGCACTTTTTCCACACCGATTGAGACTCCTCCAAAACATGGTTTTTGATCGATGCAACAGCATATTCTGGCGACGGAAATCGTTGACCACGCAAAAAAAGAAGTCATTGGGTACCAAGTCAGAGCTGTACGGCGGATGACCCATCAATTCGACGTTTTGGCCGGCCAAAAAGGCGCTGGATTGAGCCGATGTGTGAGAGCTCGCATTGTCATGGTGCACAATGATTAGTCTATTTATTTTTTCAAATTTTTTCGAAGACTTCAGACAAACAAATTGTGGTGTACCACTCAGAACTGACCTCCTACGTTGCTCAAGCGGAACAGTAGTCGCCACATGACCAGTAGGGTGGAGTGAAATTCAAAAAAAAAAGTTAACCTCGGAAAGAGATGTAGTCTGGGGTCCTAAAGAGGGGAAAAATAAAGAAAAAAATTTAAAAAAAAATATAGGGGTCGCGCCACCCTAGAAATTTGGAAATTATCGCTATTTTGGCGTTGATTTTAGAAAAATCCTAAAAATTAACGATTAAAGTATTTGAGGCAAATATGAGGATAATCGACTAATATTTGTAGCTTTGGTGGCGATTTCATTGTTCAGTCAATTTTCTGAAGAAGGGACGATTTGACTTATTTTACTTTTTGAAATTTTTGAACAATGAGAAAATTTTTTTTAAATTTTTTCATGCCCTTATTTCATTGTTTACGCTATTGCAAACATTTATTGACATAAAACTTTAAAATCGGTTTAGGGGTTAGGAAAATTCACGCCTTCAAACATGTGTATTTGTTTATTTTGGCGCGACCCCTAAACATTTTTTTAAATTTTTTTCTTTATTTTTCCCCTCTTTAGGACCTCAGACTACATCTCTTTCCGAGGTTAACTTTTTCAAATTAAAAAAAAGCATGTTTTCACTCCACCCTAATGACCAGTTTTGCAGTTTCTTTGGCGACCATTTGCTTCGAAGTGTTTCTTCCACAAACAACTTTCGTGGGATTTGGCTCGTCTTCGAAGACCCACACGGTCGATTGCTGTTTTATTTCGGGCTCACACGCATAGATACATTATTCGTTACCTGTAACGATCTTACAAACGTCTTTTGAAGCACCGCAATCGTATTTTTCACAATTTCTTTGCACCAATTGACACGAGCCTTTTTTTGAGCGATTGTCAAATTGTTCGGGATCCAACGAGAACAAACATTTTTTTTAAAGCTAGCTGTTCATACAATATTGAATGTATGCTGGTGGAAGAAATGCTGAACTCTCCACCTTCATTACGAAATTCACTAATTAAAAAAAGAATAGAATGTACCGATTTATTAAAAGATTATAAGCATTGTTACATATTCGTCCTATCCTCCAGAATGTATAAAATCACAATAATATTTAATTATTGATTTCAAAAAAATCATCAAATAGAAAATTGGGCGCACAGGAAAGTTTACTCTTTTTAGAAAATCAAGCACATGACAAATCATTTTTCTAATAACATTTGATTTCTTTTTCGTCAAACGAAGGCTTTTCCTATTTTTCCTTTAAAACTATCAATAATCTACAGATAATGTTTCAATATCTAATACAGTAGACGCTCACAAATTAGAACTTGCAGAAATTAGAACCATCATTTTGATGCATTGACAATTCGGAAATTACAACCAAAAGTTCTAATTACATGTTACGCAAAAACTAACTATGATAAGATACACTGTCACCGCATTTCATCAGTTGGATAATAACATTTTCCTTTACTTTAATGAATTATTTAAAGTTTGAAACATTTAATTTGACTGAAATGTCAATAAAGTTTTAATTTGTGTTAATAAAATACTCAAAATTGGATCAAAAGTTTTAAAGTTTGAAACATTTATTTTGACTGAAATGTCATTAAAGTTTTCATTTTTCTTAATAAAATACTCAAAATTGGATCAAAATAGTGTATTTGCCTTATTTTTGTAAAAATAAAAAAAAACCTGAAATTAGAACTTTTCGAAAATTACAACCACCCGAAAAACAATGTGGCTCTAATTTGTGAGCCTCCACTGTATAATAAATTTTCCTTGCTGTTATTTATTTTGATAAAATCCGTTAATCTGTACATATATTTTTAAATTTACTATTATTAATAAAGAAGAATTTACAAATTGAATTGAAACACATACAACCATACACACACACGATACAGTGCATAAATTTTATGAAATTTGTTGTTGTTTCCATTCATTAAATATCATTGCAATATCTGATAAATATTTTAGTTTATGTACGAAATTTTCAATTGAGTTGTGATAAAATTCACATTTAATTTTATGGTTGGAATTTAAAGGTTGTCTTCTATTTTTGTGTACCGAGCAAATAGTGGCGGTCCGATTAAATCACTGACGACGGCATGACTTTCCACAGGTGGCTACATGTTTTCAACCGTCTGGGATACTGAGCACCCTTTGGTGATTCCGAAAATATTTAAACTTTTATTTGTCTTCAATTTCCGTTCTATTCCGTTCAAATCCCATTACCTTTTAAACGCCATTCTGTAGCGTACCCTCTCTAATTGTATGTCAGGTCCATTTCCATACATCCACACATAATAACACAAAGATTTACTACCAATTTCCTTTCCTTATCAAATTGCTTTGGTGCTTACATTAATGCGTCAAATTAGATATGACGCATTGACTTCATACGCGTCTACATTTTAGGCATCATCCAGAAACATGTTTACCTAAAAGACGTCGAAGACGACGTCACTAACTTCCAAGTCGCATTTAGTTAGGCCTGGCCGATGCCGGGGCAGAGTCGTCGCTTGCCTCTTTCCATCGGTTTTACATCGTTGAAGGAGAAATGATCTTGGATGGCTGGCTGGCGGGCTGGTCATGATAATGATGACGGCAACGACGACGTCGATGATGATTATATTGTCGTTAACTTAAATAGCCAGCCAGACAAACGCACTTGGCACTTGCTTGGGAAAACCTGGTGGCAATGTCTGTCGGCATGTCTATGATTACTTTCGCGTGTCTGGGCGTCTGGTGGTGGTCCCCTACCTAGCATAGCAGTTATCCGTGTGATTTGTAGGTCATTGCCTACATAGCGATAGCGCACATACTGACGTCAGCGATGGCGACGGCTTCGTCGGCGTCTACGATGCATTTGAATGATACTTTGGATTTATTTTAAAATAAAAAAAAAAACAAATAAGCCCCGCAATAATTAGAGGAAGAATGTTTTATGTAGTGAAGCGGATATTTGTAGTTAGACTTGCAGATGGGTGTATTAGCTTATCATTGCTAGGACAATTTTGCTGTTTTATAAACGCTTGAATGTCTCGGTTTTATAAACGCTTGATTTACGGCATAAATGCCGCTTGAAAGTGTGACGACAGCGTTTTCTTTTTTGCTGCTTACTTATTAAATTTAATTACTGGTTTTTTTCTTTGATACCCCATTTAACTATTAAAGACAAGTTTTAGAAAAAGTTCCAATCCAAGTGCGTCACTCTATACAATTGTGACGGTGAATGGTAATTGGTAATAAATAGAGGTTTCCGAAAATACTGAACCTGTGGCATGATAGTAGGAGCTAGTTTTTCAGATAAGTCACGTGGTGGTCAACATACGTCGACCACCTGAGTTTGTAACATAAAACGAAAAAGAAAAAAGTATGGCTGGGTTGACAAAAGGGGCGTGTTCTATTGGTAGTCGCTTATGAAAAGAGGTTGCTAAGGCGATAACTTAAAAACTTTACAAGAAATTGTTGAAATTCATTAATAAACATAAACTGATTACTTGTTTGATTTGAAAAATTGTAGAAAAAAAATCCCATGATTTCTTCAAAAATTGCTAAAACTTTTGCTTTTGTCGGATTGTGAAAAAATATACCACATTGAAATCGTTACAGTGCATTCTTTATGATATATAAATTTGTGCAAGAACTAGTGAGGGAGCTCCAGAATTTGGGTTAAATTGGCAGTTAAAAACAAAATTTTTCAACAAAAAAACAAAATTTTGATTTCTTTTGGCTATATATCACTTCCACAATTTTTATTCGATTTTTATAAATTCCCTAAGGGGAAAGGAAGAATCAATTACCCTGAATGTACCGAATCGAGAATGGCTGAAAACAGAACCTGTCACAGAACTGGTTCGGTATGGATATAATGGTGTTAGTTACTTGAAATTTCAAAGTCGTCTAATTCGCGGTTTAACTTCGCACATAGAATGGCTCACAAAAGATTTTACATATCTGCGAATTTCAGCTATCTTTTAACAAAATCAGCGGATATTGTTTAGAAAACTATTCAAATTTGTATGACACTTTACATTAAGATCAAATTTTTCAAACCATTAGACTAAACGTAAAATTGAACTGATGTGATGGATAGGATCGGTTCTGTGATTGGTATTCTATGATGGCTACAGTAATACGTTCGATACCTGTTCTTTTTGATCAGTCCAGTGAGATATCACATAGTATCTGAGTACAGTAAATTGACTCCCTCCAATGAAAAAGCCATGTGAAAGTTACCGGTTCTGTTTATATAGTTGAGTCGGTACTTGAACCGGTCTCCATCCATGAGGGACCTACTCGTATCACGTGACTGGTTCTATTCCGGTCCAATTTTCCGTGGGGTTATAATTTACACAAAAGGTGAATTTCTTACCAATTAATATTGCTCACTATTAAGAGAATTGGATAAGTATTGCAAAAGTTTAAGGTAAATTAATGAAAAAACCCAAAAAAATTTAATTTTCTCGATACCTTGAAAACTTAGGACCAAAACGAAGATTTAATTAGGATTCAGGAGATCATTTTACATAAATAGCAGTTGGTTTCATCCAAAGGAAGCCTTTGTAATAGAGCAGTGTATTCGGAGACCATCATACTACTGTTGGGTATATGGTTGTGGCAAGCATAAAAAAGCATTATACTATTATCACAGTATGGTTCTGGTAACTATAATATTATTGAACACCAACATATCATGAACACAAAATAACAAAACTATGATTCCACACAACCATGTTAAGATTTCGACAACCATATAAGGGCTACACGTAACCATATTGCACCGAGAACCGTATTATGATACACACAACCATATTACAATCACAAAATAGCAAAACTATGATTCCACACAACCGTTATTCCCACATAACGGCTACACGTCACCATATCACACAAAAAACCATACTATAATCCAAACAACCACATAATGATTCCCAAAACTATAGCATGATCCACATAACTATAATATAAAACCCACAACCAAATTATGATCCGCACATCCATATAATGATCCCCACAACTATAGCATGATTTACACATAACCATACTATAATAACCACAAACATATTATTATGCACACAATCATATAATGATCCCTGCAACTAAAGCATGACTCACTAGCAACCATATTATGATTCCCTTACAGGCATATTATGATTTCCACATCCATATTATGATCCCCACAACTATAGCATGATTCACACATTACCATACTATAATACCCACAACCATGCTATAATGAACACAACCAAATAATGAGCCCCGCAACTATATCATGATTCATACACAGACATACTATAATACCCACAACCACATTATGGTCCACACAACCATATAATGATCCCCACAAATATAGCATGATTCACACATTACCATACTATAATAACCCCAAACATATTTTGATGCACACAACCATATAATGATCACTACAACTAAAGCATGACTCACAAGCAACCATATTATGATACCCGTACAGACATATTATGATTTCTACTTACATGTTGTGATCCCCACAACTATAGCATGATTCACAAATAACCAAACTATAAAAACCACAACCATATTATGATGCACACAACCATATAATGACCCCCGCAACTATATCATGATTCATACACAGACATACTATAATACCCACAAACGTATAATGATCCCCACAAATATAGCATGATTCACACATAACCATACTATAATTACCACAAACATATTATATATACAACTTAAGCATGACTCACAAGCAACCATATTATGATTCCCGTACAGGTATATTATGATTCCCATAGCCATATTATGATCCCGACAACTATAGCATGATTCATACATTACCATACTATAATACCCCCAACCATACTATGATTCACACAACCATATAATGATACACAACCATATAATGATTTCCACAACTATAACACCATTCACACACAACCATATGATTCATGTACAAGTATATTACGATCCAAACCACCATATAACGATCCACACAACCACATTATTATTGCCGTACTACCAAATTATGATTCATTTACACGCATATTATGATCCCCACAAACATATTATTATTCTCACAATTATTGTACGATTCACATACAAACATATTATGATCCCTATTACCCGACAATGTACGATTAAAAGTTGATTTAATTTTTTTTTTAATCTTTGTTGATGAACTTCTTAGGGGCATCTTTCTAGATGTGGTGTTAGCCCAACTCGCAGGGAGAGTTTCGTCTTGGCAAGAAGAAACATCGAATATGGCTGCTGTAACCTGTAGATCAGCAGAGGTATTAGAAAGCTACCAAAAATACTAGCAAATATATTTGAGCTAGACCTTTAAGGGTACCGATGGACGTAAAATCAACATCAGATTCCATTAAACGATATCTCCTGACCCTCCATCCGCCTGTCCGTCCGTCTAAAGCTTGTAATTACACTACTGTACGCATTTGACGTCCGCTCAGTTCAACTGATTTTAAGTTTTTAGCTCCACAACCAATCTTGGAGAAATTAGACACTAGTAAGTTCTTTGAGTCGAAAACAGAAGCTATTGAAATTAAACCAAATCGGTCCAGGTCCAGGATTGAAGTATCGATCATAGACTCTGAGCCTTATCACACCAAATGGACACATTTGCACCATCCACAACATCTCCCAAAAACTCGCAGAGAACCATGGAGAATGGCCGTATAAAAGGAAAGTTCTATAAAACCATTAACACCGTTAGTACCGAAAATTTTTGTATTTTCAAACACGTGTTCTTCTTCTTTCACAGGAATCCTTAAATGCCTTTCCTAGGAAAACAAAACTTTCTAAAAATCCGTTAAATTTTATTACCAAAAAAAATGTCTGGCCAAGACAAAGGAAAAAAAACTACGAAATTAATGTTCTTTCTAGCACATCCTAATGTCTGTTTGATATCCTTTTTTCATAATTAAATTTTATTTTTATCCTTTTCTAATAATAGCCGGAGAAGACAAGAGAGACGAAACTGCTGCAACACAACTATTTTTAGACCAACACGTTCGTGTGTTTTTTCTTTGGCTTAAGCCAAGGAGAAGAAGTGAAAATACGCAGAAATAAGGACATCAACAAAAAAAAGTACAAGAAATTACGGCAAGTGTCCCGGCTTGGTCCTTATGCTCACGTCGCCTAGAGAAATATCACTCATAACAATTTTGTGAAGGATATTTGTGTATGTGTCCTCTGGTCTGCTCTACAACTTTTTTCTCTCCGCCTTCTTTGCGTTTTTATGAGTTCTTCTTGCCAAAAAGGATATAAAACACTAAACTAAATTCGGTGTAAGCGTCTGTGTGTGTTGGTAGACGCGTGACCTTTTCTACGCCACAAACGTGCACACAGACATAAGCCACGCGGACCTCTGCACTGGCAGAGCAAGCACAATAACAACAGCAACACTTGGAATACATCCTGTTGTACCTCTACGCTACGCGCGAAACGTCGAAAGTGACGGTGTGCCTTTAGCAAGGACATGTTTTATGCCTTAGTGGCGTTTAGCGTGGAAAACCACACTACACCAACAAGAACAACTAGAAAATTTAATTTAATATGACCCATAAAGTGGATGCGCTGGCTTAGCGTTCCGTACTTTTTGCGGTTGGGTGTGAGCACTGCTCGTCCTGCATCCTTAGGGTCCATTTTAGCACCAGAGTGTTAAAACGCACCAGCTCGCCGCGCTGGCCCAATGCTTGGCACCGAAATTAGTGTCTCATTTTAATGAAATAAAATTCGAGGGAAAAATGGGTCATTGGAGTAAATTTGAAAATATTTACCTGTTGGTTGGCCTTAACAGAGTAAAGGGATATTTATGACTGTGCTAAAATGTTTGGAAATTTCCGAGGAAAAATGGTTAAAAGGAAAAAGGCTTTTATCGTTAGAAGGTAATTAACACATTTTTGTAAGGGTCACCATAAAAGATCAAAGATAAACTGGAAAAGATGGAGAAAAGTCTCTAAGCAGAAAACACTCTACTCATCAATATATCGTCCAATTGAATGACAGTCTTCCTAAGGCAAAGAAAAAAGTTATATATAGGGTGCGCCATTTAAAATTTAAATTTGAATCGGCTGTAAAAAAAAGTTCTGATAATTGTTTCAAACTACTGGTTTTATTGAAAAGGTTAAACTTAGTCATTTAATAATGGAACACCATCCGATGCTTTTAAATGACCCACCCTATATGTCAGCAAATTATAAGGACTTTCAAGAACTGAGCCTCATATTTTATTTCAACTCTAACTCCAAACCATTAAGGCGACTTTTTAAAGAAGAAATGGCACCGCCCACTTTTCCAGCCACTATCTTTCCCTACCACTATCAGAAGTTCGTGATAATGACAACAGCATTGAAAGAGTTCTTATAACAACCAATCCATAAAAAATGCTTATACATATACAAATTCATCTTAATTAGTTAGGGTTACCAATAATTTTCACCTTCAGCCGAAACTGTTTGTTTCCTCCACTAAAAATTGGCGTGTACCCAAAAAACATTCGATTAAAGCGCTGAAAAACATTTCAGTGCAGTTAACAAATGTTTGTGATAATGGCAAACGAATTAAAAGAGTACTTATAACCAATAATCCGTTAAAACTACCAATACATGTACAAATTTAGTTCCAATAATCTTAATTAGTGAGGGTTACCAATAATTTTCCCATTCCTTCACTAAAAATTGCCGTGTACCCAAAAATCATTCGGTTGAAGCGATGAAATACATTGATAGTATGGGCCTACATACGGCTGTAGCAGCAAATATGTCCTCTCGAATTTTTTGCCAACCGCAAGTTGACACATACTGTCAATGTATTACATCGCTTCAACCGAATGTTTTTTGGGTACAGGGCAATTTTTTGTGGAGGAAACAAATAGTATCGGCAGAAGGTGAAAATTATTGGCAACCCTTACTAATTAAGATGATTATTCGAACTAAATTTGTACATGTATTGGTAGTTTCGCTTCAACCGCATGTTGATGGGGCACACGAAAATGTTGCATTAGTTTCAGCTGCAAAGTATTGGTAACCCTGACCAAATAAAAAATATAGTTCGAACTGCATTTTTACATGTATTGGTAGTTTTAACGGATTGTTGGTTATAAGTACTCTTTGAATTCGGTTGACATTCTCACAGACATTTGTTAACTGGACCAATTGATGCTAAGGTTAGGTTGAAAGGGAAGGTGACCAGAAAGATATGGCGTGTTCACACGGAGACCTTAAAGGCCTATTGTAGAAACCTGATAAAAGGGAGAGTTATAGGAAGAAGAGAGGGTGTATATTTATAAGAGAGAGAGAGAGAGAGAGAGAGAGAGAGAGAGAGAGAGAGAGGAAGAGTTCAAGGAAGAAGAGGGTGTATATTTATAAGAGAGAACGAGAGAGGAAGAGTTCAAGGAAGAAGAGAGGGTGTAAGAGATGTGTGGCAGTTATTCAGTTTTATTTCGCTATCCATTATGGGTTTTTAACTGGTTCGAGTGGTTCTGAACTAGCCCGAGGGTTCGACAAAAATAAGTGATTTAAAATGTACATTCGCTATTTCTACTCGGTCATTAAAGTATCTACTGCCCAAATAGGTAAGTCTATATTTTTGAAGACTTGCGCATGTGCAAAGCAAATGACCCACTTACTCCTTTTATTCTGCAACTTCTACAAAAGTCACTGCACGGTATGCCTATACGAGCTGCCATAGTCCCGATTAAGCATTGCTCGTGAGAATTCCTATGAGGGTTGACATCGGTTGATTTCCAAGTGCTAGCAACTCCCTTGTTCTTTTCCGGTCTATTTTCGGCCAGAGAGACCGGATTGTTCTGCAGTTGTGAATTGAGTTCCGCTGGATCCTGCAGCGAAAACCCCCACTTTGACGATTGCATTCATCAGTTCGACGAGCGGAATGTGAATTTCTGGGGGGTTGTTGGTTTGCCCACTGCTTCTGAAGCCATTCTGTCTCTTTCGTCTGCTATCTCGCTGCCCGGTATATCGCTGTGACCCGGTACCAGTCTAGGTCTTGGATTACATCCAGGTATTTTGCTTCTTTCGGTAGTGGCAGAATTTTTCAGTTTAATGTTGGGTTTTCAAAGTTCGTGATCTTGTATTTCCTTGTGAACAGAACTAGCTCTGCCTTTGACTTGTATTGATGCCAAGTCCGTTGTCCTTCGCCCACTGTAAGAGTTTACTCCTTGACCGTTCCATATTCTCACTAATCTTTGGCAGAAATTTGCCTTAGACCAGCAGCACCACTTCATCGGCATGAGCTGTCAGTTTTGTGCCTTTTCTGTTGAGTTCATGAAGGATTTCGTTTATCACTAGATTCCACAGTAAAACTGATATGACTCTTCTTGCGAAGTTCCCCTCATAACTTGTTTCCTTACAGCTCCTTCTTCCAGGGACGAGTCTATGATTCTGCCCCTTAGCTTGTTGCCCGTTCATAGAATTATGCCTGGTTGAACCTTAATGCGGTTAAGAGCTTCAAGAATCGAGGTTGTTTCCACGTTGTTGAAGGCGCCCGTAAAGTCTAGAAAAGTTTTTATGGATACTTAGAACCAGCGGAATTTTCTTACTAATTTAAATATGCTCTAAGTTTTATGATTAATCTAAATTTCGGGTCCGTCTCTACGAGCCGTAGCTCCAAAAACCGGTACTCTTCAGCTGATTCTATTTAACGTTGTGTCTGTGCGTCCGTCTACCCATTTAAAGCTTGTATTCACACTTCAGGTCGCAATTGTTGTCCGAACTTTATGAAATTCGCAAAAGTAAGTTTTTCGGATAGAGGCTGTTGACTTTTATGAAAATCGGTTACAATTTAGATATAGCTTTCACGCCTATGGTCAACCGATTTTATGTCTAGCCGATATTCGGAAAACTCCGGTCTTTTGAAACTCTAATTTTAGCTAATGAAATTTGGCACAAGTTTTGTGTGTAAAGACGGACGCTGTTAAAATAGAATAAAATTGGTTTAGATTAAGATAAAGCTCACTACATATATGTTCAACCGATTTTACGATTAACAATAAAATGTTAGACAAATTCAAAGATGAAATTAGTTTTCAAATCTAAGTAAATTTAGACCCCGTCTAAGGGGTCAGTTGACTTCGTTCAGCTGGCTTTTCTGAACACCCAGAAGTACAGGGTATAATTAAGGCTTTTTTAATTTTTTTTGAAAAGTTCTTTTTTAATTTTTTTTGTTTTGAAAAGTTCTTTTTTAATTTTTTTTTTTGAAAAGTTCTTTTTTAATTTTTTTTAAAAGTTCTTTTTTAATTTTTTTCTTATCTACGGAAAAATAAAAAAAAACATTATATTTATACTTGGAAACTTTCATAACATAATAAATAACTCATCGCATTGTGATCAAATCACAACACCTGTCAACTGATTCCACAACATTGCAAATAATTCACAATTAATTAAGCGGGCTTAACCTGCACATCGATTAACCAACTGACCGACAGCTACTGATTTATTAGCAATGCATTGTATAATTTCAATACTGTATGTGGATCCAATTAATTCGAATCGTGCTGCATCTGCAATTTATTATAATTCGATGATGAAAAAATTCTAACACAATTCCCATTTTTATTTTCGCCTATGAATAAAAACAGAGGCTGGCCGATTGTCTGGTATAGGTAGAGAATCTTCCTACCCTAACTAGAGAATCTCCCTACCCTACGAATTTGCATAAATCATGAAATTGTTGCAATACAACACAATTTATTGTTCTGTCGGAATCGCTACAAACTGATGATGTAAGATTTCAATGCTGGATTGTTAGTCGTCTTAAATGCCAGAGGAATACTGATGTCAACCCAGTGCGGTAGCGGTGGGAAAAAGTTTTTTGTCAACGACACCATGGAAAGGGGTATCAGAAGTTAGCAGTCTACACTTTACTGAAACATGTCTTGAAATCACTATTAAAATTTGTTTGTATTGAAGATTGGGCTAAGTTTGGGGTCAGGTACATGGATTGAACCGTCCGTATTTTTAAAATTTGGTTACTCAAGAGAAGCCGGTTTTATTGCGAATCAATATATATGACAGCGCATAGAGAATGGGAACTAAGGGTAAAAAAAATCAATTTTCATTTTATTCTTTTTTTTTTGATGTGGACAACATCTGACCATCGAATGAGACCGATCTCATGCCCCAAAAGTGTTCCCTCCCAGAGATATGCGCGTTTTATGACAGTGATGGTACACCAAAGATACACGTATTTAAATCTTTTAAATGGCTCTCCTGAACAAAACTGGTTTTTAACCTTAGGTCCCTTTCTATTTTGCACGTCACATATGGATTTATTTTAAAAACTTTGGCTGCTATTGGAGTCTGGCTCATACGAGGGCTATTTCTGGCTTAATATGAAAATGCGAATATTAATCATCAAAAATGGTTTTATTGTTTTTCAAAGTATCATCTCCAGCATGATTTATACACTTTTGCATGCGTTTAAACCAATTGTCGAAGCACTTTTTCCTCTCCGATTGAGCCAAATCAAAAACATGGTTTTTAAACGCTTCAACAGCATTTTCTGGCGACGAAAACTTTTTTCTTGATGTGCGGGAATAAAAAGAAGTCATTGGGTGCCAAGTCAGGGCTGTATGGCGGATGACCCATCAAGTCGACGTTTTGGCCGTTCAAAAAGGCGCTGGTTTGAGCCGATGAGTGAGAGCTCGCATTGTCATGGTGCATAACAATTCGTCCTCTTGTTCGTTTTTCGAACTTCTCCGAAGACTTCAGGTCAACAAATTGTGGTGTACCACTCAGAATTGACCGGCCTACATTGCTCAAGCGGAACAGTCGCCACATGACCAGTTTTGCCGAAGAAACAGGCGACTATTTGCTTCGAAGTGCTTCTTCCACGAACAACTTTCGTTGGATTTGGCTCGTCTTCGAAGACCCACACGGTCGATTGCTGTATTGTTTCCGGCTCATACGCATAGATCCATGATTCGTCACCTGTTTGGTTTGGGCTCATACGCAGAGATCCATGATTCGTCACCTGTGGCGATCTTATAAACGTCTTTTGAAGCACCGCGATTGTGTTTTTCCAAAAAAATGTTTGCACCAATCGACACGAGCCTTTTTTTGAGCGATTGTCAAATTGTGCGGGATCCAACGAGAACAAGCCATTTTTACGGCCAGGTGTTCATGCAATATCGAATGGATGCTGGTGGAAGAAATACCCAATCTCACGGTATGTCATATGACGATCTTGCATTATCAGTTCACGCACGGCAACAATGTTCACTGGCACAACGGCCTTTTTGGACGACCTTCACGAACTTCGTCTTTGAGCGAGCGTCGGCCACGATTGAATTCATTAAACCAGTTAACCAGAATTAAACGACAAGAGTCGTGATAATCCGGAAGTTGTGAAAAATGATCGCACGAAAATTTTCACGAGTTTCCATTTCATTTTTTGCTAAATTGATTTTTAAAATCACTGTAAACAACACAATGATGGGCGTACGTCAAAACGCTCTGAGTAGGTTTATGCTAAAATGTCAAACTTTCCAATGGAAATGTCAAATGGCTAAGTGTTGCCTAGGCCAGAAATATATATAGCGAGCCTCGTAGTCCTAAAGGGCCCATAAAACGGGCCATACTTTACGAAGTTTTAAGTTGTTTATCTTATTTATTACTTAGTATTGGATTGTACAACTCTTAATTTGAAATTTTCAAATTATTCACGGATTCAAATTTGTATTTCCACTTTCTGTAATTAAATTATCCATTTTAAAATTTTAGACAAATTCATCGATTAGTATTTAGTACAAGTCGTGCTTGGGCGTTATGGCCATCCTAATTGTCCTAATCTTAAGAATTTTTATTGTTACCTAAATACATGGCCAACTAGTCAGGGATGACTCACCTGCAACCTCGACTCTCTTTTTATATCCGTAAAATTGTCTGCGATATTTGTTCGAGATTTTCCCATTTCGTTCAACAGCTACTAATGCTTTCCTTTATTGGTATTTATTTATTTTATTCTTTAGTCTTTGTTTTAAATTTTCTTGTCATTTTTACTAATGGCACTTTATCAGTTTTATGACTTCCTAAAAAGGGAGTTTAACTTTTTTCCGCCGTCGCCACCGTCGTGTTGTTCTAGATTTTGAGGTTGAACTATTGACTACAGGTAAGTTCCTACCAGCCAGCAAACGAGAGAACGGGGACCACCATCACCTTGGGTTAATCTAAAGATAATAAGAACAACAACAACAACGGCGGCGGCGGCGGGAAAATGGTACATGTCGGCTAACGCCTTGCCACACAACGGCACGCCACGTTCGTTCGTTCGTTAACGTCCGTATTTTGGGAGACAATTAGTATTTATGATTGGACGACGGCGGACGGGTCAGACAACAAATTATCGTTAAATGTTCTAAGCACGATTCTTTGTAAGAGAAATTTCAAAGGTGGTCTAGTTATGGGCCCTTTTCCCTTTTCATATACATTGCCTATTAGGAAAAGTGATAAGAACTTATGGGAAAGTTACTTAACTAAACTGGCTGCTGGCTAAGTAGGTTCGAGTAAAAGTAAAACGGAACAAGCGCTTCTTTAATCTCCAAAGGATGGAAGTCAATTGCGTTTTGAAGTTTTAAAGTCGGTTTCATTTCCTGTTTGAAAATTTCTTGGCGTTTTTTCTTCACCATTCTGTTTTCTACTCAAGTGTCTTAAGCCGATTTCATCAGCTTGCATTGTGGCCATGTTAGGATCACGTGTCTAACATATAAACATTATTAAGAGCTGTAAACATTTTTTTTATGTGCTGTAGGAAAACTACTCATTCTTGTTAAATAAAAATTTAACAATTGCACATTAGAGGGGCTTATGTGCAAATTGCATATGTAAATTGCAATAGAAGGCAAAAGTACGTAGGATGTTTGGAAAGTTTGAGAGTGAGCAAATTTTAAAAAACAATTATCTGGAAATATTAATATACTTTTCTCATACTCGTAAAGGTTTAAAGTTTCTAAAACAATAAATTTAAATAGTCCTTTTACCGCAACTTATAATGGGGAAAACTAAAACCAAATAAATAGAAATAGATTTCTGATCATTGACACACACAGAACAAAATAAGTTGGGAATTGGTTTGAACTACAAAAATGCTATAAACCAAGACAGAACATTCTGTCACCAAATGTTAATAATAATGATAGAAATTTGCCAAAGATTACAATGTGCTTCTAAAGTGGCAAACGGAAAGGTTTAGGAACCACCGCAGCTCTAGGATGTTCTATACGCAGCAAAAAAGTATGGTTTGGGTGACAATATTCGAAGAATATCCATTTATTGACAATATTCGAAGAATATGGTTGAGGCACAACAATATTTTAGTTGTGGGATTATAATACGCCACATAAGTATGATGCTTTTCGAATATTGTCAGCTCAGACATACATTTTAGCTTTTAAGTAGTCAAAATTTTATAATTTTAGAAAAGCGAATTTTCTGTGGCCTCATTTCTTTTAGTTGTATTAACAATATATGTATTGAGCATTGTAATTCCCGCTCGCCTATGGAAGTTTCGACTTCCTGGTGAAGGAAACGCACCATTTGAACTGAATGCGTCAAAAGAGATTAGATCTTAGCTAGTCCCACGACAGCCGGTTCTGTGGACCGGATTGACCCGAAGCGGCAATACTTTGGGCAAGGACCGTTACACCCCAGCACAATAACAGATCTCAGCAGAGAATCACGCACCTGCCGAGGTCCCGTGGTAAAATCTCCAGGGATGTACCCCAAGCACTTCATTAATGCTGACTCTGCCGTTGCTACTGCTTAAGCGTAAATGTTTTAGACCTGCCTGATAGTTGCGATAATCTTAAGGCTCTCTCTTGTATCGCAAAGATCTCTCTCTCTGTCTCTCTCTCTCTCTCTCTACAGACCATAAAGGTATAACCTGATCTGCCTGTAGTGCGGCATCCTGTCCATGAGATGGTGGTTGGGTTGAAGAGAAGACTTGAGAAGACAATCTGTTGATGTTCTCAGGGTGGCGTTTTAGCCAGTCTGAATTTTCTTGCACTGCGTCAAGCTCACGTTTGCCGACTACACTGGCGCTGCTTAGTTCGCGACAGACCAACCGATCGCTGTGTAAGAGCCCAACATGGTTTCTTTGTTAGCTTCCCATGTACAGCCGACGAGTGGCTTGAAGACCTTGTCCCAACTTTTTTTACTTTCTTATCCCAGTTAATATCGGCATTGGCAACCCTAATCTTGGACTGCGGCAAAAAATACTTTTCCTTTTACTGGTAAAGATAAGGAATTGCTTTAATCTTGGCGATATTCAATCAAATATTCCATTCATTGATATAATCAGCAACTGAATCTTCTGTTAATAGTATAAGGTGGGCCATTTAAAATTTTAAACTTGAATCGGCTGTGAAAAGAAAGTAATGATAATTTTTTAAAATTTCTGTTTTTTTTTTGGAAATGTTGCACTTTGTCATTTAATATTGGGCTGAAGATTATTCGGCAGAAGATGAAGAATTTTACCATAAATCGTGTTTTCAGCTGAAGCTCATTTTCATATCGGAGGCTATGACAATAAGCAAAATTTCCGCATATGGGATTCAGAGAACCCACACGTTGAGAAGCCACTGCATCCACAACGAGTCGCTGTTTGGTGTTGTTTTTAGGAAAATGAGCAAGGAGCCGCGGTTGCTGACAACGGTAAGCGTTACCGCGCAATGCTCAACGATTTTTTTGTTTCCGAAAATTCAAGAGAATGACATGGACGGCATTTGGTTTCAACAAGACGGGGCCACCTGTCACACAGCCAACGCAACCATCGATATTTGACGCACGGTTTTTGAAAATCGAATAATCTGCCGAAATTGTGTTGTCAATTGGACGCCTAGGAGCTGTGATTTAAACCCTTTGGCATAATTTCTGTGAGGAGCCATGGGGAAAAATGTTACGCAAAGCATCCAGCGACAGTTGAAGAGTTGAAACATGAAATCGAAGTTGCCATTGAAGAGATTCGACCCGAAACAATCGAAAATGTATTCATAAATTGGGTTGATCAGATGAGGTACTGCCGAGCCGGTATTGGACAAAGTTCAATTTTTTCAATAAAACCAGAAATTTTATAAAATTATCGGTACATTTGTTTAAAGCCGATTAAAATTGAAAATCTTAAATCGCCCAGCCTGTATTTCGAACCGAATATTAATTGCGATTAAAAACATTCGGTGATGGCATCGGAAATTTTTCTTTTGCTACAAAATTTCTGTATTCATAAATTGGGTTGATCAGATGAGGTACTGACGAGCCGATATTGGACAAAGTTCAATTTTTTCAATAAAACCAGAAATTTTATAAAATTATCGGTACATTTGTTTAAAGTCGATAAAAATTAAAAATCTTAAATCGCCCAGCCTGTATTTCGAACCGAATATTAATTACGATCAAAAACATCGGAAATTCTTCTTTTGCTACAAAATTTCCGTAGTTACAACCGAATTCTAACTGATTTTTTCTCAGTGTGCAGTAACATCATTGCCGTAGATCTACCTTGGCTGAAATTGTACTTAACAATATTCGTAATTCTCAATAACGGTTGGATGGTTTTCTATTCAGGCGTAAAACCAAACTGTTGTCGTGTAAGAATGTTATTATCCTCAATGAATAAGATTTTTTTAAAAAATATTGTTATTTTTTTATTTTACGAGGGCGACCGCAAAAGTAACTGGCCTAATATAAAAAGAACCGTTTTTTTGGAATTAATATTATTTATTTTTCAACATAATCTCCTTCCAACTCAATACACTTCATCAAACGTTTTTCAAGTTTTTTAATTCCATCCGAAAAATAAGATTTTTCAAGTCCTTCAAAGTATGCCTCAGTTTCAGCAATAACATCGCTATTGGACGAAAATTTTTTGCCACCGAGAATTTTTTTAAATTTAGAAACAAGAAATAATCAGAAGGAGCTAAATCTGGACTATATGGTGGATGCGAAGCAATTTCAAATAGTAATTCGGCCAGTTTTTGTTGAGTTATAAATGCAGTGTGTGAAGGAGCATTATCTTGATGAAAAAGAACTTTTGTTTTTCTAAATGCGGTCGTTTTATCTTGATTTCTTCACTCAACCGATCCAATAATGCACAATAATATTCACTATTTATAGATTTTTCCTTTCTCAAGATAATCAATAAATATTATACCCCTTGCATCCCAAAATACTGTGGTCATTACTTTTCCTGCTGACTTAACAGTTTTCGCCTTCTTGGGACCACTTTTACCAGCTTCTATCCATTGTTTTGACTGTTCTTTGCATTCTGGGATGTAGTGATGGATCAACAGTTATGAATCGGCACAAGAACTCTATTGGATTACGCTGATAAATCGCTAAAAGCTCCTCGGAATTGGTCCAACGGACGACTTTTTGGGGCAAAATCAACAAACGCGGCACCTTTTTCGCGGATAGCTTTTTCATGTGGAGTTCATCATGTAAAATACTCCAAACTTGTTTTTCGTGCATTTTAACAATATCAGCAAGTTCTCTGAGCTTTATTCGTCTATCTTTAGTCACTTCATTAAATATTTTTCTAATGTTTTCAATAGTAAAGGGTGTTTTTTATTGGGGTATAGAACTTTAAGTTGGCATCACTTTTTAACTGGCGGCCATTTTGTCAGCTGTCAAGTGATTAATATTTAGTTTGGTTTGCCATTTCATCATGAACAGGTTGACAAAAGAACAACGCTTGCAAAATGGGCCGAAAATGAGATTCATCTCGATGCTGATTTTCATCACAAAATTGTGTTCAGTGATGAGGCTCATTTTTGGTTGAATGCATTTGGAGTGAAGAGAATCCACATGAGACCCTTGAGACGCCATTACATCCACAAAAACTGACTGTTTGGTGTGCTCTATGGGCTGGTGGAGTCATTGGGCCATACTTCTTCCGAAATAATGCTGGAGAGTCAGTTACCGTATATGGAGACCGGTATAGAGCCATGATAACCGACTATTTTGTTCCCGAATTGGATGGCATGAATGTGGATGAGTTGTGGTTCCAACAAGACGGCGCTACATGCCACACAGCGCACGTCACAATCGAATTATTGAAGGAAACATTCGATGAGCGCAATTGGCCACCAAGATCGTGTGATTTGACACCATTGGATTATTTTCTTTGGGGATATGTGAAGTCGCTCGTCTACGCCAACAAACCAGAAACGTTAGGGGACTTGGAAGCCAACATTCGTGGCGTTATTGCCAACATACGGCCCCATATGCTCGAAAAAGTGGTTGAAAATTGGACCTGTAGAATTGGCTTTATTCGAGCCAGCCGCGGCGGCCACATGCCCGAAATCATATTTAAACATTAATGGCATAAAATTATCCTTCCAATAAAGCCAAATTGATGGACATTAAAACGATATTCTTGTGTTTTATTTCAATTCGATGTTCTATACCTCAATAAAAAACACCCTTTAGTAGCAGTTTTCGGTCATCCAGAGCGTTGTTCATCTTCCGTACTTGAACGACCCATTTTAAATTGTTGAACCGAGGATTTCACGGTGGAGTATGATGGTTCATTATCGCCATGAACAGAATCCAATTCATCTTTGATTAATTGTGGCGTATAACCTTTCATATAAAAGTGTTTAATTACCGCACGAAACTCGTTATTTTCTATTTTTCAAAAATTATAAAACTTGTTTACTTCAATCACCTGTAACAAAGAAAATAATTATTAAATATTTCGGAAATTTCGACAGATGGCTTATAAAAGATTGCTTTTAAAAAACAAATAAAAAGTTGCTAGTAAAACAGAAAATGTGCCAGGCCAGTTAGTTTTGCGGTCGCCCTCGTAATAGCGCGTCCATGGTGGAGGTTACATAAATTTTGCCTAGCTAAAATAAATGACGTTTCTAATTGTTTGTTCTTCTTTTCAGATCCAGTTTCCAGTTTCCCGTTTTTCAGTTATGCTCTGTTCCCTGGCCTTTAACTTTAATATCAGCCCCACCATGATGAACTAACTGACCTCGTTCATAGTTTCTCTTGAGTATAATTTTTTCTTTTTTTTGTTTTGTTAACATTTTTCTTTACAACTCTTTAACGACTTTAGTGCATTAGGATTGTGGCGGGTATATTTTTTGCGGCTGTTTCACTAGAATACAAACAAGCGCTAAACAGGCATAAACACCTTTTATGACATCATAAAACAAAAGCCAACAACATCAAATTGAAATAATTGGACAGATGGAAAGTCAGAATTGAAATTTAAACAAGAAACCCCAAAAAAAAAGAAACGTTTAGTGTGAAACCCAGCAGAAAACGACATGAATAAAAAAAAAGCTAAACTAATAAAATTTTCCAAAAACTGAAATTTTTTAAAAAAAAAATTGTGGAAGTGGGCAACAATAACTGAGTTAACAAATCGTACAACTAATCGAGTTTTGCATATAAATCGTTGAATTATTTTCACTTTGCACACTTGCCTTTATGGGGGTGGGGTGGGGGAAGGTTCAAAACACCGCCAGCCACTCCTACTGTCATTGCCCCCTTCCCCAGCTGAACGCTTATACAGCCCAAGCTAAAACATCCTATAAATAATTTACAAAACACTATAAATTTTTCGTTTTTTTTCGCTTTTTGAAAAAAAAAACCAAACACAAAAACTGTTATTTAATGTGTCAAAATTGACATAAAAAATTAATGTGATTTTTTCGTTTGTAATCACAACAGCCAAGCGCAAGCAAGCAACGCGCACAAAATATTTTAAAATTCTGTGAAACACCAAAAAGAAAATCGAGTCAAGGAATCAACCACGGAGCGAACAGAACAACAACAGCGACAAATGTCAGTCGAGAATTCCATGACAAATAGTCGAGTATTCATTCATGCCGGAATTCATTCAGTCATTCATTCACGTTGCGCTTGATGCTTTCGGTCGGGGTTTTCATGTTCCCCGACGAACAAACACTCACTGTCGCTGATATGCAAAGTGAAATTAGAACATTTTGCGTGTTGTCTTTTGGCTTTGGAATCCCGGTCTAAGCACAAAAACATTTGTCGCATGAATGTGAGTTTTGTTTTAGATTCCTTAGAAAAGTCAAATATTATTTTCTTAAATTGTATCAAAGCCTAGCTTCGATGTCGATGTCGTTCCTAATAATCAGGTGATCCATCTAAAGATATTTTTTTTTTGTTAAGCTCGTTTGTTTTCAAAATAAAAAATACCAAAATTTAAACCAAGTTTCGTATGTTTATGTCAACGCACCTACGAAAATTTTTAAAGATCTTTTAGTTTCAAAACGTTAGACGAAGTCTACATTTTAATCAAGGTAAAATTCATATACAAGCAACGTTTGAAAATCATTTAAAATGACTACAGAAATCCTGAGTCGGTGGTCGCAACTTAAGAAGCGCTTGCTCCAATTTTCGGCCGTAATAATCGTCCCACCAGACTGGCTGTGCTGACTCAAGAACTAAAGCCACTTGTTCATTTGAAACACCAAAACTCTAGAAAAGTTTCAAGAAAATCTCGAATTTCAACAAAAAATCATCTTCAGCGATGAAGCTGAAGTGGTTTTGTCAGGCTGAGTGGTTTTGTCAATAAACAAAATATGCGCTATTGTGTTGTTTACAGTGACTTGAAAAAATCAATTTGGCAAAAAATGGAATTAACTTTTCGTGCGATCATTTTTCGCAACTTTCGACGTGGATTATCACGACAAGAGTGCATCGATGAATTTAAATCCTTGTATGGCGATGAAGCACCATCCTATAGAACTGTGAAAAACTGGTTTAATGAATTCAATCGTGGCCGACGCTCGCTCAAAGACGAAAGTCGTCCATATGTGCCAGAGAACATTAATGCCGTGCGTAAACTGATAATGCAAGATCGTCATGTGACATACCGTGAGATAGGGGCATCCTTCGGCATTTCTTCCACCAGCATACATTCGATATTGCTTGAACACCTGGCCGTAAAAAAGGTTTGTTTTCATTGGATCCCACACAATTTGACAATCGCTCAAAGAAAGGCTCGTGTCGATTAGTGCAAAGAAGTTTTGAAGAAATACGATCGCGGTGCTTCAAAAGGCGTTTATAAGATCGTCACAGGTGACGAATCATGGATCTACGCCTATGAGCCCGAAACAAAACAGCAATCGAATGTGTGGGTCTTCGAAGACGAGCCAAATCCAACGAAAGTTGTTCGTGGAAGAAGCTCTTCGAAGCAAATGGTCGCCAGTTTCTTCGGCAAAACTGGTCATGTGGCGACTGTTCCGCTTGAGCAACGTAGGAAGGTCAATTCTGAGTGGTACACCACAATATGTTTGCTTGAAGTCTTCGGAGAAATTCAAAAAAAAGGAACAAGAGAAGACGAATTACTGTGCACCATGGCAATGCGAGCTCTCACACATCGGCTCAAACCAGCGCCTTTTTGGCCGGCCAAAACGTCGAATTGATGGACCATCCGCCTTACAGCCCTGACTTGGCACCCAATGGTTTTTTTGTTCCCGCACATCAAGAAAAAAATGTAACATTTGCACTACAATTGAAATAAATTTGAGCTCTATATCTTAAATATCCTGTGTTTAATTAATATATGAAATTGTTATGTTCTTAACGGAAAACCCTGTAATTTCCTTAAACTGTTGGCCGCAACTACGTCCCAAGGTGTCCATTCGGACGGTCCAATTTTGGATGTCGCGTTCGAGAATTTCGACAGGTATGGCGTACAGTTAAGCTTAATTTTGGATTTCTGGTTTGTCGGCATAGACTTTGGACTTTACGCAGCTCCAATGAATAAGCTTAAAGCTGTAATTTAACACGGTCTAGGTGGCCAACTCGCTGGTCCAAAACGAAAAATTAAATGATTTTCCAAATGACCTCTCAATATATCCATTGTCTGAGCAGCTGTATGGCAAGTGGCACCGTCCTGTTGAAACCAAATGTCGTCAAGATTACGGGCTTCAATTTCAGAAAGCAAAAAGTCCGATTTCAAGGCGCGAAAGCGAGCACTATTCACGGTTATAATCCGGCCATCATCATTTTTGAAAAAATATGGACCGATGATTCCACCAGCCCATAAACCGCACCAAACCGTGGTTTTCTCTGGGAATAATGGCACTTCTTGAACCTCTTCTGGTTGCTATTCAGCCCAAATGTGGCAATTTTGTTTTTTAACGTTGCCGTTGAGCCAGAAATAGACATCATCACTGAACAAAATTTTGGTCGAAAAAAAGCGGATCTTCCTCGAGCTTTTGAAGAGCCAGTTTGAAGACGTTGTTGCGGTGTAAGTCTTGCCATTATGAAATGGCAAACAATGTTGAAAGAAAAAAAAACAAAGTTTAAGGAAGCTCACGCGTAATTTGTGAAAAAACCCTATTGAAAAAAATACCTCTAGATTGATCACCCTATACAAGTCAACATTAGGCGTGTTCTAAGGGTACTCGCTTCTTAAACGAGTGGTACTCGCTTAAGTGGTCGCCAAGGCGATAACTTTAAAGCTTTAGGAGAACATTTTGAAATAAACCTTTTATTTTGAAAAATTTTAATTTCTAGAAAAAAAGTTATTCATGATATACTCTAAGCGAGTTATAACCGAGCTCGCTAAAGGTTAAAAAAACCAAGCCCCTGAGTTTAAAATCCAAGTATTTCAATTGCATCTACATGAAGAAATCAACTATGTTTAGTAACGTATTTAACGAGAACTGCTGGCAGTTAATTTTTCCATCAAACAAGATCACATTAAAAATCTTTTCGCACTGCTTTGCCATTACACAAAATTCAGTCACACCTCTTTGAAAAACGAAATGAAATTCCTTTTTAAATGTATCAAATTTTCCCACCATCAAGACTGCTTGAGCGTTTAGACTATTTGCAAGTAAGTGTACCCACTCTCACTAATCTCTATATAAGACTACCTACCGCCTAGGGTCATTCTTCATTTATTTACCTAATATACTCCAAAAAATACGCAATTTCCCAACAACGAGAAAACAATTCCCTTTGCAGTCATAAAAATTGTTTTTTATGTTTATTTATTTTTCCTTTTTTTGAAGTATACTTTTGGGATCCTCGGGCAAGGTCACAACAGCTTTAACTTAAAGATGAAAATGAAATTATTTATTCATAGAGAAGACCGTAATAATGGTGCACATTTGACAAAACACACAGAAATTGAGGGGTAGATTACTTTATACTGACTCCAAACCCCCCTCTTAGAAAAAATAATATAAAGCATACCTTTAGGTTGACACTGAAAATGTTTGCAATCGAGTATCAACTTCCTTGGCTATGTTCTTATCGCACTGTCTTAAAGTTTGTGGCAGTTGCTAAGAAAAAAACTTTAAGAACACAAAACCCAAACTAGCGATAGCAACAAAAAAAAAAAAAAAGTATTTTCCAAAGTATACTTTTGGGGTGTACAATCCAGGAATAGATTGTCATGTCCAAGTTAACCTATTTTTTTGTGGGGGGGTTTCCCCTAAACAAGGTATGTCAGTCTCCTTGGCGTACTTTAAGACAGCCTTGAGTGGAAAACTTTAATTTTAAATTGGCCAAGTATACTTTTGGGATGATCTCACTAAAAAGTAGTACACATTTTGTTGCCTTTTTAACAAAACGCAAAGTAACTCATTTCTTCGTAAGAGTGTGTGCAAAACTTGCAACACAATGGAAACACTTGCACACGTAGTAGCTGTAAATGTTTTCGTAGTCGGTTTTGTAGCATACTTTCGTAGTAATTGCCTGGGAAATAGAGAAACATACTTACAGGATGACAATTGCATTTTAAAGGTATGCCAAACAACTGAAATTCGGATTCTAAAGCGATTTTTTTTGTAACATACTTTATGGAAGGTGTTTTTTTTTTTTGTATCGAAATGTAGCATAGTTTTAGGAGGAATTAAGTTTATGTAAAAATGAAAGCATTTAAAGAATGAATTAAGGGTTAAATGGACTGAAGGGCTACAAAAGGATAACAATAACTTTTTTCAATCAAACAAGAAAATTTCATAATCTTATCAACCCATCACCATGACTTCGGTATTAAAATGGAATAAAGCGCTATGATCATCTTGAATTTGTTATTGAAACGGAAGAAAAAGCTGTTATCGTCTTTTTTTAAATAACCAGCACTCAGGGGATGCCCCCTATACATGCGGTGCATTGCGTTGGCGAGTGGAAAATAAAGGATCGGAAGGGGGAAAGAGGGAGTAATGATTATTGACGCTTGCCTTGAACTTCTGGATGTCGCAATCAGCGGGAAATACTTTTGCCGGAGGTCGATTCCACATACGGACTGTACGAGCGAAAAACGAATTTAATCTGTAGTGTATAGTGCGGTCAACTGGCCAATCGATAACAAACGGGTGTGTGTTGCTAGAAAGCCGCATATCCCTGCCGAACATCCTCACGTCAGGAATAAGGCGACGGATGTCTGATGAACACACACCATGAAAGTAACGATAGAACAGCGTCACGCAACCCACATTCCACATTCATTTTAAAGAGCAGCTTTTACAGAAATTGAACTTCTTACTAGTACAGTCGCCAACATTAAATAGGCGGAAACCTACCGCAAAAATATATTTTTGTTGTTCTTATCTAAGTTTTAACCTGGGTTTTATTGTACAAAAGTCGCACTCACAACATCACACCAGGACGGTGTACTGAATATAACGGACGTTTTTTGGGCCCCAAGGATTCACGAGTATTAGTCTCAATCCCAGTTGAATACTCTATCATTATACTAAGAATTTGTTGGTCATTTAATCCGCCCGTTTTTGGTTCCGCCCAAGGTTCCACCAGTCCAAGCCCCAATTAATGTTTAATCGTAAAAATAAATCCATATTTGGATTCGCAGTTAAATTTTTTTGTCGGTATTTAGTGTTTTGACTATAACGGCCGTTTTTTGGCACGCGAAGGTCTACGAGTTCGAGCTCAAATCTCAGATAAATCATAAAAAAAAATCCTTATTCGAATTTATAGTAAAAATTGCATTATTTTGAGTTCCCCTACCTGTATATTGATAATTGGTCGCTTGTGTTGACTATAAGGTCCGTTTTTTGGGCCCAAAGTACCACCAGCCCAACCCCAATTAAAGTTAAATCTAAAAAATAAACCCATATTTGGGTTCGTAGCGAATTTCCTTTTATTTGCCCAGCCCAGTCGAAACCAAATTTCAGTTAAATCCTAAAAATAAATCCATATTTAGATTGGTAGTGAAATTTTCTTTAATTTGAGAAGACAGATGTCCGTTTTTACTGATTTAACTATAACGGCCGTTTTTTTGTACGCGAGGGTCTACGAGTCCGAGCCCCAATCTCAGACAAATCAGAAAAATAAATCTATACTCGAGTACATAGTAAAAATAATTTTATTTGAATACCACTTCCTCAAGGGTACACGAATCCAATACCCCAGTCTGAATTAAAAAATAGGAAAAAACTTTAATCGGATTTTAAGTGAAATCTGCATTAATTCTAGTAACCAAATGTTACAATCGGTCGCCTGTTTGACTGTAGCGGCCGTTTTTTGGACCCCACGATGCATTTAGAACGAAACCTTACACATCAGTTAAATACTAAAAATAAATTCATATTCAAATTCGTAGTCAAAATGTTGTTTTTGAGTTTCCCTGCCTGTAGGCAACTGGTCTCTTGCTTGGACTATAAGGTCCATTTTTAGGCCTCAAGGTTGCACATCTTTACTACCCCAATCTCAGTAAAGCCATAGGAAAAAACTTCATATTTCGAATCGTATTGAAATCTGCATTAAATCCAGTACCCTTATGTCCATATTTACAATTGGTCGCCTGTTTGACTATAGCGGCCGTTTTTTAGGCCCCTAGGGTTAATGAAGAAGAGCCCCAATCTTGTTTTAATGTTAAATATAGATACATATTTGAAATTGCTTTATTTTAAGTACACATACGTCCATTTCAACAACTGATTGCTTGTTTTTTGTAACGGCCGGTTTTTGGGCCTTTGGGCCTTAAGCGATCACGAGCGTGAGACCCAATCCCATTTAAATCTTTAAAATTAATCTATATTTGGATACGTAATGAAACTTGCTTTAACTTGAGCAGCCATATTTGAATATTTATTATTGTACGATTGTTTTAACTACAACGGCCGTTTTTTGGGCCCCAAAAGGCCCACGAGCCCGAGTCCCAATCCCAGTTAAATCTCTTATGTTAATCCATATTCGAATTCGTAGTGAAATTTGCTTCAATTTAGGTATTCATATGTCCATATTTAAACTTGGTCGCTTGTTCTAACTATAACGGCCGTTTTTTTGGGACCTAAGGATTCACGAGCCCCAGTCCCAAGCTCAGTTAAATCTCTTAAATTAATCCTTGTTTAGATTCATAGTGAAATTTGGTTAAATTTAAGTATTCATATGTCCATATCTAAAATTGGTCTTCACAACTCCTCCAAAAACTAGTAAAAAGGAATAAAATTCCTTTTTAAATGTATACAATTTTCCCACCATCAAGACTACTTGAGCGTTTAGACTATTTGCAAGTGTACCCACTCTCACTAAATTTAAGTATTCATATGTCCATATCTAAAATTGGTCGCTTGTTTTAACTATAACGGCCGTTTTTTGGGACCTAAGGGTTCATGTGTCCGAACCCCCATTTCAGCTCAATGGTTTAACAACAACGGCCGTTTTTTGGTACCTAAGTGTCCAGGTGTCCGAGCCCACATCTCAGCTAAATCTTGAATAAAAAATCCATTTTTGGATCAAGCGAAATTTGCATTGTTTTGAGTACCCATATAACTATTTTTAAAATTGTGGCTTGGTTTAACAAAACGGACGATTTTGGGACCTAAGGGTTCATGCGTCCAAGCCCGAGTTTTAATGAGATCTTGAAAAATGATTAATATTTTTCAAATAATAATAAGTTATGATTATCTCTGAGAAACCACATTTCCATGTTTATAAGAAAATCTGTAGGGAATATAGGTACGTTTTTTGGGCCAGTTGAATCTATTGGTCCACAACAACATCCCCATTTTTTAATGTTTTAAGTACGTCGCTACATACTACGTATCCAAAAAGTCGTAATAATGAAGATAATTTGGGTAATACTTGTACTCCAAATAATAATAAAAGTGTACTTTTTCAGAAGATCTTTAGTACCTTAAAGGAAAACCTTTTCCTTGTGGGCCAATTTCTTCCATTTACAATCAGAAGCAGCTTATGACTTTAAGTCATCATCGTACGAAGTTTCATGGATCTAGAATTCGTTTAAGAGCTATCACGATTTCAATAGACGATCTAAAAATTTGGCAGCGATCGGGAATAAAAATTCTTTATTGGCTCTCCAAACAATATTTCGAGGTTATGTAAACGAAATGACCAATTTAAGATAAAAATTATTCTATGGAGGAGGGTAAATAATTACTCGTATCAAAATGTATACAAAATATTCAATAAGTTAAATATTTATAAATAATGGAAGTTTTAAAACCTTTTCTAAAGTTTAAAAACCTTTTCTAAGTTTTTAAAAACCTTTTGTAATTTTTTATAAATACCGACCTACGCTTTTTTAAGCATACTTTTTGGAGCAATATTAAAAACAATATAATAACCTACTTTAAGGCTATCCTTAGGATATTATCCTTCAAATCGCCCTCTTAAAGCAAACACTTTATGGATTTTCAATTAGTAAATTCAATTTTATTTGTATTTTGTGGTATTTCTTTTTCTTTTCAATTTAAATATTTTGATAAACTCTGTTTTGTAATTTGTATTTGTTGATTAGTTTCGAGAAAAATCGTAACACTTTGTGCTTGGCTTTTTGTCCAAAAACAGAAACGAGTAGTAAACATGTGCTAAGCAATGTGTGGTATTTGTGGAATGCTATAATGTGAAACCGATAAGGTGTTGACTGTGAGATCAAATCTGATGTGAGTTGATGGCATCCTAAAGTAATCAAGTTTTTAAACTTGAAATTGTCAATACATCCGAGCATATGAACGCAGAATGTATGTGTGAAATCATAAGAAAATCAATACGAAAACGTAAAAATAAAAGCAAACAAAAAATTTTAATTTTTTAGAATTTTCTTTTATATTTTGTGATGAGTTTTTTTTTGGAATCATTCAGTTTTTGTAAGTGTGTTTTTTAGATTTGTATATATAACTTAATATTGACTTAAATACTACTACAAGATCATGGGTATGGTTTGTTTTTACAATATTTTTAAATAACTTAAAAAAGAAATAAAATAAACTATTCAGTCTTTGTTGGTTGAAAAAAGAAGAAGGAAAACAGAAACATAAACAAGAAATTTACAAGAAGAAAGAAAAAACATTAAATTTAAATATTTCAAAAAAAGAAAACAAACAAATGCATATGCAAATAAATGAAATGAAATGATAAGAAAACAAAGAATTCTAAATAAAAATGGAAACAAAATTTAAATTTAAATTTTACAAAATTTCTTTCTTTCTTTAAATATTTACACAACGAACTTATGTACAGTTTTACAGAGCAGTGCTTGCGGTAAGGAAGGGTTAGGACCACGTACAAGACCATTTGCGCCTTAACCGGATAATCACACTGTTATGATATCTGTTAAATCACTGGAGGCCTGTCCGCCAGCACTTGCATCCAATTGCAATGGCATGGCAATGCTGACACTGTCACATGCCTGAGTTGGCTCTGGCGCCAGCAAAGCCATCGTGGACGCCACATCATAGGAGGGTGGCAACAGCAAGGCGGAGGATGATTTCCCATTGCCCTGACGACTGGGTGATGATTTACATTTAGCCGATTTGGCCGACTGTTGGCAGTGAGTGGTGGCTGCCGCCTTGCCTTGGTCCTTGGTGTTTTGCATGTCGTATTTTTCCCAGGAGCTCATCAAATTTGCGGCCTGATGGTGCACAGCAGCCAGTGTGGGATAAATGAATTTCATGCCAAAGGCAAAATGCTGTTGATGATGATGCAAGGCCTCGTCATAAGTGGGCAGACCGGTGGCAATGGTATAGCAGGGTGGCGGCGGTGGGACGTCCATTTGATAATAAGCTGCCTCGGGATTGGAATTGGGATCACAGGGCACAATTGTGCCGGGATACATGTCGTTGTTCAAGTGGTTGCGAATGTCTTTATCTAAAAAAGAAAAAAAAGGAAAACAAGGAATTAGTAAAAGTGTAAAAGAGAAGCTTAAAGTGTTTTAAAGGAAAATGTTTGAAGAAACAAAGAAAACTAAACAAAATGTAAAATTGAAATGGACAAACTATTGCTATCTTCTAGGATTGTTAATAAATGCTAAGGTTTACAACGAATACGATTTATTAAATGAAATAAATCTTTGATTGAAATAATTTTTTTAATTACTGGGGATTTCTCGGCTTTTCGAAACCTTCTACAAAAAGTATGTATTTCTATACTTGTCTTACATTTGCAATACTTTCTTAAAAATATTTTAAAATTATATAAGGGTTTAAGCTTTTCCGAAAATTCTATTTTTAGTAAATTTCGTTTAGTTTTAAGTAACTTTAAAAACAAATTTGCGATTTTTTTTATCTATTAAATCTTTTGTTACCTTGTAAAAAATATTATTGTATTGTAGACTACGTTTAGGCTTTAAGTTTATCATGAAGTTTAGTTCGAAAACGTTTTTTATAAGTGATTTTATATTCACGATTTTCTTACATTTAACATTTTTTTCTAATATAATTAATTATTTTTTAAAAATATATTTTTAAATTTCCTAAGAGAATCGTTTTTTTGTATAATTTTTTAAAAATAATCTTAAAATATTGCCTACATTTTTGATTTATTTTCTCAAATAAGGCAAGAATTAAATCTATTTCCCTTAAACTTCGGTGGCTTTAGCCTTTTCATGATGTTGCTGTTATCAATATTACATTATCCCTCGGCATTACCATAAATCATGGCCTACTTCAAGGCTACGTAAAGTTGTTGGCTTCATTGCTGGCCAGCTCTTATATATATTTTATAGCCTACAGGTTAGCCTACCACAAAAAATCTTGTTAACTTTTGGCAACAATACGGGCCCAAACGAAAATTAAATAAATCTCTACGAATTTTCTCCACCGCCCTCCGCAAATGTATCAGCCGAAAAAAAGGTATTCTTCTTCGGCGTATTTGTTATGCACTCTCGACAATTTATTGCCGCCAGGTAAGAAATTATTATGAAACATTTACATTATTTACAACTTAATTAAATGGAAAAATAGTGGGTAAACATCGGCAAAGGCAGCCTAAGGCTAGCATAACGTTCAGGCGAAATGCCACACTTAATAATGTGAGGTCTACATTAAGGCAAACATGAAATATGCACGAACAACCGGAAAAGGCAGAACCGAAAAAAAGGACGGACGAAGAGAAGAATTTCCAACTAATTGATTACAAATAAACCTTAATCTACCTGTTAACTAGAGCCCCCGCAGTAGGCCCATGCCACCCACCAAAAAGGAAACTGACAAACTGTCGTGCGAGTAGCAGTGCTTGGGTGTCGGTGTTAAGCCAAAGAGCCTAAAGTATGCTACAACTTACTTATTTATTTATGGCAAAGTTTTAGCTAGGCCAACAGAAAATAAAACAAATCTTGCGCTTACACAATAAATTTTCGTTAAATATTGCTAGGTGGCAAAATAAATACGCCGCATAAAGAAAAGTTTTGCTTTGTTCCTTCTCTTCCCTAATTTTACATGACAAAAATGACAGCTAAACTGGCGTGGGTGGGCTTATGAGAAAACAAAGGTTAAAGTCTCAACTAATTAAGCTGGAAAATTAGGGCAACATTTTTTGGAAAGGCATCATATTAAACATGACAGAAATTTGAGAAATTTTGACAGTTTACTAAGTTTCTAAGCCAACATAAATCAATTATTTTTATGGAGGGGAAAGAGAGAGAGCTTCAAGCAAAACAAAACTTTGTAAAATGAAAGCCTACTTTAGGGGAGTTGGAAGAAAACCTGTTGCCCTAAAGCAATGGATAAAAGAAACACAAAATTTGAATTTCGAATTTGTTTTTGGCCTGATTTGGCTTCTTCTATCAGCCGAGAAAAATAAACTCAATTTCCTTTCATTATTTTTTATGTTTAAGACATTTTGTTTGATTTCATTCTTTGTGACTTCATAAAAGAAATGGTGTTTGCTTTTTGTAGCCTAGCCTAAGGCTAAAGTGTTGCTGATTACTGTCATTTGTGTTGTGTCAGCAGCTCCCGAGGCAACAATTTCTCCTTCTTCTGCTCGTTCATCAAAAAACAAAAGCATGAAAAAAGCTTTCAATATTTTATGTTTGCCATTGAAATGGCTAAAATTTATGAGCTGCGCTCTGTCGTGTTTTTCGTTTGGTGTGCGTAATTTGAAAGTTATTGTTAATTTTTGCGCCTACAAATAGGCAATATATTTGCCAACATAAACAAAAGGCCTGTAGCATAGGCCATGGAAATCTAATTGGAAATGGTCACACACATACGTAAAAGGAAAGTGGGAGGGAAGAAAGGACACAGCTTATGGCGGGCATAAAGATAAAATAAACATTTTTAAAGTCGTAAATAAAAAATATTGAGTGAGGGATAATAAATGGAATTTGGCGTTAAATTTAAATATTTCGTTAAGAGTGGGATATTTTAAAGAGCTATTAGCGAATGCTTGGAGATTTAAGGAATTTCAAGTCATACTAGAGGTCATGTAAACGATTTTACTGAAAGCTTTAATCAGTGGGAAAATTACAAAATAAAAAAAATTATAACAATATTTAATAGTTTTAGTTTGTTTACTTCAAATTCATGAAATTTGAATCAGAGGGTTTTAAATTAACTTTTTAGCCTGGAACTTAAAGTAGGTGAGAACAAATTTGGTATTTTTTAAAAATAAAAAAGGGCCGAAAACATTTTATGTATAAAAATAAGTCATTGGATTAACTGAATCATTGGAGTAACTGATTTTTTTTGTTTTGAATTATTTTCGTTATGGTTAAAAATATTTTCAAAATTTTAGGGCAGTAATTTTTGTGTAAAATGTCAAAATAGTTTCTAAAAGTAACGTCAATTTAAAAAAAGTTCGCTAATATTAAAAAAGCAACATATAATTTCCAAAGGAAAATTTGGTTTTTGTTCATTTGCCTTTGAAAATTATTTTTGTTTTTAAAAACCTGAACGTTTATAAATTAACACATTTTTATAATCGATTCCATTAGAGATTCCAATAGACATATTTTCTAAATTTTGTCCCTATCTTCCCTGTTCAATACTCAAAACATGTTACTCGTTTTCCATTGGAAATCATTTTTGTTTAGTTTTTAGAGTTTGAACTTTTTTAAATCTATTTAAGACTTTTTAAATTGATTACAAAAGAGATTTGATTGGCCAATTGTAATGTAGAACCTATTTTCTTTATATAATTGCTATCTTCAGAATATCTCAATTCAAAAGAAACCAATTCCTAATTTATCTTTGGAAATTATTTTTGTTTTTCATTTCTTAAGTTTTCGCTATTTTGAAACATTTCAATTTCCTGAATTTATTCGCATTCTTTTAAATATTTCAATTAAAAAATAAACAAAAACCTGATTTATCTTAGCAAATTAATTTTGTTGTTGATTTAAAATTAAAAAAATGTTTTAAAAACGCTTTTTGAAACCAAAAGATTTTCTGAATTTTTTCGCTATCTTTAAAATATTTGAATTCAAAAAACAAAAACATCTTTTTCTTTTGGAAACTATTTTTGTATTCGATTTAAAATTAGAACATGTTTTTTAAAATCTTTTCAAACCAAAATTATTTCGCTATTTTGAAAATATTTTAATTAACAAAAATAAAAACAAAAATCTCTCTTTCCTTTCGAAATTATTTTTGTTTTTAATTATAGAATTTAAAACCTTTTTGAATCAAAAAAGATTTTATCAATCACTTGTAATAACTACCCTTAGTCCAAATATTTTTTTCTATCCCTAAACTAGTTTGATTTGTAATATCGACCCTTTGTCCAAATATTTTTTCTATCCCTAAAATAGTTCGATTTCAATTTAATTCAACATTTTGTTTAGTTTCTGTTTCATATTTCGTTCCCTTAACAAATTAAATTTTTAGTTTTTTATATTTTTGTAATACTTACTGCATTTTTTCCATTCGCGAAACTTCCGATAGAAATAACAGCTGAACAGCACAAAGATCACCGTCAATATGACCAGCGAAGTGACCACACCAATCCACAAATAATTAATGAGGGAATTCATATCGGCACCGGCGAAAAATCTCTCCAAACCGGACATGGCATTATTTTTCAAATCGGCCAAATCTAAAACGGCACTATTCGAAATTTGCTCATGGGTTATGGGCTGACCCAAAGAATCTACCAAGGACGAAGGCGAAGACGCGGAAGAGGCAGAGACTTGAGCATGTTGATGACCCGCCGCTATGGTATCGTAAGCGGTGTTGCCCACCTGTTCCAGCAGACGTTTGAAATTCATCATATTATCAATGTGCTGGTTATCGTGTTGGCTGGGTATGACAAAGGAGATTTCCGGATGATCTTTTTGCAATTGCGACATCCACATATCCATAATTGTGGGTGAAGCGGTTAAGGTGTCAGCGTTCAAGGTGGTGGCGGTCGAGGTAAGGGGCAAGATGGTGGTGGTGGTATCCTCTATATAATCCGGGCTTAGCGATGAAGACATATTTAAGAGTTTTGTTTGTTTTGGTTTTTTTTGTTTTTTGGTATGAACACTTTGGCTTTTATTTAAAACTTTTTTTTGTAAATTCTTTGGAAAAAAAATCACTAATATTTCATTGAACTTTAAAATTTTTCTATGTTTATTTTTTTATAAACATTAAAATTTCCCGTTAGTTTAGGTTACGTATTTTTAACGTTTTTGCGTAATTTTGAGAATTACTGAATTTTTACGTTTGTATTTTTTAGAAAATTCAATTATCCCAAAACATGACCGTTCGAGTTGGTGTCTAGAATGAAACTGTTTTCATGTTGCTGGCATTTGTGTTTAGTTTCGATGCGTGCTAAGCACGTTGCAGTTTTAGGCCTTCTATGGGCTGTGTGAGTGTTGCTTTTGGGAAACGAACCAAGAGAAACTCTACTCTACTCTACTGAGCGAATGACACAAACAACAAACGGATTCAACAACTGCGTGTGTTAGTAAAAATTTGTGTTATTGTTGCTTTGGTGCACAGTGGTGGAAAAAATCTTTTCTCTCTCATCACTAAGGCTGCTCAAGCCAACTCTCTCGCTCTCTCACTTGCCGCTTTTTTCAGCTCTTTCAATTACAGGCCAAGTGAAGCTATTTCCTTGTGTATTTGTAACAGGTTGAGCATACAAAGGAGAGTTGCCCCCAAGAGAGTGAGAGAGACCGTGCGAGTAAGCATTTGTGCAATTCTCTTTATTTCTTAATCTCTGAGTTTGTTTTCCTTGTTACTCCGCTGGTTATGATTGTTATTGTTTGTGTTTATTTTATTTTTATGATTGCATCGTTGTCCTGTGCTCAGTATCCTTTACCATCACCACTACTTGCATACAATACAAGCGTCGCTACGTACGTACGTAAGTACGACGTTTACATGTCTTTTCTCTAAGGATATTTATTTTTCTTAAGGATATCTCTTGGCCTGGTAGTATTTGTGTGCGCTCTGCTTCGCTCCGTATGTTTCGTTTGTTTGTTGTTATTTTTACTGTTGAAATTTGTAGGAGTACATGGCGCTGCTGCTGGTATCCTTTTGGATTTAAAGTATTTGCTCGGGCTTAACTTTAAGTAATACTGATCTACATTTGCGACGTTCTTGCGCTGCTGTGGCAAAGGATATCAGGCAACATAAGTCGTTTAAGGCAAATTTAAAATGAGCAACAATTTCTTGGGCATTCGCGAGAATGGTTATGCAAGAAGTTTAAAAGTTGAAAATGATTAGACTTTTTTTTAAATTTAAGAACAGAAAAAAATAAGTTCAGAATATAAAATTTAAATAATTTGGGTTTTTTGGAAATTACATAAATTCAAATTGTCAAGATAAACTACAAATTGCCAAGACATACATAGGTTTAGCTCGTTTGTTTAAAATTTAAAATTGCATTCAATCATATTTCAATTTGAGGTTTGAAAGTTTATCTGGTGTTTCAAAAACTAAATTGACGCTTATGAATATGTGATCCTTGTTTTAATGAATCAAATTTCATATAAAGCCGAAAAAATCGGCAAATATTAAACAGGTACGAGTGACTTGATATTGAATTTCATACCCAGGTGTCACTGCACCACTGCAAAAGGCAACATTTTGAAACCAACAGGTGAATAGCCCAACGTCTGGTAGTAGCTGGACGGATGTAGAAACAGAAGGACTGGTAATCGGATATTGCCACAGATGCTCGCTGGGGATGCACATCCGAACCGGAAGAAACCGGACGAAAGGACATTCTACTGGACAGACTTAAATTATGTTTTGCCATTTTTTCTTTGATTTTCATAATTTGCAACAGACCGTAAATCCGAAAGATGTTCAAACCCTTTCATGGAGGAATGCTTTATCTGGTGTAGATCAACATATTTTTGGAAATTATTTGTTCTTCGTGATGTAAAAGGTTATCAGTTCTTTGACTTATTATTCGGTAATTGAGCAGATAGGTGGTCATTAAGGTTATACAAACCGCCGTATACAAAAACTGTAGCACACTGATTCTATGCAGCATTAAGCGTTTGTTTCCACAATTTGAAAGTTATAGAAAGAAAATATTTCAAGAAATCCTTTAAGTAAGCACGCTTATCATGACAGGGGTTTTCTTAAATAAGATTGTTTTTACAAGGATTAATCCGTCTGATTTTGCGACTGGATTTAAGATAAAAAAAACATACAATCACACATTTGTAAACGAATGAGCGGAGCTTAGCGGCTTTAACTAGTGTCCCAATCCCACGACAGTCGGTTATATGCACCGGATTGACAAAAAGCAGTTATACTAACAATACGGCGAAGGGGTTAAGACCTCGGCACTAAGTGTGCCGCTACAACAGCGTCAACAAGTGTCCATGATGGGAGATAGGAAGGCTTTAAAAGCACACTTACGAGGGACTTCAGTGTTAGAATAATTAATACTCGTATGTATTTAACAAAAAAAAAATTTTTGCTCGAAAAGTTAATGGAAAGCATCCTGTAATAGATTTTGTGTTGTTTTTTGGGCAGGGGTTGAAAAATTTAAAGTGTCTAAAGAATGCAATTATGGGCTACTGACAATCTTACAGAACGGATTGACCGATTTGTACGGTTTATGTGAATGGTGATCTACAGGGTGATTTACTCACGACTGGACAAATGTCAGCGTATTCCTTGGCTCATTTTAGGAAAATATGTCCATCTACGACCATGCCCAAAAATGCAAGGGGCGAAATTGCAGTGGTTTGAAAATTTTAGAATTGGTGGTCGGAAGGTACTAGGGTAAAATTGCTTAGTTCTGAACGAGTGGTCGGATTTTTTCTTTTTTTTTTCTTAAAATAGACCTACCTCTTGCCTTTACAAAATTACCTAAACGTAGCCTACCGTTTCAAAGTTAAGACTATTTGACTGAAATGCAAAAATAAACTTTTTTTGACAGCACACATTTCCTCCTTGACAGGAGGGGACTTTGAAACTGTGCAATTAGGGAGAGGGTTCCAAGATGAAACAACACATGTAATGACGACCCAGACGGTGGAAGATTTGGCTTAGATTATGTCAGTGTCATGAACCCAAGGGGCTTAAAACCGGTCCATATTTTTATTACCTTTACCGAAGGGTAAATGCTAGGCCTTTTCCGGTATGGAAAAGGCTGCTAGGTCGGCTAAACCGTTGGTTAACTGTTTCTGCAGGATACAGAAGATACAAATTTAAAACAGGGTAACAAATGTGCCATTCCGTTATGGAGAGGTCGGTAAATCCGCCGATTAAATTTTTCTGCAGGACACAGAAGAAAAAATTGTAAAACAAGTAGCCTAGATTTGAGAGGCTAGAATAGGATGCTTTGTACCGAGAGTCATCTTGGCAAGGCTAGATATTGAAAGAACAAGTGTACTAATGGGACTGGACAGGAGGAGCCTTGGAAACTGTTCAATAAGGGCGAGAACCTCAAGATTGGACAACACATGTGAGGGCGATCCAGAGACGGTCAAGGGTTTGGCTATGTTTATGGTCGGAGTCATGAATCTAAGGGTCCAAAAAAACGGGCCATTTTTTTCAATTTTTACCGAAGGGTAGCAATTTTTCCGTTCCGCTTGCAACACTAGGGGATATTGATCAGTAATATATAAGTATTTAAATTTTATAGATCGTCGTCAGATGCTATCATGTCCACCCGTTCGTCTGCGTGTCTTTCGAACTCATGATAGCGGACAAACCAATCAACCTAGAATCCTGAAGATTTGCGTAATGATGGCTTATGCTCATAAGTTATTTGGGATTATAAATGGACGAAATCACCATACAAATTTAAAAACTTTCCCTTCAAGGAAATACCTCGGAATGAACCACACTTTTTCAGTATTTGCTTTTTAAATCATAATTGTTTGTGAAACATAATAGAAATAACTACTGTTAGTTATGACGCACTTATTACCCCAAAAAAAGGCCTTATTTGCTGGACTTTTTACACATTTGTTTCATACTCTTATAGGCGAAACTCGGTGGATGGTCAATATGTAAGGTTCGACCTGGCCAACCATAGCAATGTTTTTATCTGTTACATTTATTCCATAGAGCCTTTTCTATATCTTTAAACTGTATAAATTTCTCATCTAAGGAAGCAAATCATATATCGTGGGGGTCTGTGTGTATTTTTACTCCACACTTCCTAGTCTAGCCTAAACTAAGAAGCGGTCTCCCTCCCACTGTCCGCCAATTAAAAATTAAACTGAAATCTACTGTATTTGTATTTTGAATAAAAAAAACTATTTATAGAAAATGTAATATTTTTGTTAGCATGAGAAAGGACAATAATTGAAATGCAAAAAATAGGCAGTCAAGTGGTTTAGAGCTTCGGATTTTTAATTTTTGATTTTTTTTTAACAAAAACCTATCTAAAAATCTTGCAACTGATAATATTTTTTCAAATACTCGTATGAGTGAATTTTTTTTTTAATATGAGCTCAAAACATTGTTCTCCAAAAGGTTACTAATAAAAATTCAAGAAAAAAAACCATGAATTTTTCTATTAACCCATTCCTGCCTAATGGGTATTTATTTACCCCAGATAGTGTTGATACATAAGTAATTTTAGCGTGGGCCAGGTGAGCGATATCGTGGTAGTTTTTTTTTAGAAAAGAGGAAAGATTGGGCTAAATTAAAGCATTTTGCAGGGTTTTTTTTTTAATTTTTTTACCTTTTGTTTTTTGCTGGCAAAAATCGAAGATTTTTTATTCGGAAAATCCTCCGGAAAAGTGCTGTCAAACATAGAAAAAAGGTACAAATTAAAAATTTCTAATTTTACCGCATAGCTTAAGTTGTCTACTAGGTAATGAACAAAATCAGTAAGCGATACGTCAACACACCCTGGCCTCCAGATCCGGTCAAATGCAAATGGGTAATTTTATTAAGAAAACATGGTACTTAAAATAAATAAATCACTTAGCCTTCGCAATTTCCTTTTGATCTGGTGCAACACCGTTGTGATAATTCAGGAAGCAAGTAGCGGGATGCAAATTCACCTTGCACTTCCAACAAACACCTTGCACGGGTATTTAAATAACCATGTCATATCTCAGGTAAAAATTAAGGTTTTTTTCTTTCAACTTCTGTGGTCTTTTAGACATAAATTTCAAAATTTCATAAAAATCGTACGAGCCGATCTATGGGCAGGCAGTAACGGGTTAATATGAGTATTTGCTAATATTTTAATCAGGAGCGTTTGCTTATTTCTCAGTTGTTATAAAATAGTTAAAGACACTGCTCTGAAAAAAGTTAATAATAATAATTTACGAAAATTCCAAGAATATTATTATAAATATGAGTATTTGCAAATATTTTCGAGAAGTGTTTGTTAATTTTTTTTGTTTTTATCAAATAGTTCAAGACATTGTTCTAGAACAAAATTATTAATAGAAATTCAAGAAAAAAACCTTATTTTTCCGGTGTCATTAAATATTTTCATTCTTATAAAAGTTGGTCAAAATATTATATTTTCATAAAACTCAACACTTTAAATTTGCAAAAAAGAACTCAACATTTCTCATTTCATATATTGTCTACGGTCTGTTCCATATGTTGTTAGATTTCTCAAAAAACATCTGTTACAATTTCTAAAACTCTCCAAACCTACGAACAAACAAAACAATAGCCAACAATTTTACTCAGTGAGAAGCAATTCCTTTCTTGGTTTCTTTAAATTTCGTAATGCATCCTACCAACAAAGAAAATCAGACTCAATATTCGAGATTTGAACAAAATTCATAATAAAAGTAAAATAAATCTAAGTCATAAAACTATTTTACATCTGCAGAACTCAATTGCAGTTTACTCATTTAGACGGCTCTCACCTTAACGACCTCTACTCTCTCCATAAAAATCATCGAAAACTATGAGTTAAACGAATTAACCAAGAGATTTTTCAATAAAAATCCTAATCGCAAAGACCTAAATTGAGTTTTCAAACTCACAAGTTCTTACTCAATAGTAAATAAATGCTCAATTTACATTAAACTCCTTAACAAAAGAAAAATCTACTCCACACTTAATCTAAACTCATCCATGATGGCACACTATCAATTAAGCTCAATCTGCTACAATTTCTGAATCACCATCAGCCAAAAGAACTCAAATTGTGCTCAACGGAAACCGTTTTCTCTACTGTAAAGAGCACATACACTCGATTTTCCTGTTTGAAGTGGAGTATTTCTACGAAATTCTCGTTTCTCTCAGTAGGGAAATTTTCTCTAAAAGTGAGTAAGGGAGAGTGTGCGTGCTCAAAGAGAAAGAGAGAGAGAGAGAGAGAGTGAATTTATAAACCTCATCACTGAGAGCAAAATAAATGCATTTTGTGCGGTTTCCTGCTCCGAGTTGTTTAAATATTTTGGAAATTTCTTTAGTCCACATTTTGCTCAGCAAGGTGAAAGGTTAATTTTAGCGGCATGTTTTGGATGAATGAATGTATGCCATAATATGGAGGGAAAATACGTAACACCAAATGCTGTGCTTCAATAAATTTCTTCAACTTTGTGAAAACAAAAAAAAGTGAAAGGGAAGAGAAAATGTGATGGGAAAAAATTCGAAGAAAAATTCATGGTTTATGAAAATATTATCATAACCAAAGATTTGCATGAGTTTCTTACTTAAATCAAGTAAAAGCGCAACTTATCGTTTGTGGATTATATTCGGTGGCATGAAAGTGAATATTTTTAAATTATAGAAAATATCATATTTTGAAGAATTTTCGAAAATCGTTTAATTCAACGACTTTACTTAGTTAAAATGTATTCTGTTGGATTTAAATGAATCGTAAATTAATATGATTTTTTCTTGTTAAAAATATAAGTATACTTGCGAGATCAAACTGATAGGAGTTTTTATCAGTAGTTTATGTGACGGATTTATAAAAACAAATCCCATTTACAAAAATATGAGATATTACAAAACCCTTTCTATTGCATATTTTAATAAAATACTACAAATTTTATTATGATTCGGGATTATTGAAGAACCTTCTCGGTCAAAATTTGTAACATTTGTGTAAATCATGTGCGAGATTCTATGTCCTTCTCCCAAATAAAAGAGAACGCAATCCCGCGACTGCCGGTTCTATGTACCGGATTGACCCGAAACTCTTCGGCCAGGGGTAGTCACCTCACAATATATGTTTTTTGTTCGTCCATGTAAGAACTACAGTAATATGTATAACAAAAATTAATTTAAACTAATTTTTCTATCAAATAGAACAACCAAAAGAAACAATTTTTAAATTACTAATATTCAAAAACGCTTAAATGTTAGTGAGAGAAACTTTGATGAAATTTAACTTTAAAATAGTTGACATATTCCTGAAAAAGTAAAAATTACAAAACTTCGGAAAGAAATAAAAAAAGGAATTATTATTTACACATGATTAGGTCTTAATAGCCAGCAAAACTATAGTTATGAAAAATATATTTTCATTACACGATTTCGCTTATCAGTTTTTAAATTGACAATTACAGAAAATAAATTAATCGCTCTTTTATTTAACAAAGTTTCAAAAAATCTAAGTTAAAATTTATATTTTTCCATGCGAAACTCGCATAATTTTAAATTGCAAAATTTGTATTTCTAAATGTGGATTAAAATACTTGAAGTTCTTGCATTTATTCAAATGATTTCCCTTGAAAGTAATATTCCATTACACTACCTAAGACGCAATTTTAGGGTCACATCTGAAAAACAAATCCTTAAAAATAAAATTTATATTTTTGGGAATAAAATTATATTTCGTTAAAATATTTTAATTCGTTAAAAACAAAAACAAGTGTTGTTAATAAAAGGAGTTTATAAGTGGACTTCCACCAAAATAAAATAATTCAAACTTGGGTTATTGTTTTATATGCCTCCTCGATAACTAGACTGGATAGCAAACCACAAAAGCAAAGTAATTTGTTTACAAAAGGATCCACTTTTTTAAAAGTATATTTTGGACTAAGCCAAGTTAGAGGATTAAACTTGATTGTAAGCCTCAGTACAAGACGACTACAACAAATAGAATTGGCACTTTTTGTTCACAAAATGGTTTAACTATGGTGATTTGGCGATCCAGTCTTAAGTCGGGCTCTAAGATCGCCTTTTCGTTTAGAAATATGCCGAACTGCATAAAAAATATATTATGGAGATTTCAGTGATAACACTGTAAGTACGTCAAAATGACACATAAAAACACCGAGATGCCCCAACTAAAAAACCCTTTAAAAGATTAGGTTAAAATTAAGGGATATTTCATTATTAAGTTTGTAATGTCCTTCAACCGATTTTTAACTAATATATGGAAAAGGGCTTCGAAAACTCCTTTCAAATGACATTATCTATTCTTTATTTGTCGATACTTAACTCTAACAATGATAGCCGTCTTTTTCAGGTGGATACAGTTCAATTATTTTCAGTTTGTATCACTATTAGTCTAATTCTATCAATGATATGCAATGATTTTGATAATATTTTTAAAAACGTATGTGTTCTACGGCCGAAAATTAAGTTGGGGTGTCTTGGTGTTTTTCTGAGTCATTTCGAAAGTTAACATTTTTTACAGTGTAATTATTATTGCCTAATACCCGGCCCTCTGCTGTACGATCCTGGAACCATAGGAATCAATATATACGAGTATCTGGCACACTGCACTCATATGTAGAAACTTTCATTATTTCACATTAAGAAATCTTGGCACAACAGCATTTATGTGTTATTTTTTAGGCGATTTATGTTTTGAGAATGGAAGAAAATAGTCTAGCAGGCCTAACAATCTTAGTATAACCCACTGGAGGTCACGCGATCAAAGCACATGGAATTCAACGCGGTTCAAACCTAAACGCTTCCAAAAATCTTTAAAGTTTGAGAAAGATTATGAAAGATTTAAAGAAAGTAAAGATGTTTTTCATATGAAAAGAATTAGTACTGACTTAAGTTAATAAGGTCTATTATTAAAATATGTTTTAATTTTAAATTTTTAGAAATGTTTTTTTTATTTTTTTTTTAATTTATGTTGTTCTACGACATATTTATTTAATATTTAAAAAATACTCTTTTTTCCAAGCTCGAGGTCTCGTTTAATATTAGTATTTAATTCCAAACTTAGTGCAATATTTTATTTTGAAATTGGTGGTGAAGCTACATTAGTTTAAGTTAATATCGTTTATCGTATTGTTTTCTATTACAATATAGAACCTCCGAAGACATAATTCAAGGAAAATTGCGAAATATTGGGAATTAAATTATAATATTAAACACCGAGCATCGAAATTGAATAAAAGCATTATCTTTTGATTATTAAAAATGTTTGCTTTAATATTTGTTTATAATTTTTTTGATCTAAATTGTCTGGCTCGAGATCATTTACAAATTTACAAAAACAGGTGTTGTTGTTTTTTTGTAATTTTTAAGCTTAGTTCATAGTAAGAATAAGACTATGTTTCTACTGAACATTTCATTCAAAAGAAATTAAAAATCAATCAAAAAACAGTCGAAAAGACTCTTAGTTTCAAAGTAGGGGTGAACACTACTTCCCTATCATCAAACCCCAAGCAACGAATGTGATTCGATCATAATCAGCAACCATACAGTTAAGAGCAGGCAGATTTTAAATTAACGAGAACTGTCGGCGGTAGATTTTGTATAGAACAAAGTAAACACATTTTAATGCATGTATTAATTTTTACAATTTTAAATTTAAAACTATGTTTTAAATAGATATTTGTATCAATTACACTCTGCGACAAATGGTAAGGGTCAGTGATCGGTTTGGAATGAAACCACCGGGGAAAGTTATATTGGTAAAAAAAAAAGTCATACGTGTTCCAGCGTTTCGCTGGGTCTCATCTAGGAATCGAGATATATCGATTTGAAGTTAGTAAGTATCGTATAGGGGAATTTGTCACGTTTTAGGCTCTTTTGTTTGACATAACTCGAGAACCACTCGTCCGATTTAGCTGAAACAAATTTAGAAAAATTAAGAATTACAATTCCTCTAATCTGTTCATAAACCGTTTTCCTACTTAAGCAACAGTTTCGCAATTATAAATAAATGTATGAAAAAAAAAAATATTTTTGCCTAAAAATTAAATTTTTTTTTTTTAATTCATAAAAAATCCAAAACGGTAAAAAGTGTCAAGTCCTATTACTTTCACGTAAAGTCACATAAGAAAACGAAAATAAATGTATTTAAAAAAAAAATAAAAAAAATCATGCGCTTATTTTTAACTTGGAAACTATTACTTGTAAAGGAAAATAATATATGAACAGATTAAGGGAATTGTAATTCTTGGTTTTTTAAAATTTATTTCAGCTAAATCGGACGAGTGGTTCTCAAGTTATGTCAAACAAAAGAGCCAAAAACGTGACAAATTCCCCTATACGATACTTACTAACTTCAAATCGATATATCTCGATTCCTAGATGAGACCCAACGAAACGCTGGGACACGTATGACCTTTTTTTGACCGATATAACTTTCCCCGGTGGTTTCATCCCAAACCGATTGTGGCTGTCGCACAGTGTTATCGAATGTAAAGTTTTTTTAAATCAACATTTTTTTACAGTAAATTACATTTTAATAATAAATTTTACAATTTAAAAAAAAAATCCAATATTAAACTGCAAAAATGTTTGAATAGTTTTTGTTTTTTATTTAATACTTATTACTTTTATTTGGAAAAGTTTCTAATGAATCCCAATTATTGAAATAACGAAATTGCCGTACTTGAAATAAAACAAATGAGCTAAACAATAATTCAGAATATAAAATATTATAGGCAAATTTGGGGCTGTAAAACAACGAAAGTTTTCCTTTATGGGACTAAAGCAACCTGGGAAATAAAGTTTAAAATTTGTGAGAGCTGCTTAACGGTAGAGTACCTAAGATTCGGCCAGGCTGAATCAGACAACGTTTTGACTTGTTTTCATTGACAGAAAAATTTTCTTTGTTATATTTTTTAAAAAAAATTCTATTAGTTTACTCGACTAACTCATTCGATCCGTGTATAACAAAAATCCGTTCTATGTGGACTCTCTCAGTACAACCTATTTCAGGAAAATGTAACAAAAAATTAAACAAAAACTACTAGTCTTAGTCCGCTTATGTAAACATTCTCTTTGCTACACTTCTTTCTTCCTCTGACCCTTCATTCTCTTGCCTTTTCTTCTACGATTCGACTGCTGAAAGGTTTTCTCACACTTAAGATCCGTTGGTTTTCGCTGGAAATCACAGGTAGTGTCCATTACACCTGTACATTTGGCAGCAGCACCCATAGAGATCATACTCCGCTCCTGTGGACACGCACAACAGGTGCCTAGTCATAAAAATCGTGATGCCACGGTTATGATGGATTGAAAAGGGAATTTCAATGGTTTTTAAAGTTAAAAGTGAAAATTATACGAAATTCACAGTAAGATTTGACGACTTAATAATGATACTGTGTAACAAAATCAGAAGAAACTTGAAAACACACAAAGGAAATTATTCCACGAGAGGGAGATTTCAGAGCTGTTTTAAAAAGTGGAGTAAAAAATGAAGTCATGGTTTCAAAATACAGTCATAGAAAACTTATATTGTAGTATACACGTAAAGTCGCCAGCATTTAGAAGGTGGAAACCCACAGCTATTTAATTTTGAAATGTTTTTACCCGGTGTCGAACCTGGATTTACTGGCATCGTAGGCGTGCTTACTCCCATCACACCAAGACGGCCCGGTCAGTCAGTATGGGAATTGAATCGGGACCAGCTCACTGATTAAAGAGAAGTTTCCCCTTGTTCCTTAATGGGATGCTGTGGGACTTATGTACATTTGACAAAAAAATTTGCTTGTTTCTTTAAAAATAAGCCATTGACTGACCATTTCTCCTACACGCAGAAACAAAGTACGGTTGTGGTGACAATATTCGAAGAGAATAATACTATTGTTGGCTAGTATGATTCACACATAACCATACTATGATCCCCACAACCATATTATGATCCTCACAACAAAAGTATGTTTCACATACAACCCAAGTATGATCCTCACAACCTTAGTACGATTCACACTATGGTATGATCCTAACAACCATAGTATGATCACACAACTATAGTATGATCACACACAAATTATTTATTTAGGTTGTCAACAATAGATTGAAATTATGAAAATTATTTGAAAATCACATCAAATTCAAAATAATAGGAGTGAGTGATTTATTTAACAGTAGCAAAAATCAGTTTTAAAAAACGTAAGCGTTTTTATTAAAAATGTTTTAGTTAAACAAAGTTAAAGCCGTTTGTTTGAAAAATTTTAATTTCCATATAAAAAGTACTATTATTGCATTAGATCCGTAACAATCACATTGTTCTCAAAAGAATTTTTAACAGAGGAAAAACTACAATCATACATTATGATTGCCTTAATCATATTATTGTTAACATAAAACAATACCTTTGTCGCACCAACCATATTTATATTGTTGCCACAACCATATTTTCATTTTTAAAATTTGCCAACAATACTATTGTTACATTTCAGCAATATTAATATTGCGGCAATCATACTATTGTCAAAATTAAATTCAGTAAACAATGCTATGGTTACGTCGAACATACTTTTATTGTGGAGAACATATTATTATTGCCGTGACCATATAGTAACCATGTTTTGTCTCTGTGTGTTTTTTTTTTACTTTTTATTTAGCAAGCATTTCTACATTTCCTGTGCTAAATCCAATTATATTTTCTGTCTATCATGATTTTCTATTCAAATTACATTTTTATCCCTTACACTTCCATATATAAAATTCCATCTGCATACCGAAATCGTCCATATTTGAGTTTCTATTATTCTATTCGACATCTTTAGTATTCATATTACTTCCATTCTATGAACGTGTAGGAGTGTGGGGGCTGTGTTGCATATTCCTCATTCATAAACTTATGGATTTAATTCCTTTATCGCTGCCTCCTAGTGCATCCTTGAAGCATTGCATTTGAGATGCAATGACTCCCCCCCTTCATGCTTTTCGTTTAACATTTTTTGCTTTAAGTTTCGCTTACAATATTTTTCGTCCTCTTGCTCCGCCCAAAAGCTAAAAACTTAAGTAAACTTTTGTTTTTTATTTGAATTCCTCTCGCTCTGCTTTGGTCGGTGGTCTGAACTTATCAACATCTTTGACCCAATTTTCCTTTCCTGTGGTAAATGTTGTTTATGGCAGTCGTCTTAAATACAAACAACAAAAACCGTGTTCTGAATTTCGTTCGTACGATAGTTTCTTTCGATATTTATTTTTCTCTTCTTCTTTCTTATATTTTTTCCTGTCCAAACTACAGAGTACGTCCCAGCGAGTTTTCCCCCTTGGCGCTCATTATTCAAACATATTTTGTTGCATTTTCTTTAGTAGCAGTAGAAGTGAAGAGGGAGGATAGCTTTGGATTTGAAAAATATATGGAGAAACACACACTGCTTTGTTTAGAAAAGTTTGTTAGTTTTGAAAATTTGTTTTTTTTGTAATAAAGGGATGAAATGGCAATATTTGCTTAATTTTTTTTCTGTAAAATAAAAGAATTTATATTTGAATACCTCAGGAGACAGAAGGGGAATTCAAGCTATTTAAGGCGCTGTTAAAATCCGGCATAGAAGAGGTGGCCTATTTAACACAAGTTAAAAATTAATTGTTTTGCGAATGACTTTTCGTTTGGCTGTCGACTTAAGATTTCACACGAATATTTATTTACTGCATAAGAACTGAAATAAACTCAATTAAATTCAATATAGTTTATATATATTTTGGAAAATTAAAAACATTCAAGTTATTTTAATACTTCGGTAATTCAAATCTTTAAAAAAGCGGGAGCAAGCGACTTATAAACACCTTCAGCCATAAACGGGTTATTTGTATGAGACTTTTCGATAATAGGGGCCTGACTAAATTTCCCGTTTTCCCAATCGTCCAATAATGTACCAATTTCATTCCTAGCCTCTTGCTTTAACTAAAATTGACCAGATTTACTGAAGATATAAAGCAAATTTAAAAGTGGAAAGTTCTCAGTCAGCTCCAATTTCCGCTGACATCAAGATGAAGCCAAAATATAAATCTGCAAACTAATAAACCGACAGAATGTTTTTATCCATTTAAAGAACTCGAATGTTGACCTTTAGGTCTTCAAAAGCAGACGACACACTAACGTACACTAAGGACTTAAATTACCCCCAAAGACATGTCACATGATCGCGATGCATTAACTAACGCCTGCCGTTAATGACCCAGTCGATAATTTTTCATTTCTAACATTGAACTTTGTCTCGCTTTAATAGCATGTGACACCATGTGTGGAAATTACAGCTCAAATGTATATAATTTATCGAGAATGTACCACCGAAAGTCGGTTAACTTCGTTCTAAAAGGAGGACGATTGTACGTAACTTCTTTTTATTCCCTTTCAAGCAAGCCAAAACTGTCTGATCAAAGATTTTCGACGACCGCAGCAGCTGTTGAAGCTTTCAATAATCACGTTTTGGAGGTGTCTCATTCGGAGTAAAAAAGTATATTGATCTTGACGGAGAATATTTTGAAAACCCATAAAACCATATCTAATGATTAATGATTTAATTTTTTATAGCTGGACCCGAAATACAAAAGAGCAACCCTTGTTTGGACATTAGCCGCCAAGCCATAAAACGACCTCATACAAGAAAATGCTACTTATTATTGAATCTGTATTTAGGGTGCTGAAATAGCAAACTTGCGGCTTTGTCTATGGCCCTCGACTTAAATACGTGTACCAGCGTTATGTAGGTTTGAATCCTGGTAAAAAAGACACAATACATTATCTGGCAGTGTTCAGATGAGAGTTGAAGGGGAGCCGAATCGACATTTCTTTTACAATATTGATTCCAAAGTTGTTAGCACTTCTACCTCAACTCCACCTGGTGAGTGGCTTAAAATCTAAGAGAATGTACTCAAGCTCAAACTTTCCACTGGTATGTTGACTGGACGCCCGTACATTGAAGCCATAATGACGACTGACCTCACGACGAAATCCACGTAGCGTTTTTTTAAGGAAGCCGGGATTTCAATCATACCTTTGAATTATTTCCATAAGTTCGGCAGGACTGAAAGAATACATGATGTAATGGCAAAGTTTGCATCTGCTTTGAAAATATAACAATTAGAAAATTTAGCATTACTATCTGGTGACTTTGTACTTACTAATTCCCACTACAGCCAATTAAGGAACAAGAAGAAACTTCTCTCAAATCGTTCAGCTGTGCACGTTATAATTCTTAGAACCTGTTGTTTAACGTCAGTTCTTAACGGCTACTGCATTTTATAGAAACGTTTTTACATGACTTAGCGATTATTCTCTTAATCGTTTAATCACCGGCGCACTGTGTTGCGGCTAGTGGAAAAGTAACTTTTTTCCGATTATTTTTTTCAGTGTTTTTAATGATGCAATTTTGTCACAGACATTCCAAGTAAACAAAAAACACATAAAGCTTATTTTTATGTTGGCCCGTTGATTTTTAATTGATTTTAGATGTCAAATATACAAAATTTTCACGAAAAGAGGGGATTTCAGGGCTGTATTCAAAATGATCTCATTTGATTTTGGTGACAGATATTTTGATTCGGAAAAAAAATCTGCCTTCGGACAAGTATCTTCTGTAAAAAAAGGAATGTTGATTGAGACATTTTCATAAGCACCTTTTTTAGAACGAAAACCCGACTAAAGGTCCATTTTTCCTTTAAATTTGGGTTAGGTAAGCAATATCTAAAATGTCCCAAAGAGTCCCAGTTCCAAACCACTACAGAAATGTTACATAATTTGTTTTCAACGAACTGTGAAAAAATCAGCTGCCCATACCTGCCCTCCTGGGAGTTATAGCGATTTTAGTATATCCCTCTCAGTATTTATTCCATAGAAATAGAACGGAAATTCTCGGAATCACTTATTGAATAATTTAATCATATTGGTTTTCGGGTGACTTTCCGTCATCCCACGTCAAATTTTTATTATTTTCAGACCGGTTTCGGCTAATCGCCATCTTCAGTGTTTTCTTTTTTGTCACTAATTAGTCCGCATGTGTGTCCGTCTTTATATAGTGTTTTCTAGTATTCTTCACGCTATAACTTCTGGATATAAGATAGACTGCGATAAGTTCTCTAAGAACGGAAAAGAAACTGCTGGTCTCTATGTAAAGAAATATTCGTGGCATTATATGCCACCAACTGTCCACAAGGTTCTTATTCATGGAGCTGAAATAATTCGTTCATTTTTGGTCCCCATTGGCCAACTATCAGAAGAAGCATTGGAAGCAGGAAACAAGGACTTCAGAAACACAAGGCTTTACCATGCGAGGAAAACATCAAGAAAAGACAATTGTGAAGACATATTACATTATCTGCTCGCCAATTCTGATCCCGCAATCACAAGTAGGAGAATACTGAAGGAGAAGAAACACCTGGAATTATCAGAGGAAGCAATGAACTTATTGGTAGATGACTGATAATTTGTAGTTTTTCTGTAGAATGCAATAAAATATGCCTGTGTTATAAAATAGTATCTTCAAATTTTTTTTTATTCTACATCTTTTCTAGCACTCCACAAAAATGAGCATAACTCTCTTAAAACTGAAGCTATTGACTTCAAACCGGTATCAAATTAAAGCTTTGATTGCCACCTTTCAAATAAGAAATGAAATAGATTTTGGGTTTTTTATAAAATTTCAGAGTTTTTCAACAAATATCGAAAAATCATGAAAATTTGACGTTTATAATTCTTGTTCGGACCACCCTATAATTTATTTAAAAAACTAATCATAGGGTATTTATCAGAAATAAAAGAAGAATTAAAATAAATTTTTTTTGTAAATTTTTCGAACAATTTTTTTTTTTTTGACTTTTGTTGAAAATTTGACCCAACAATTTTTTTCGGTGTAAATTTTTTTTTCACTCATTCTGTTTGGGATTTCATTCTGACCAATCTGTAGAAGTTTCTCATCGATACAATTAAAAATACAGTTTAGGCAATATGATTTCCAAAAAATTCCGCTTTCGCAACACTGTGCGGCGCTGAAAATTTGTTTGATGTTCTTAGCAGGAGTTGAACCTGGCTATACTGGTGAACACTAACCATAGCAGCACGGAAGTGACTCTTTAGAAGACCTTAAAGAGAGACCGCTTCTTGGAGCACCATAAAAATAACTTCGACTGTTAGATTGAAAACAAGTGGCTTCTTTTTTTATTAAAAGTCCTATGAGGAGTCCTGAAAAAATCCTACAAAAGTTTGATTGGGCTAAGGCGCTCCCGCTGTCCCTACAACAGTAAGCTTTTGTTGTTGAGGCCTAAAAACACCTATTGAAGTTTGATTGAGGTAAGGCGCTCCCACTGTCGCTACTACAGTAAGCTTTTCTCTTCTTCAAGAGAACCTAAAAAGGCTCCTTTACGAGTAAAATAAAATGTTTTTGTTTTCCCATACATAGACCCTTTCTTGATATCGCTTTTCCATATACCTTCGTAAAATTGGCGATGCAAATTTGGCATAGATTTCCGTTGTATGGGGTATACCGTAGTCATTCCGACTCAAACCACCTGCTGTGGCCTTAAATCACTAGGTGGGAATTTCTCAGTTGGTCCCTATGCTACCATTAAAAGCATTTACTAGTCTTTGCTTCTCCCCTAGACGTAGTTTTAGTTGCACTATTATAACATAGCAGCAGTGTAGGTATGAAGGACTTTTACCGCTGCCCATCCACTGACCCAAGGAGGGCGTATTGTGAGTTGTCCTTTACGCTAAAAGCTCTGCAAGAAGCTGCCCTTGAGCCACGTTTCTATCCCAGTTTCTAACAGCCCGTTAAGGGCACAGATAGGTGTTTTGCCGACTTGTCAGCATCTGCAGCATTCTTAAACGAGCTAAGCCAACAAACATCAAATTTTCTCCTATTTTTCCTGACTTTCCTGGCATTTAGGGCAAAAGAACATAACATGCTCCAGATCTGCCAATGAATGCGGAAACCTGGGCATGTTGTGGTATGATCGTGGCTTCAGGAGCCCTAAATAACAAAAATTCCATAAGGCTTTAAAAAAAAACTCCTAGGAGTATTAAAACAAATTGTAAGTCTACTACGAGTATGTTAGAAGGGATGCATAAATATTTATCGGAACACAAGGCGAGCTTGAGAAGCAAAAAAATCCGGTAAAAATATCGCTAAGGAAACAATTTTTTATTTACTGAAAATATGCATTGGTTATTTTTACCTGTCAAAAAGCTATTGCTTTGAAAATTTTGATTTATAGAAAAAATACATAGGCGGTCTTCAACGGCCTTCAGTGGATCCTCTTAGAGTTTTTGTTGTATATCTTTTTTCGTATAAGTTCAAAATTTTCAAAATAATCTGATTTTAAGGCGTACATATCTCCAATTACTAAAACGACATCTAGGTTTTTTGATAATGGTTTGAAATTATCGCGTTAGCTGGCTTTAAGCGGATTTTTTCGTTTGCTAATAAAACTCTACTCCTGCTACTAATTGTGCTAGGGAAGCTTTAGGACCTAAAAAAATGTTTGAATCGGATGAGAAGGCATGTTGTATTGTATGGAGAAATTGTTTTCTTAGAAGTCATTGCAAATTTGGCTTGTTTATTTTTCCTATTATCCTCTCTTTTTATTGAGAGGATAGTGACGTCAACACTTTCATTACAGAAGAATGATACAGATTCAACTCTAATATCCACTATCCCTTTCTTACGAAGCGAAAAGTATTCTAATAATCTTTTCAGTTAAATTTGCAAAGACCTTATCTTAGCTTCTTTTAAGCAAATCTCAATAAAAAATATTTAGAATCTGAAAGCAAGACTTTTTAAATTGCTTTTCATAAGAAGGTCATAAACATATTCTCGAGGGTTGGAAGACTCCAGAACAAACTGAAAATTAACTAGCTAACTTGCCTAATAAGTCCCATCAAATATCGCTAACGCGAAATCGTTTAATAAGCAGTGCTGCAAATAAATTTCCAAAAGATTTCTTTGAAAGAGCTAAATTTTGAATATATATAAGTGTGGTCCAACCATAATGCACAATGTTAATTGTAAGTCACACCGTAACGACAAGTATTTTGCCCAACTTAATTTGACATTTTTTGTTTCACTGTTTGTTTGACAAATTCACCCAATGAAAATGTACACAAATGAGCAGCGCGTTAAAATTATTAAAGCCTTGAAAGAAAATGGGCATTTTTTGTACACTTCGAAATTTTTTTTGGTCAGCATAATCGACCAAATGTATCCCCGGTGGATTCGTCATGAAGCAGAATTGCATTATTTGGGCAAATTGGGCAAATCCCCGAGTAATTTTTCAAAAGCCGATGCATATACTTATACAAAGAGTGACTGTTTGGGGTTGTTTATGTTTACTTAATACTTTTGTTTATGTCGTACTTCTTAGAAAATGAGGTCGGCCAAGCAGTTACCGTGAATGGTGTTCGCTATCGCGAGCTGATAACGGACTTCTTGTGGCCAGAGATTGAGGTTATGGACTTGGACGATATGTGGTACCATTAGGATGGTGCCACTTGCCACACAGCTAACAGAACAATGGATCTTTTGGGCGAGAAATTCAATGGCCGAGTTATCTCACTTCGTGACGATGTTAATTGGCTGCCACGATTATGTGATTTGACACCGTTGAACTCCTTTCTTTGGGGATAGTTAAAAGAAAAAGTGTACATTAATAAGCCAAGAACTATTTAAGAGCTAAAGGATAAGATAATTTGGCACCTTAATGACATTGAACCACCATTATGGCTAAGAGTCAATGAAAATTGGGACCATTGGTTAGAGGTATGCCACCGAAGCCATGGACAGCATTTTGTTTCACACATAATTGACACAGATCCTTCTATCATAATTAAAAATATTAAGTTAATTCTCCGAAAACTTTTGGTTTTTTTTTACAAATAACATCTGGCGTTTTAGTTGGACCACCGTTTACATACTCGAATTCATCATTGAAATACCGAAATTAACGGAAGTTATTTTACCTAAATTTCGATGAAATCTGGCCACTTTAATCATTGTATCCTTAATCAATCTTATCCTAACAATAAATCGTTAGTGAGCTTAACAAGATTTTCGAGAAAAAGGGAACATAATTGCTAATTACAAACAAATAGGACATTGATTAAAAAACTTTACAACAAAGAAAGAAATATTAGAAATCCAATCAACTGCAAGTACAAGGGAACACATGTCATAACTTGTATCGCAAACTGGTTAATAACGAAGGACACATACGAGTATCCTGTCATGCCACAAACGGAATCACATCATATCATTTTTCAATTTATAGTTTTTTTCTAATAAAATTAAACAGCTTTCCTAGAAATTTAAAGAGGACATTCTGTTTGCTCTCTGAGTGTGGGGACATCCTCATGGCCCCCTGTCCATCCCAACGCGTAACGAGTGTGCATGGGTAATCCACAAAATGTTGCAACATCCAAAAATACTTTGTTATGCTACTGTACTGAAGGTTGCCTCGGTGTGATAGTCTGCCAAAGCAGATACTAGAGTGAATATCTCTAGGTACGAGCAAAGCTAGGTACAGAGTACATTTTTTTATGGTCTGATGTTGTTGACTGGCTGACAAGCAAACGCTTTATTATGTTACTGTGTCATGTGTCAAGTGACTGTGACTATGACACACGCCAAAGGGACTTTGTGGTATGCAGCAGTCAAACATTGCCTGTACATATAAACTCTGGTATATGTGTTGATGTATGTATACATCCATAGATACATAAATATGTACATAATATGCGATTTGAAATGTCACAAAATGTTTATGGTTGAAATTTGTCATGAAAACAGAATCTTTTAAACTGCAAAAAAAATATATAGAGTAGCACAAAAAAGTATACAATTTAAGGGGAAAGGTAAAGAAACGTCAACCAAGTTTAATACAGAAACAATAGTTGTTTAACAAAATACATAAGAACAGATTTATAAGTCAAAAATAACATTTTTGGTAATAAAATTGCAAAGTGATTAATAAAGTCCCTGGTAGTTATCATTAGATTTTAATTAAATGGCAAAATTATATAAAAGAACAGAAACGGTACTTACCCAGTTGAAGGTTTTTAAGATGTTGCTATTCTTAGATCATTCAAGGTGTTTGATAGGCCTCGACCCCTTATCAAGGCGGTGGCTATGTCCATATAGTTTGATAAGAATTAATACTGATGAGATCGTCCAAGAGCAGGACACCATGCAAAGCCGTCGATTAAAATTTTGACCACTCAGGCTATTTAAGGCTATGCAATAATAGCTTGATAGTTTTCTCTGAGCTTGCTCAAAGTAATTCACTTGTTGAGAAGACAAAAGGACTAGTTACAGCTCCAGCGAAAGCAATGAAGAGGTGTTTAGTCGCATGATCACGGTGAGGGTAATGCTCACCCTGTGTGGAACCAATCGCTAATGTTTTGCCTTCAAAACTTCGAGTACTGTAACGCTTGTATGGCTTGTATTGCATATAGTGTTTTCGGATCCTTAGCTGATATATATTGATGTTGTTGAGCTTTGGTCACAGAAAATTGACCAAATATCGCTCTATATAGAGTAGCACTGATGGTTGAGGGGTCTTCATTAAAGTCGCTTGTTCGCGGTGGCAAGTAGGGGCACGCTCGCATTTCGGTGCTGAATCCAATTGCCAAAATGTTTCCTTTATAAATCAAGCTGTGCTTTACTTGTATAGCCTCTTCTTCGACACCACAGCTCGAAAATACCGATGTTGACCACAGAAAGTTGTTAAACAGCGCTCTTTGTCATTAAAGCATGGAAGTAAGCAAAAGTCTTGCACCAAATTTTTGGAAGGAATCATTCAATCTTTGCAAACTGCTACTTCTTCGAACGTTCGCTGATTGGGTTCCCTCCAACCATGGTTATTTTGCTGGTTGGCGTAGACTCTAAGACAAAAATGAGCCTCCTGGTGGCCCCTTTCTTGTCTTCGCAAAATCAAGGTGTTTTCTTCTATAGCCAAACTGCAATTTTTAAGCCAGAAGAATCATTAAAGATTTTGGCCTTGATAGAACCGCTGAAACGCCAGGTTGTCTTTATAGAGATGCTCAGTTGAACTGATCGACATGCCCATGTCCACTTTAATACCGGCCACTATGTTTTCTTCAGTTCGCATTTAAATCTGCCTGGTTAAATCCGATGTTAATCAAATACTTTGCGTTACACTCAATAACCAACTGTGCTCGATACCACGACAGCTGGTTCTTTGCACCGGATTGACCCGAAGTAGCAATTCTTCCTCCAAGGGCTGTCACCCCGCCACTATGTGTGCCGCTTCAATAACAACAACCAACTCTGCTGAAAGTGGGCCGTATCGGTACATGTTCTTCTACAGCACCAGGCAGAGTGTGCTTCCGAATTGAGGTGTTGCCGCTCTAGAAATAAAAAAAAAAACAATTAGATTTTGTTAAAATTTGTTGTTTTAACTACGATAAAGGTGGACGATAAGCAACTTTAGTGAACTTTGATTATATCGGTCCATGTTTTCCCATACTGCCCTCCTAAGAAAGAAAGTTATATCTCCATTTTAGGAGTTTTGAGATATTAAGCTTTTTTTAACTAGGAAACACACTGGAAGTGATAGATGTGATCATTTTGCTTAACGTTTTTTGTTGGTAATCGGTCTTTAATGTTTAGCGCAAAACTCATTCACGGTTCCAAATCTACCCTTGTCTCAAATTTGGAATCTTGGCGCTTGTGACTTTCTTTTTTAGGACGGCAGTATAGCCCTCGAGCAAGTATTCTTTCGAATTGAGGCCCCTTTGCTCTCAGTCAGTTTTACTTGTGATCTTTCTTAAATTGTAATTAATATTACCTAAATTGCTAATTGAAATTAAAATATTGTTCGTTATGAGATCCATAGCCAACTCTGATGAAATTGGAAAAGATCTACGTGTGTTTTCCAGCAGAGACAAAGGTCACTCCCGTTTTAAGTTGATGTAGCCTTAACAAGTCCAAATAAAATCCGATCGTGCTTAAATTTTGCATGATACTTTACGAGCGCCCAATAAACAAATCGGGTAAAATTCTACAATGTCGGTTTATGATTTCCTATAGCCTTCATGCAAAGAAAGCTTCCGATTTGACTTTCTGCCTCCCTTCAAAATAAATTTGACATACGACACTGCTCTAATCCAGCTAATTGCATTAAGTGATGTATAACCAACCCTGGTTAAATTGAACCAGCTCTTATATTTAGTTCTCCCTTAACTTGACGGCCAGCCGCTCCGAAAGTCACACATACAATTGGTTATTGCTCAAATTTCGTAAAGAGACAAGAAGTCTTCTGTATACTGAAGTGACATAAGGTGTTATGTAGCCGCTGCTTTCCAACTGTAGAGGTTTTGTACTTGTTACACCCTCCACCATGGGTAGGATTATATACCAAATTTGTCAATCAGTTTGCAATACCTCACCTTATTGATTGCCGTACAGTTCTTAAACGATCAAGTCGAGTCCCTGCGTCTGTGTCTTTTGAAAGCACTATAGAGGTCAAAAGAATTATGCTAGTCCTTAAAATTGTGTACGATGATGGCTTAATAAGCATAATAATAACGCTGATATTGATCTTGTAAATAACCAATAACAGCCCAAATTAAAAAGTTTTCCTTTAAGAGACTCAAAAGACCTCTAAAAAAAGTTCACTTATTGGCTTAGTTTATGGACAAACCATGGCTTGTTTTGGTATTGTTAGTGGAGGCACACTTAGCACTTGGAAAAAGGGAATTGTTTGGGAAACAATGGGATCCAGTGGCCCAATAAAAAACCGATAACTTCAAAACAATGACACATGGTGATACAAAAATAATTTAATTTTCAAATATATGCTTACAATTTGGGCTCGAACCTGAAGATTTCCGCCAACAAATAATTTTTTACACTATTCACTACATGGACAGCTGAGGTAAGAGCGTCCCTTAGTGTGAGAGCCAATGATACACCTATCCCGATTAGCAGTTATGCCAAAATTCTTAGATTCCGTTTAACAGTCTTTTTAAGTCATTAGCGCGTGGATCTGATATTTGCGATTAACTTAGAAAAAGGAAAAAATCCTGAAGTCCCTCGCTCTCAGCATAAGGATACTGAAAAAAGACCTTGTTGACTTTTGTAGCTCCTAATGAATAGGCACCCCCATCTTGGTGATTCAGGAGTGATCTTCATGGTATAAAAAGAGAGCACAAGCCGTTACCTCTAGATAAAAAATCCTATCAGGCAGGTCTGATCGGCACTTACTTCGGTAAAATTACAGAAACCGTCAACAAATTACTCGTGCGAGGAAAAGCAGAAGAGGCTACCCCCAGAAACCATAGAGGTATTGGCTCTGCTAAGATCAGGTTGATAAAGGCGTTCCAATTTCATGCTGGACCCAAATTGACGGCAGTGTGTCAAACTCATGACCCGCATGCCAGCAGGACTCCATACACCTGAAGCCCAGCCAAAACCACTCTGCAGACTCCCAGGTCCCTGTGAACACAAACGGTCCAAATCGCCACCTTACTAAAACTGGAAAGCCTGCAATGCCAAAAGCACAAGACTGGACTAGATGGACAAAGGCAGGCAGATATAAGCACACAGCAGCCGCTAGAGCAAGAATTTTAAAGTTTTGTCCCTTGAGTATCAAAAAAAGACCGTTATTGTCAAAACAATCGATCAATTGTGAACATACACTTATGGGTAGTCAGACAAAAGAAAACTTCATACCGATTAATAAAATTAATTTATAATTTAGCATTAGATTGGGAGGGACTCGAACTCAAGCTCCCTTAAGTCCCTAAAAAGGGTCGTAGTAGTCAGAAACATCAACCAACTCCCAGTATAAATACTGAAATTAAAGCAAATGCCTCAAAGTATACAAATATAAAATTATTTTTAAGGTAAAAAGAAGACTGCAACCATCTAATGGATATACAGTGCAAGGGGCGGTCAATATATTTGTTATTTTCATAAATCTACAGAGTCCCTATGGTGGAGGGTTTATAAGAGTCTGCCTAATCGAACTAAATGTCGTTTTTATTTTGTTTTTGCTGGTTCGGTTTTAATGATTATTATTTGTTTTTTTTTAATGTATAAAACATTTAAAGAATAACTTTTAAGTGTTTAACGTGTTGGCAATTTCCCATGTACTTTAACAGTCTTTGGAAGTTTTTCCAAGTGGAGTTGGGTTAACATCTTTAAAAGATTCTGCCTGGTCGGGCTTAATGTCGTTTTTATATAGTTTTTACTGTCTTTCTTTAAAGAATTATCATTGTGATTTTTTTAAAGTATATAAAACGTTTTTAGAATAACTTCAGATTGTTAAGTGTTGGCAATTTCCAGTGTATTTCTGTAAGTCTCTGGGAGTTTTTCCAAGTGGAGTTGGGTTAACGTCTTTAAAAGATTCTGCCTATTTGGACTTAATGCGGTTTTTATATAGTTTTACTGGCTTTGTTTAAAGAATAATCATTAAGACTTTTTAAATATGTATACAATATTTTAAGAACAACTATACAGGGATTAAAAAATCTTTAAGAACTTCAAATTGTTAAAAGAGTTGTTGTTCCCATATACTTCTGTCACAGTCTTTGAGAGTTTTTCATAGTGGAGTTAGGACAGTCTTTACGACTTTTTCCAGTATGAAGTTCAACTAGACATTTCAACTACTAAATGTGTTTTTTCTTCTTCCTTTCTTAAAAGATAAATATCTTAATTAGCGAGATTATGATGTACTAACAAGACATATGTTGGTTAGTTGGCTTGCCTTTAAAGTATCGTAAAAATACTAGAGATTTTTATCAGATCCTTTTGTGGTTTTTACGGAAAATGAAGATATCAGACCAGGCCATAACATAACATCCCATACCACAAGGCATAGCCAAAGGAACCCTTATAAATGTTGTTGTTGTTTTTTCGTATTGTTTTTTTAAGGAAATGTCATATCGTAGCTAAGATGTCATTGTTAGTGTGGTTTGTTGTTGTAGTTGTTGGTTTCTGGTGATGGCAAAGTCAAAAAATTATCACGCAATCATAAAAATAACAATAACCGAAGGAGAAAGGAAAGACCAGCCACACCCCACGGGCCAGTACAGATGTATCTGCCTGGAGGACACAACTTAATAACTTAAATACTGTGTGTGTGCAGATCCCAAGACAACAGCTACGAAAGGACTTGCACACATCCTTGACCATACAAACAATGTAAGGATATCTTAATAAACGCACACACGCAATCGTATGTAGATATGAATTTATGTGTGGCTGTGGCATGTATTTATTTGTTGTTTTAAGAATGTCCTTTTTTCTGCTGTTGTCTAGTCCTTTCTTGGCAATATCTTTTAGGTAGTTTTCCCCTAAGATAGCCGGATTTTGTTGCTGCTTGGTCTCTCGCTCTCTTTATCAGCAGTGCCTTTTCTTACCAAATTGTGCAATTGTTTGTTTTTGTTTGATTTCCTCTTTAGTTTTTTTTTCCTTTTTGGCTAAGCCATTGCTTGCTATTGTTGCCCTAGGATAACTATATCCTTTTTTCTGTGTACGGCAGGATGCTTCCTGGCAAACAATGAATGGACGTTCTCGTAACGACAAGCAATGTTTGTTTATTGTATTTGGGCGATATATTATCTCGTCTGCCTGAAGGAGGATTCATTAAGGATCTCGCAGCTCAATAAGGTTGATGGCTGGCATGGCATGGTTTGGCATGTGATGTTTGTTTTTGCTTACGGAAATGACAATAACTATAATCTCAAATCAATATAATGATGACAAATTTTGAAGATTACGCCAGAGCCTGAAAAGGAGACACGACATGAATGACAATACAAGAAATAAACACAATTGATGATGGTCAGTTTAGACGGGCGAAACAAAGTAGGAGCACAGGTCCCATAAATTCATTTCAAACCGGGAAAAAGAGCAAGTAAACGATTTGAAAGGACAACTGTGATAGTACTAATGAGGAGAAATACAGGTAAAGACTAATAAAATAAATGGGTAAACTCAAAATAAAACAATAAGAAATGAAGAAATGCAGAATTTAAAACCAAACCAGAAAAATCCACCATAGGATGCCCCTATAACTCTGTGCAAAGTTTAAGAGGATTGAATTTAATACTTGTATTTGGCAGCTAGAGAGCTGGGTCCATTAAGCAGGAGGGACCACCATTGCATGAACTAAACACGAATATGACTTCATTTCACCAGTATTTGGTAGTAAATTTATACCCACAACATCTTATTAAGAATCAAGGGTATACTTTTCTCTAATCAGTAAACAGTGCACGATATAATTGTATACTCACTAGGTGGGACCTACTGTGAAACGCCAGTGCCAAACGGCTAATGGATTTTAGTTTTTACGTGGCTTTGCTGCAGGACAGAATTAAAATCACAGAACGGACAATTTACAACACTTCCAAAGATTCCAGAAAATGGTATTCTAGACTATATGGAACGCAATGATTAAGATCGCATGGAATAAGTGGCATCTAGAGCAACAGGTTCAGAAATTAGGATGGACCTTTGTACGGATCAAGTGCGAATATGGCCACATTTCAGCGGTATTTGCGATAAGACCGTTGTCCTGTACTAAATTTGTAGCTTCTAGAGCACCAGGACCTCTTAATCAGAAGAGACCTTCATAAAGGGAAACTTGTACTGATTTTTCCAAATTTATTGCGATTCATTGCTTTCAACAGGAATTGATTTTAAGTGGCTTCTAGAGGTGCAGGTAAGGTAATGTGACTTTTAGGGCCTGTAAAGAAAATGTTATGTAGGGGGGATTGTTGTTAAAGTGACAGCTGTGTGTAGGCCCTTGGACGAGGAATAGCTCTTCAGGTCAATCCGGTCCACAGAACCGGCTGTCGTGCTGTAGGAGGTATGGCGGGACGCCGTGGTGTGAATGTCAGTTTGCACGACTATCAATCAAGCAACACCAGGTAACTGACGGTGACTTTTGGGGTAAGTGATTAATCTTTAAGCCATACTTAAGCGTCTCAAAAAAATGCAGTAGACACTTAGAGTAAGTGTTAAAGGTCCAGGTAAGATAGCATAAGAATTATATCGTGCTCAATCTGCTGATTAGTAATTGCTGAATTCCCTTTATAGCCTAATATGATATGTGGGCAATTTGAGCTGAATTCCATTAAATATGTGGTTCGGGAAGTATAACCTTCGCACCCTAATATGGTGATTAGGGCAAATATGTTCTTTGGCAAATATATCTTTCTTTCATTGAAGTAGACCGACATTGTTCAGCATTACCGGTGTTCGTTGCTCGTCACCCAACTAACTGTGGGCAATTTGAGCTGGATCCCATTAAATATGTGGTTTTGGGAAGAATTCCCCTTGCACCCTAATATGATGTATAGGGCAAATATGTTCTATATCAGCAGGACTAGCAAAAATATCTTTCTTGCTTAGGGGTGGACCGATATTTTTCTATTTTACCGGATTTGCAGATCGTCACACAACTTTCTGTTAAGAATTTTCGCTAGATCCCATCAAATATGTATGTGGCTTCAAGAGCAACAGGTAGTTAAACTAAAGGATTTTTTTAGTTGTGGGGCTATTCCAAATGACCGCCACAACGTAAAATATTGCTAGGATTGATAAATTGTAGGTTAAAAAATGTATGTAGTTTTATAAAAATGAACTTACACGTGAATTTCAGACCAGCAGCCTCCAATTCCAAGAGATTTGAGGTTATGTCAGATCGGAGACCGATAAAGTCCAGTTTTTTCGGAACAGGTAACAAATCCATTATAATTGCTTACAATTGTACGGCAACGTTAAAGTATCACATGATGTTCCAGATTACTCACGAATAATTGTTGCGATCAAAATTCTTTTAGCAATTGGAAAATATTTGTTACAATGTAATATGTATTCTGACAATGACGAAATTATAAAATGATGCCGCACAATTGAAAAACTGCCGGCGTAATAAAAAAGACCGCGGCGGCGTAATAAATAAGCAACTGGTATCGTCATAATGTAAATACCGCCGGTGATAAACATGAGACTGGCGACGTTACAAATTTGTTTAAGTGCAGTTTATGGGGCGTGACAGAAATTTCAAGAAAAACCTATATAACGTCGTTTTTAAAACTGCTAGACAGAGCTGCCTACCAAAATCAAAAAAAAATCTTTTTTTTTTTTAATAAAAATCATCATTTATAAAAAAAGGAACAATACATAAAGAAACACCTTGGACCTGATATAGAAACTTGAGGACAATAGCCGCAAACTATAATATTGATAATTTTAAACACAATATATTGCTTATTATACTTTTAACGTAAATATCTTTATGACCAACATTTGAATACTGTCTCTTTCTTAACATCACATGTGCAAATCTAGCAGGGCTGTTTACACTGGTAAGACCATTTAGAATCAACTAGGTTTAAGATTTGAACACTTATTGCTATTTTTATTTTCAGAAAGATTCAATTAATAAATAATTTGAAAAAAATCATTTTTTAATATGGAATTACTTACTTTTTTTACGAGTGAATACTGTCCCAAGTATGATAACAGTTATTGTTGTTTTTCAAATTGGGAATTCAGTCCGCGAAGAATTTATATACACAACATCACTACTTAGATTTGTTTTGTCCTGGTGAAAAACCACTTAATAATACCTTAAATGTATTTTGTACTTAATGCATTATTTTGAAAATGATATGATACATACCCTCCAAGAAAAATAAACGTAACGCATTTTGCGGAGCGAAAACGAACTGCATACGGACCGCCATATCACTAACACTTGCATAGTTTTTCATATAAAAATACGACGAAATTAATTCTGCGTAAAACTCTTCGTAAACGTGCCGTTTTTTACGGTACGAAATGGAAGTGATTTTGCGTAATGGAAACGAACGTATTTAAACCAAAAAGTACCTAAAACAATCCGTTTACGTGCCGTTTTTGCGATACGAAAACGAACTGTTTTTTCTTAATGGTAACGGCATTAATTGTTTTTTCTTATTCGGGCAGCCATGTTGACAGAACACTTTAATTGTTTTAGTTGATGCTTGAAGTGTGATGATCTGATTGTTGTTAAACAAAATCAGCTTTTGTAAGTGTTAATATAATAGGTATTTATAAAACGTTTGTAGTATATTTATATCTACATATCTATATTTTGTAATAGCCAAAGAATTCATAATCATTCACAATATATGCAACATTAATTCTTCAGTATAAAAAAGCTTATATTATTTCGATAGAGAAAGAAATTCAGTACGGAAACAGAACGTTTTGCAGATACAAAAACGTACCGCTTCAGTGTTACGTAAACGCAACACTCTGGTATTACGAAAACGGACCGCTTTAGTGTTACGTAAAAGTACTACTTTAGCTTAGCCTTGGCGTACTACCAATACATTCAAACTACTACTTTTTTTCTTCTAATTCTCTTATTCCGAAATTAACGTTTACGGTGCATTTACGTATCGCAAAATCGGTTCGTTTTCGTAGTCTTGTATGAAAAAATGACTTCGCCAACGTTTCGTTTTCGTGCCGGTTTTCTTAGAGGGTAATAGCATCGCTTTGGCCGCTGAAATGCGTAATGTTTATTTTACTAAAAACCCATATTTATAAAGAAACCAAAAAATAATAATTCTATTTTTCCTTTTATAGATCTGGCTGAAATGTCGACTTTTGCCTAAATATTTTTATCTTCATAAATAATTGCAATAACACGTAAAGCACTTAGATTTTCTTTCTAGAAACTGATTGAATCCAAATGATTGCTATGATAAACATTTACAAATTCATATATGGCTTCCTCTTCATTCAAAAAATTTATAGGTTTTTAAAATCGTTATTTACACTAAAATTTCTTAAATCGTCATTTTGTCAATTTTTAGTTTAAAAATGGTAAAAATTGACAGCCCTACGGTTCGAGAATATCGGAAAAAGTAGAAAATATGGCCGCTCGGACCTTTAAAGCATTGAAAAAAATTAAAAAAAAAAAATTATGCCTTGCCGGGGTCAAAAAGTGATTTACAGCAGTGTTTATAAAAAATACTCGAGGGAAATGTTGACAATTTAAGGCTAGTTGTTTTATCAGGACTGTCACAGAAATCGACCGGAATGATTTTAATTCCGTACTTACCATTCCGTTCGGTTTTGTTTTACCTTCCTTAGATTCCGATCGATTTAGGTAATTCCGAAAATTTTAAAAACCTGGTTATTCTAATTTGCTAAGGCAACTCTATGCATATGAGAAAACAAAAACCATATGTTTTAAGTAAACAAAATAAACAAACGGAGTTAAGAAAAAATATTTTTACAAAAATTGTTTAACAATAGTTCCTTTACTTTATAATGGGCTTCCAAAATATTGCACAGCCTATCTAATTTTTCGTACACTACATATTTGTTATATGGGCCACCACCTGTTTTACAATTTTCGTTTTTGTTGTAGCACAGTTTCTTCTTCACGTATGTTTTTCGTCCAGGTTTTCTTTCATCCATGACAATCTTTGCGTGGTGAATCCAGAAGAATTAAATTTTTCTGTTAATTCTATCCAAAGCGCTTCTACCACCACACGATCTCCCTTCAGGAATACTCTGGCCATATCATTGTGGCACTCCATGAACTCGACAAAAATTGTATCATGAGCACCGTTTCTATGCTTTTCCCCTAAAATATTTATTTGTAAATGAAAATATTGGGAACAAACTTATAAAATACTCACATTTTTTATTTGTTTTATTTTCATTAGCCTGAATATACACGTCAGAACAAAAGACGTTTCCAACATTTTTTTTATATTATTTTATTTCGTTCAAAGCAATTATTTGGCTTGTATTGTTGTCTTAGTACTATTGAAAATATAAAAGATTTATTAAAAAAAATGTTAACTAATCAAAAATTTAACGTAATTAAAGATTACAATAATCTTTATTCAGAAAAAGTACTTTTATCAAAGTTTTTTGTTTTCATGGAACTAAAAATATCAATTCCGATCACATAATCAAAAGTGGTTTCATTCCGACCAAATCTTTCGGATTTAGTTTTCTAGAGAAGCAAAATACGGAATATTGAATTGAATAACCTCGTAAATGACTTAACAACACTTGTTTTTTTTTTGTTTATTCATGACCAAACAATAATCAAAATATTTATTTTCGCTGCAGATGGCGAAAAAATTTCATTTCAGCTGAGTTTAACCGAACGAAAATTGGTAAATAGAATTTACCAAAGGTAAATACCATTTGCTTTTCTACATGTATTTCTAATGGGAGCTAAAACTTAATTTTATGTGACTACTAGGCTTTAGCCTTTTTCGGCTAGATATAGTGGTTCTATTTTCATTTAGCGGTTAAAACAATTGTTAGAAAAAATCTTGCTGAAAAAAATTGTCTTTGTTAAATTTTCCCATATACATTTTAGACTTGCTAAAACTTTGGAATTTTGAAACCTTATACTACTAGAAACAAAGAATGAAAATACTTAAACGCGTTTTCGTACAAAATCATTCCAAAATATTTTTGCGGATTTTCTAGTAAAACAAGAGAAATATCCAGGAAGAACACATTAAGGATTTTTCTGTATCGCAAAAGATGTGGTGTGTTAGGGGCGTCCGAGTTGACATCGGGCGAAAATTAATGAATTAACTAATCGTAATACCTAATTTAGTTGTAAAGATCTTGCCTCAGCAAGCTAATCTAATATTTTACCCTGTACAATCCTTCGCACAAAAACTTTTCGCGTTGAATTTTTAAAATTTAATTTGCTCGCCAGAACAGTACACAGTCCTTCAACAAAACTCTTGATATTCGCCTAATCCCCGCTATATACCCCCACTCCCCTTAGGATAAATCATAATTTCCTCCATTGCCAACCAAGGCAAATGTCCTTAGCTCAAGTGTATGGCCTGTGAACTTCCGTTTCCTTGCCGGTTGTTGATTTTTTGCTGACTTTTCTCTTTAAGTGCTTGGCTGCGACAACTATGTATGTCCGTCGTCTGCGTCGACTACGGCAACAACGACTATGCTGATGGTTTTAATTAGTCGAAGAGCCAAAAACCGAAAAGTGTTGCTTAAGCACTTAAACGCTCAAAAGGACACCACAATAATCGTATTGCGTAAGCAAATCCTGTAATTATTTTTCAAACTAATTAAGCCGAATGTTTGTTGCTGTCCTTAAGTTTATGCCACTGTGTTTGGCTTGGCAAGACTTCGCTTCACTCTGCTCAGCCTTGCCATGCTCAACACGAGCAGGTCCTTAGCGCAGCCAAGCATTGCTGTCACATAATTTTGTCGTTGAATGAAAAGCAAAATGTGGTAAAAGGCCAAAATAGCAACGACTCGATGGTTTATGTCAATTGCAAATAATAACCATAATTGTTAATTAGTTTTTATGTTAACGTTGTTATTAGCACAACGAGTTAGATTTCAATTTAGTTTTTTTCGAAGGATAAGCTAAAATTGTGGCGAAGAATGGGCACAACAAAGGAAAATGATTTTCTATAGAAAATTAACACTAAGGGATCATAATCCTTTCTTCTGGGAAGCTCGTATAAAAGTGATCCCAGTTATACTTTAGAGTTGATAAGCCTCGGGCTCATTATTTTTTCTATAGAAAATAGCCATTTGCATAGAACAATTAGCCCCTGTTATGATTTTCTTAAGTTTTTTTTCTGATTATATATTGTCAATTCCGCGTCAAGGTTTTCCTAAATTATATACAGTGAGCACCAATATAAAGTATATAAACATTTTTTTTTGTATTGTGGCATTAAGTTTTTTTTTTACTTTTATTTTTTTTAAGATAGCATTTTCTAACACAATATTTAATATGCTTAAACTTAAGAAAAAATAAATACAAAATTCCAACAAGAACTAAAGTTTCACATTAAAAACCAACAAGACTTCATATTTAACGCTTCAATATTAAGTATACAAAAAGTACATTTTATTAGAAAAAAGTTTTCAGTATTTTGTCTGCTTTCCTTTTACTTTTATTACTGCCTTTAAGCGTCTTGACATAGAATTTGCGAGATTCGTAGTAACTTCCGACTAAATTTTTTGCCACTCTTCAGCCAAAACCGATTTAAGCATGTCTTTGCTAGTAATGGTTCTTTTCCGGATTTGTTGGTCAAGATGTTCCCACAAATGTTCTATGGGGTTCATATCAGGGGACTGGGGCGGGGGGGATGATCGAGCTGCTTTGGGGTGCGGTCCAACAACCATTTCTTAACAAGTTTAGCCGTATGCTTTGGATCAAGGTCTTGTTGAAAGACCTAAGCCTAACTTTTCAACACTGGGTGCCAAATTATCCCTTAAAATCTTAAGGTAGTCGTCCTTGTTCATTGTCCCCTCTATGAACACTAGTCACCCGACTCCACCTGCGGCCATACACCCCCACACCATTACCGAGCCACCACCATGCTTTACGGTAGGAATCAAATTTTGTTCTGTGAATGCCTAGTTTTCAGTTCTCCAAATTTTTTCGTTTTTTTTTGCCAAATATCTCAAATTTGATCTCGTCGCTAAAAATTACATTGCTCCAAAAAGAAAAATCTTTATTTTCATATTTTTGGCATATTCTTGGAATTCGACCATAGATGCCATTTTCATGTAGTGCCCTGCGTACTGTGCTGGCACTTATACCTGATAAATTGGAAACATTTATTGCTATTTGAACAGCACTTTTAAAAGAATTTAACTTCACTGTTCGCACAATACTTTGTATTTTGGTTGAATTAAGACGTCGTGGTCTACGATCATGGTCAATATTCGGTAATTTTTCACTGTTATTGTACTTGTCTATAATTTTTTTTACAGTGTTGTGGGTTCTGTTGATTAACTCGGCAATTTCTCTTAACGTTTTTCCTTCCTTGCGTAAATATTTGCACAAAAAAACGTTTGGCTGCAGGCACGTGTGAATAAAAATCAAGAATGATTCTTATAATAAACTCAAATGACCAAATTAACAAGTAACAAAACATAACGGTTAATTTGTTATGCTCTCCGCTGCTCTACATTGCACAAAAAAAAAACATGAATGTACACTTATTATTGACGCGTTAAATATGAAGTGTGTTTTGTTTTTGGTGCTGTACTTAAATCGTTGTGAATTTTGTATTTGTTTTTTTGTAACTTGGAGAGAATTGAATATTTTTTTTAGAAAAGTGCAACCTTAAAGAGTAAAAGACTAAAAAAAATGTGAAGATTTGAAAAAGAGACGTGTATACTTTATATTGACGCTCACTGTATATTCCTGTTAGCTGACAATGTATACTCTTTAGTAAACTTCTTCCTTGTGCACTTAAATTTGATGTTAATAATAATAATAACAATGAATAAGAAAATACTCAAGCAAAGCAGGCTAAACGCAAATATGAAAAAATTATCATAGAAATTATGAACATTATATCAGAAACACACACCCATAATGAGACTGCCAACCAGAACAATTTCCTTTCCCGACTAAAGATGAGTTCGAAGGACGAAGAAACTGAAATACCAAAGAAGGAATCCACCGGAGGAGACAATGAATGTAAACAAAGCTACACAGACTACAAGAAAAAAAAACACTAGCAAAACAAGCCCCTGTCGACAAGGACAGTAGGGAAGCAATATGGCTAAAAGCATTTAAGGACCCTAGCATAGGGACAACAGGGAGAGAATGACTGGGGGGAAGGACAGCCAGCAGACAGATTGCTGGAGATAGTCAAAGTTCCTTAAGCATATTAGCATTTTATGAAAATGAAGTGTAAATGTTTTGTTGGCAAATAAAGGAATGGTAAGGATGGAAAGCATAAAGAAACACCATAGCAAAATGGAGCTGTAAGCTCTAATGGTTTCGTTTTCTTTTAATACTTAAGGACACTTGTGGCTTTTTGAACAGAACTTCTTAAAGCATACATTGGCAGCAGACAAATATAAAGATAAGTTTAAAACAATTTCGTGTTTTAGGATACTTACTGCTTGTTTTTCAGAAAAACCACAAAATCTCATTAAATACAACCGAAATGTTCAAGTTGCTCGAAACATTTGGCGCGTTCACGTATTTTTTGCGGTTTCCCTAAAAATTATGCTGGCGATGATGGTGCTAGTCCATCAGCATGTCCTTTGAATTGATGGTTAAATATGACACATGTTTGTCACCGTATGTCAGAATATGAACGTTGCTGTACTGCGTATGACTCACACATCGGTAGTCAGTCATGTCATTATTATAATATCGATGATTTGCTACACGATGTTACAAACCACAGCACAGTGGTTCACGTTCACTTTATCGGGATTGAAAAAAAGTGGTTAAACTTTCTACTCTTGAAAGAAAAACGATAATCCAAATTGTACTTATAGTAGAAATTTATCTTCAACTTGAATATAAAAGTATGTTTTTATTACTAATGAATGCGAGTACAATTTGGAATTTTTTTTATATGCGTTTTGCCTAAATTCTAAACCATTTTGGGCCTTATGTCCGTTCGTGATAAGTCGGGGCGCCTATAATTCTTATACACACTAGCCGGACCTATTGTTAAACGCCGGATCCGAACAGCTATACAGAGAAGGTTTACATATCTTAGAGATAAATCTCTTACTCGTAAAGCCGCAAGCTTCTAGGAGGTGGAAATACGTCGCCTCGAAAACCGATGTATTTAAGTAATTTATTAATAAAAATCGTAAATTTTAAGTAAATACATAGAAAAAGTATAGAATTTGACAAATGAGGTCTTATTAAACTTTAATTCTTATATGATCATTTCCAGAATCGGAAACGGTCCACTTTAAAACATAAATTATTAAAAAAAAGGCTTGATTGCATCAAGAAGCACTTTTTTAAGTTTAAAATGCAAACAGTATAACTCTTACGTTTTCTAATGCTTAAGATAAACATGAGATTGCGAACGGGTTGTCCCGTAAAGTAATTTGGTCCAGCATGTGAAAAAATTTAAGAATCAGCGATTTCACATTATTTTGAAGTTAATTTCTTAATGCTCTAATTTACTCAAAAAACTTTTTGGGTTAAGTATTTTTTGTTTTCAAATGCTTTTAATTGTATGCTAAATAAGTATGGATAGCAGAACCGTAATAGGTCAGTAAATTGTGTATAAAAGGTGCTAGTTTTGTTATTTTTTTGTATATATAAAAAACATATGTTTTTATAAGGTAGGATGTGTCTAGTTCTATTTGTTGTATACATACAAAACATGTGTTTTTATAAAACAGGTGTGTCATGTTCTATTTGTTGTTGAAAGAATTAGTGTGGTCACTTCTACTCACTTGCTAGTCGAGGAACTTCCATAAAATCGATAGTTTAGTAACCGGAAAAGAACACAGCTAATGTAAAGTTTCCTGCCGCTACAAAGATCTGAATGCAAAAAAATTAAATAGGATTAAAAAATATGACAACAAAATATATTAAAATTTACATGTTTATGCATAATTCAAAGTTTAAGTCGAATTTCTAGTCTCACAATCAAAGATCCATATGACATTTATTCAAGGGCGTAGCCAGGTAGGGGCAAATGCCCCAACCTAAGCCAAATGTCCTCGAAAAAAACTGCGTTTTTTAAGAAAAAAAACATCTTTGTCAACAACAACAACAGACAATGACACCCACATCACCCATAGCAACAGCAGCAACCAAAGCAGAACAAGAAAAGACGTTACACAGCTACAACACACAAGATACGTCACCCATAGCAACAGCAGCAGCCAAAGCAGATCAAGAAAAGCCGTTACACCACACATCACTGATATCTACCCTAACAACAACAACCAAGGTCGACGCAATCTTCAACTCCTTCAACACCCAAAACAAATTCAACGTCGAAGAATATGTCAATCTTAGACCAGTGCTAGTCAAAAAGATGTGCTTTCATTGAATGCTTGAGAGCAACTGATCGGAAAATGGCAAAGGAAAGAAAAACCGAAATAGTAGATGAAGTCCTCAGGAAATTTGCTGAAAATCCCAGAAAATTGGTTTTATAAAACGCGAAATCAATGATAAAAATTTATAAAATCAATTTGATTCGATGTTTCTCTATTTTGAGAAACCAAAAAATGATACTTTTAAAGTATCTCTCAATATTCTAGTCAATAAATATGTCCTACTTTTTTAAAAAAAAATGTCCTCGTTTTTTCATTGATTATTGAGAAATTGTCCTCGAAAAAAGACCTAAAAAAATTTCTGGCTACGCCCCTGCATTTATTATATATAAGTAATGTATTTATTATTGAACTCTATTTTTTTTATCGCTGTTGACCTTCCGATGAAAGGACCTATTTAGAAATATGAAGGACCTATTTACCCACAAATTTACAATTTAAATCTGAATGTCATCTTGAAAATGAGAAACAGCCCGTCAATTGGCATTGAATTGTTTTTTTTTGCGTAGTCTCATCAAAACATTGTGTTCTATTTCTGAGGCAGAACAGTTTTTTTTAAATAAGCTTCAGTTTGCTCAAGTCCTACCCTGCGTTTACATAGGACAATTGGCGACTGACAAAAATATGTATTGTTTGTCAAAAAAGAAAAAAATTGTTTGTTTGAAATTGGCGTCCAGACAATTTTTAGCAATCGTTTTGAGCTCAGATTTACATTTTGAGAACATTTTTACAAAAATATTTAAATAAAATGTACCACAATGTCAAATAAAAATATCTTACAAATTTTCTAACTTTTGCGATTAAGTTTCTCACAAATTACGACGTTTCGCCACCAAATTTGCCGCTTATGTCAAATCACTTGCGGAATTTAATGTCTTCAATAAATCATAGACAGTGACGAAGACAAAGAGATACGTGTTTGTGTGTATTTACACTTTTCATATAAAAAAATGTAAAAGTATTGCTATTGTCTTCGCAAAACTTTCTAGCGTAAACGCCAGGCTCATAGATTTTGGCATGAAATCCGGTAAATGTAGATTTCAACTATATATGCAAATGAGGTATACAATTTAAAACTGAACGTCGACAGCCTGTCATGTTTTCTTTAGCTGACGCCGCTAAAAAACTCAACGCGACTCCGACTTCTGCCTTAAGCTCTTTCCGCGAATTAAATGTCAAGTTAAGAAAATTCTTTGTATTGCGCATCAGCCATCAGATTGTTTTACGAAGTTGCTCTCCAGACCTAAGCTGGTGTTCTGGGTACACCTGTGGCAACATGTTCTAGTTTCTGGCCATACGATCTACCGAATTTTGGTCTCTACAACCCAATATAACAAACCACTGTGCACTGGTAATATGCGGCATTCTGGAAGGGCCAGAAAAGTGTGTGTGTGTGGTTAAGAAACCTCTAGACTGCAGTACAACCGATTACATGCTGCCTTACACACACACATCCAACACTTGTCCTTATCCGAGCGAGCAAATAAGGACTTCTTGTGTGGACGGACATTGCTACCACAAGAGTTATGGCCAACAAAACCTTCACGAAAAGGCACATCTGTCACATGTCGCTGTCCTTTGCACAGAGTGCCCAACGAATATTACTCATGGCAAGCCTAAGTACCTACTCGTAGTAGCAGCATATTTTGTGGAAAAAAAGGAAGAATCAAATTTCAAACTTCATTGACAAAAACGAGTAACCAGTTTTGCGGCTTAACAAAATCTTGTAAGACTTCCGGGTAAGTTATAGAATTTATTGCAATCTTTATAGAGAATGTAAACGCGAACGTGCTAAAACTTGTATTTGTTCCCCCTCCCCATGCCCTGCGGTCTTTAAACACCAGCAAACACCGATGTCAATAATTTCCACTAAATTAATGATGACCCCTTAGAAGGCTGCTTTAGCTGCAAATTTGTCGAGTCAACATTGGACATCTGCTTTGGTTGCGCTTTAAACGAATCTCTTCCATTGGCACACACACAGGCCCGACTCGGCACTCTTTCAGAGTTAAGGCTCAGGGTACACTGCATGCCTGGCATATGTTAAAAGCGGACTTCCGTTTTCCCCTTGTGCTTATGCACTCTTTGCAGCAAACTGGTTTTGCTCTGTTCGTCTTCCACTTTCGGCCAGTCGTCGACAATGCGTCAGAATGCCGTAAGTCTATGGATTTGTTATAGGTCACGTTTTGGTGTTATAGCAACGTTTTTGCTCGCATTTGCAGTTAATTTCAGTCAGTCTGATTGTGTGTGTGTGCCCCGTACTGTCACTGCGCTTTTATTTTTGTCAGCCGGAACCATTTTTTAGGATTTGAAGGTTTTATCATCAAAAGGACAAATTATTCCTTAATAGCGAAGAGTAGGATTGGGGAAGGGAATACGTGTCTAAGTCGTGCGATCAGAGTTTTAATCGACAATTACCATTTGTTTTTTCATTTGATCCATTGAGGGCGAATTGAAATTTTTTTTATTTCGATGAATTTGAAAAAGTTCTCCAAATATCCTGTGCGAACAATGCCACAAACATTAGCGATAGGTGGTTTAGAATATTTTTATTAATGAAATCAAACTCAGGCTGTCTATGTTGACTCTTCTTTAGGAAAAGTCTAACTCAGACTGTCTGAGTTTGCTTTTCTTTAGGTCTGAGTTTGCTTTTCTTTAGGAAAAGTCTAACTCAGACTGTCTGAGTTTGCTTTTCTTTAGGAAAAGTCTAACTCAGACTGTCTGAGTTTGCTTTTCTTTAGGAAAAGTCTAACTCAGACTGTCTGAGTTTGCTTTTCTTTAGGAAAAGTCTAACTCAGACTGTCTGAGTTTGCTTTTCTTTAGGAAAAGTCTAACTCAGACTGTCTGAGTTTGCTTTTCTTTAGGAAAAGTCTAACTCAGACTGTCTGAGTTTGCTTTTCTTTAGGAAAAGTCTAACTCAGACTGTCTGAGTTTGCTTTTCTTTAGGAAAAGTCTAACTCAGACTGTCTGAGTTTGCTTTTCTTTAGGAAAAGTCTAACTCAGACTGTCTGAGTTTGCTTTTCTTTAGGAAAAGTCTAACTCAGACTGTCTGAGTTTGCTTTTCTTTAGGAAAAGTCTAACTCAGACTGTCTGAGTTGACTTCTATAGGAAAAGTCTAACTCAGACTGTCTGAGTTGACTTTTCTATAGGAAAAGTCTAACTCAGACTGTCTGAGTTGACTTTTCTATAGGAAAAGTCTAACTCAGACTGTCTGAGTTGACTTTTCTATAGGAAAAGTCTAACTCAGACTGTCTGAGTTGACTTTTCTATAGGAAAAGTCTAACTCAGACTGTCTGAGTTGACTTTTCTATAGGAAAAGTCTAACTCAGACTGTCTGAGTTGACTTTTCTATAGGAAAAGTCTAACTCAGACTGTCTGAGTTGACTTTTCTATAGGAAAAGTCTAACTCAGACTGTCTGAGTTGACTTTTCTATATGAAAAGTCTAACTCAGACTGTCTGAGTTGACTTTTCTATAGGAAAAGTCTATCTCAGACTGTCTGAGTTGACTTTTCTATAGGAAAAGTCTAACTCAGACTGTTTGAGTTGACTTTTCTATAGGAAAAGTCTAACTCAGACTGTCTGAGTTGACTTTTCTATAGGAAAAGTCTAACTCAGACTGTCTGAGTTGACTTTTCTATAGGAAAAGTATAACTCAGACAGTCTGAGTTGACTTTTCTATAGGAAAAGTATAACTCAGACAGTCTGAGTTGACTTTTCTATAGGAAAAGTATAACTCAGACAGTCTGAGTTGACTTTTCTATAGGAAAAGTATAACTCAGACAGTCTGAGTTGACTTTTCTATAGGAAAAGTATAACTCAGACAGTCTGAGTTGACTTTTCTAACTCAGACAGTCTGAGTTGACTTTTCTATAAGAAAAGTCTAATTGTCTGAGTTGACTTTTCTATAGGAAAAGTCTAACTCAGACTGTCTGAGTTGACTTTTCTATAGGAAAAGTCTAACTCAGACTGTCTGAGTTGACTTTTCTATAGGAAAAGTCTAACTCAGACTGTCTGAGTTGACTTTTCTATAGGAAAAGTCTAACTCAGACAGTCTGAGTTGACTTTTCTATAGGAAAAGTCTAGCTCAGACAGTCTGAGTTGACTTTTCTATAGGAAAAGTCTAGCTCAGACAGTCTGAGTTGACTTTTCTATAGGAAAAGTCTAGCTCAGACAGTCTGAGTTGACTTTTCTATAGGAAAAGTCTAACTCAGACAGTCTGAGTTGACTTTTCTATAGGAAAAGTCTAACTCAGACAGTCTGAGTTGACTTTTCTATAAGAAAAGTCTAATTGTCTGAGTTGACTTTTCTATAGGAAAAGTCTAACTCAGACTGTCTGAGTTGACTTTTCTATAAGAAAAGTCTAATTGTCTGAGTTGACTTTTCTATAGGAAAAGTCTAACTCAGACTGTCTGAGTTGACTTTTCTATAGGAAAAGTCTAACTCAGACTGTCTGAGTTGACTTTTCTATAGGAAAAGTCTAACTCAGACTGTCTGAGTTGACTTTTCTATAGGAAAAGTCTAACTCAGACTGTCTGAGTTGACTTTTCTATAGGAAAAGTCTAACTCAGACTGTCTGAGTTGACTTTTCTATAGGAAAAGTTAAACTCAGACTGTCTGAGTTGACTTTTCTATAGGAAAAGTTAAACTCAGTCTAACTGAGATAGCTTTTCTATAGCGAAAGTATAACTCAGTCTAACTGAGTTAGTTTTCTATAGGAAAAGTCAAACTCAGTCTAACTGAGCTGACATTTTTATAGGAAAAGTCAAACTCAGTCTAACTGAGTTAGCATTTCTATAGAAAATATATGAGGAAAAGTCAAACTCCGTCTAAATTCTCTATAGGAAATGTTCAACTCAGTCTAACTGAGTTAGCTTTTCTATACAAAATTTCTACTTTAGAACTGATCGGCTGTGCCTTTAAGATTTTTTTCGTCTACAAAATTTGAGCTTCTTCAATTGCAAACTCAATTTTATAGCATAAATTTCTAATCTAAATGCTAAAATAAATACCCAGCAAACCAAACCTTCAGAATTCGCTCAGAATTCTGTACGACAATCGGCAAAATGTTCCGATTGCTTACCGAGTTCGTTACGAAAAACCTATGAGAGGGTTGACAAAAATTCTGAACTACTTCTCTGAAAAAAATCCTCAGACCAATCGAACAGAATTCGTAACGATTTCGGTAAGAATTCTCGATAGAGTTCTGATATTGTTCATAATTGTCTGATGTCAGTCATTGTCGGCAAATTTGGTTTACTGGGTAAAGTATGAGAAATGGAGAACAACAAGAAAAACCAACAATTGTCAAAAGTTGTCAAAAAGTTTGAAATGAGTTTGCTGACATCCTTGGCATACGAAGGGGGAAATATAATGCAACAAGCAAAGCAACCCTTTTCTTGGTAAACCAAACACCCACCACCCTTTCATCACTCTTTCCTCCATTATGAGGGAAAACAAATAGAAAAAAAGTGGAAACAAACAAAAAAAAAACACCTCGAAATCAAAGTTGCCCCAAAAAATCTTGGCACCGGTAATGTTAACTTAAACAATTAAAAACACAACTCAGCCCGAATGGCAGACAGTCACTCAGTTGCCTGTCACAACCAGTAAGAGCAAACAAAAATTTGAATATTTGGAATTTATCATTCGAATTAATTAAATTCAAATTTGAAGTGTTAGGCAAGAACAAGAATACAATCCAAAACGCCAAATAAAAGGACCAAAACTCTCGTAAAGTGTTATCGCATTATGGAGTGGAACAGTGTGTGAGTGTGTTTGCGTTAATGGGTTGCTTGGTACTGGCGGTTTTCTGGTCGCTTTAGTTTTACTTTTTTTATACTCGTACCCTTTTCAGAAATCGTTTGGTTTTCTTGAATTCATACAATTCCGGATGTTTTCAGTCTAGGGTTTTTAGGTTTTCTTTTTGCTCTCATTAAATTCCCTGCTGAATGCGTATGTATGCGCTCTATAGACATGCCTGTGTGAATAGGAGAGAGCGTGTGTGTGTGTGTTTTAATCCTTTGTATGGAGTTTATGTCACGTTTTTAAGGATGTTAAAACACGTGTTTCACCACGATTTTCTGTGTTTTTGTAGCTTTGTTGTGCTGCTTCTTAGTTGCGATCGTCATCATCATCAGCGTTTTATATACAGTAAATATGCTTATGGTACTGTTTGTAGAACACGCTAACAAGTTGTTACTTAAAATGTTCTTTTCCCCTCTACAACGTCACCAACATCCGTATTCGTATGTAAAAACAGTGGAAGTACGAGTTGTAACCAACTGTTATAATCGGGCTCAACAAAGAGGAATCGGGGCGACTTAGGTCGGCCTAGCTAACCACTACATCAAGCATTAACATAAACTTAAAATTTTTCTTATTTATATGAACAGTTATTCAGAATTCAATCGAATTTTGTTGCAAAATGATTAATTCGCAAAGATATTTACTCAAAGTTTTCATAGAATTCCGATTCCTTGCCTTTCATAGTTTTCCCCTGGGTAGGGTTCTTTAGAATAAATGTAAACGACTGCAAAGTTTCGTCTATTCCAAAATCGATCGATATAACAAGGGTGGGGGTTATCTCATTTTGTTTTAGGTAAGACAAACATCAGAGCTAAGTCATCATACCATCTACCATAGATTATGACCTCTCTTTATTAGCCTTACCTGACAAATTCAACGATTTACTTATTCGGTCATTATTTTTTTCAAACTTATGGTATCTTTTCCTAATAATACGAACGACAGGTAGAAGGTTTTACTAAAGTAGCTATATCAAGTATAGGATACATTTTTAAAATTTTAGTTTCGAAGAATTCGCCGCGGAATTTCATAGAAATGTTGTTCAACATTTTGTTCTCCTCATTAATTTTTTATGATACTTTACTCGTATGACATGCATTTATGTTAGGTTGCGTCTTAAGAGTGCTAAAGTCAAGATTATACTACACCTTTTCATTTGTAATTCATAAAATATTAATTAAAATTCAGTAATTTTATTTCAAATTTAAAAATTTAATTTGAAGTAATGAAATTTCACTTAAAAAAGACCTCCAAAAAATATAAAATACTTCATTAAAAATTTATAAACTTGACTTGAAATTCACAAAATTTTTATTTGAATAATCTGGCCCGCTGGTCATAAACAAATGAAAAAACTGATGTTAAAATTGTTCTGTTTGTTTAATTTAATTTATTGATTTCCAATATTTTGACTATACATGAATAGCAACATTTAGAAAATTACTCAGCCTAACTTCAACGAAAGCGACAGTAATAATTTGACAAGGTAATTATCCTTTACTTAACATAAAGACAATAAATGAAACTCAATTTGTTCGAATTTTTTTCTTTCGAAAGGCATATTTTTGTGTCCTTATTTAATTCTAAAAATGCTTTGTGCCGTCACGGGATCCCAAAATTGGAGAAAAATATTTCCTTTATCCCGAGAAATTAAAATTGCGTAAAATTGCAAACTCTAGAGAAGTACCATTAAAAAGCTCTGGTGATGCGGCGCGGTAGAAGTTTTTTTTATTCCCATACTACCCCCTTGATATTTTTGGGCTTTTTCCTTTTCACGCTTCATACGCGTGGCGTATAAAGGCTAAATAAAGCTCATTATTTGCAATTGGAAGAAAAACTGCTTTTGCTTTTAACAGTCACTAAATATAACCAGAGATTGGTTCGATATAAATTCTTTGATATAATTTCTAGGTTTTTACTAAGCCTTAGGGCGGAGTTCTTTTTCTGTTAAAGTCTTTTACTGCCTTTTTAACTAGTTTTTTAGGAAGAAGTTTTCCCGTTTGTTCCTTAATGGGATGTTAGGGGAATTATGAATGTATGTGCCTTGTCTGAAGTTTCTGAGAACATTTTTGAGCTTATAGACTAAAATACACTATGTGCCTTGTGGTATAATACTTGTAGTTAAAGCATTATTATAGTATAATTGTAAATGGGCATAACAAACATTTCCCCTATTCTGAGATTGATATTACTGAGCTTTTTGCTAAATACGCGTGGCGTATAAAGGCAGAAGCTCATTAACAGCATTTGCCAGAACAGCTTTTGCCCTTTAAAGTCACTTAATATAGACGAAGGCAAATAAAAATAAGTAAATCGTTTTCTTCTAATTTCTATTAATGAGCTTCTGCCTAATTATATTGACTTTAAGGCAAACTTTAAAAGGCAAAGACTTTAAAAGGCAAAAGCTTTTTCTTCGAATGTCTATTAATGAGCTTCTCATGAGCCTTTAATGAGTCTTTATACGTAGATGAAGGGAACTTCGTTCTACGATGTAAATTCTTTGATATCATTTCTCTGTTTTTATTTAGTTTTAGGGCAGGGTTCTTTTTCTGTTCAAAACTCTTGCGGCTTTTTTCATCCTCTTTTTTAGGAAAAAGTTTTCGTTTGTTCCTTAAAGCATTATATTAGTATAATTGTAGGGGATCATAACATAGTATCCTAAATAGATCTCACTACGGGTAGGGTAATGATAGTGTCCCGCGTATACTGCATAAATTGATAATATCTTTTTCAAATAAGTTTGATCTAAAGCCAATGATAAAATTATTGTGCCTTATAAATAAGGAGATGGAAGAGGCAGTGCTCTTAGAGAGAAATGCATCAAAACCCGATTCCGGTAATTCTCGAGAAAATTTTAAGTTTTATTCACTTAAGCTTCGTTTAGGTTTTCCATCACCGATATTATTTAAGAGACCAACAACTCATTTTGGCTGCATGTAGGGCTACTGTCATTCCACCTCTACAAAACGCTGGAAGAAATCCTTCATCAGCTTTTCATTGAAAACTATACATGTGTAACACACACATCACGGTTATGTTACGTATTTGCGCGTTTTCATAAAGGACATTAAGTGCATTTGTGAGTGCTGGTGATGGTTGGTGGTAGTCCTGGTGCCGGTAACTGGCGTTGTCTATTCACACCCACACTCACAGTCAGACATGCTGCAGGATGCACTCATTTAAGGCAAGGCCTTTAAGCAACGTGAATGCCTGACGCTGTTGGAGTCTATGGAAGGTTTCAAGTGTGGCTGATGTGCATGTGTGTGTGGGTGTTTAGCAGGTTAGTAATAGTTTTAGTTTAGTTGTTGTAATTAAATACGTGACTTGAAACTGTGCGAAGAGTATAAGGATAAAGTGGGTTTGCGTGAAGACTGTGAGCCGCTGTGTGCCATCCAGCCGCGGTTGGGTATAACTTACAACACAGCCTGTTTGGAAATGGACCTTGAGATATCCGATATTTGCAACAATTATAAGATTTACATTTTCAGAGCATTATTTATGCAAAAAAGGGAATTTAAAGTGGGTGCACTTCAAGAAGGAATTTAAATTATGAAAATGATTCTGTAGTATCCACCCTACGGGGGTCAATGATTTAGGTGACTATATTTAAATTTTTGTACTCGTATTGTTATTAACAATTCAATTTTTTTCTTTCAGTTTTAAACTTAAATGAAGAAAAATGTTCTTCAACCTACGGAGGTTGCTATATGTGACAGCGCATAGAGAAAGGGACCTAAGGGTAAAAAAATTAATTTGCACTTTTTTTTTGATGTGGACAACATCTGAGCATCGAATGAGACCGATCCCATGCCCCAAAAGTGTTCCCTCCCAGAGATATGCAGAGATATCCAGAGATCTCCTGAACAAAACTGGTTTTTACCCTTAGGTCCCTTTCTATTTTGCGCGTCACATATATATTTCTGGCCTCATAATAAAAATGCGAATATTTATCATCAAACATGTATTTATTGTTTTTCCAAGTATTCTCCAGCATGATTTATACACTTTTGTATGCGCTCAAACCAATCGTCGAAGCAATTTTTCCACTCCGATTGAGACACCTCCAAAACATGGTTTTTGAACGCTTCAACAGCATCTTCTGGCGACGAAAATCGTTGACCACGCATTTTTGATGTGCGGAAATAAAAAGAAGTCATTGGGTGCCAAGTCAGGGCTGTACGGCGGATGATCCATTAATTCGACGTTTTGGCCGGTCAAAAAGGCGCCGCACAGTGGCGCCATTTGAGTTTTTTCGTTGCAAAAATCATATCTTTTGAACCGAATAAGATAATTGAACAGTTTAAACAGCATATGATAGATAACTGTTCAGCCTATGAAATGAGCGTTTGGAAAGGGTGCTACGCTCTGTAGGGGCCTAATTATGGGTTATCAAAGTTAAAATTAGTAGAAAAATCAATTTTATGGTAACTAAAAAAAATTATTTTTAAATTTTTAGATTGTTTTTATTTTTTTTCTTTAGGGTTTTATGTTTTAAATTATTACCCAACAAATTAAAAAAAAAAAATATTTTTTTTTAAATTTATTTTTTCAATTTTCTGTAAAATATTCATCACAGTTCGTAAGAGAAGGTATATCTAAAAGACTAACCATTTCTAAACTATAATTATTTTCTAACTCTATTCTTGACTTCACATGCCGCAGGGAAGAAATAAGTGGATCGGAAGATGCTGCCAACATGTTGAAGAGGTCCTCATTTTGCCTTAACCTTGATGCTTTGAATGTGTTCTGCAATCTATATTTTTTATAAAATTTGTTAAGAGACTCCTGTGCTTCTTCAGAAAGCTCTCCAATTGGCAAAGACTGGTACTCAATTATATCTTTGCCATGCGCCAATATTTTATGGACGGTCGGGGTCAACTTCTTCTGTGGATACATTTCTGCTAAAAGAGATGCAGTTTTCGACGCTTATGCTCCATATTTTTTAGAATTGACATTTTCTTTGCAGTTTAAAACATCTAAGATCGTTCCCAATCTTTTCACGATTTGATTGTCAATTCCAGTGATTCTAGTTACTGCCTCATCATTTTCAAAAAATCTCCTAGAAGTGTTTCCATCATTTGAGTTACCGTATCCGTGCTTGGGACAGTCTACTTTTAGTCCAACTTGTTTAAAAAAAGCATCCTGTATTTGCTACTTTCTGATCTTTTCCTTATCCTTTATTGATGTATTTTCATCGAAGTTTTCCTCCTCTTGTGGTAGGGTATACGCCAGTTTTAGCAAGAATTCCATACACCTTATCCTTGCGTGCAATGGTGACATTCCATATTCGTAATTCTCCTCGTTTGTATTTTTTATAATTTCGCTTCTCTCAATATTTCCGTATAAGCTATCAAGTTCTTCTAAAGCAGCTTCCGTGAAAAAAATTGGTGTGGTTGACTTTCTAAACAGTTCAAATAATTTAAAATTGTTCAACGCCATGTTTTCAGTACTTAAATTGTTTAATGGTTTCAGTAATTGTTGCGCCAACTTTCAGTCGTAGAGTAATCCAGGCATTATCCTTATTTTGCAATATATAGGCTTATGCTACCATGCCTAAAAATAAAAAATAAAAATAGGGACCATAAGTCAATATTGTTCTTGACCATTTGTACGCCAAAGTATTGTTTAAGTGAGGTACGTACCTGCTAATTTCAATGAGTAGTTTTTTTCAAACTATTAGATCAAACTACTGTCAGTCAAAACATATAAGGGATGGACGCCATACAATTTCTGCAACCATGTCTTTTTAACCTTTTTTACCTCTAGAAGCCAAACGGGCACGTACGGGCAGCTAAAATTTTTGAATTATGTAAAGAAATAATCAATGAACAGGTTTTGCAAATATGGCAAATATAGAAAAATGTAGATTTTTTTTATTTTCCGTCAAAGTTGAAAAATAGTGAAAAAACGGATAGTTTTTAAATAGTGATTTACCAGGAGAAACACAAAGCAAACAGTTAATTTTTTTTTATCATTATACATTTAATAAATACATCAATCAATACAAACAAAAAATAAGGCGATTCGTTAACTATTTTTCGTGATATTACACCTGAAATCGCAACAAATTCACTAAAAATTGTGTGTTTTTTTGAAAACCGAAAGTCGGTCAACTTTGAACGGCTATATCTTCTAAGCTAAAAATGTGATATTATTAGGAGTGGCAGATTTGAAATCGTTGAAAAGTTTCCTATAACATGGGTTTATTCAAAACTTCGTCGGCGCTCATGAAAATTTTGATTTTTGCAACCTCGTTTGCTCTACGGGCGCTACTGTGCGCCGATGTGTGAGAGCTCGCATTGTCATGGTGCACAATGATTCGTCGTTTTTCGATTTTCTCAGAAGACTTCAGGCAAACAAATTGTGGTGTACCACTCAGATTGACCGTGCTACGTTACTCAAGCACTCAGTTCACGCACGGCATCAACTGCCGTTTTTGGACGACCTTTACGTCCTTCTTCTTTGAGCGAGCGTCGGCCAAGATTGAATTCATTAAACCAGTTTTACATAGTGCTATAAGATGGTGCTTCATCGCCATACAAAGATTTAAGCTCATCGATGCACTCTTGTCATGATAATTCACGTCGAAAGATGTGAAAAATGTTCACAAGTTTATTCCATTTTTTTTCCAAATTGATTTTTTCAATTCACTGTAAACAGCACAAATGATGGTCGTACGTCAAAACGTTCTGAGTACGTTTATGCTAAAAAATGTCATACTTTCCAATGGAAATGTCAGATGGCGCCAGGCAACTCTTAGTGCCAGATATATATATATCAACCCTCGTATAAAGAAAGAAGTTAAAATACTTTTCTGAGTACAAAATTATTTTGAACACAAAATTTAACTAAATTTGTGTCTTCCACAAACTTATACAAATAATCGATCGTCTTTTACGTAGACTTTATGCCTTTAAGCAATAGCAACATAATATTTTAACTTAAATTTAACATAAACTTCTTTAAAATACTCTTCCGCATTTTCTTAATTTTCACAAAAATTTCCATATCATTTTCCCGCTTTTATTATCTTTGTCCAAGATTTTGCATTTTAATACTTTTCTGTTTTTTTGAAAGCATCTCCTTTTCCTTGTTATTTTTCTCGGTCGTCCTGTGTCGCCTTGATAATCATCAAACTATCCTTGGTGTTTATGCCCTGGCATGGCATGGTATGAGCAAAAGACAAGACTTTTTCGCACTTAATTCAGACGTTTTTTTATTTTCTTTCAAGGACTAAGGACATTTTCTTCTCTCACACCTGATGCCAAAGCACTTTGCGTGATAACACCGGCATATTTAAAACTAAAAAAGTATTTTACGCCTTATCGCAACATTGTCTTAGGAATTTAATGACGGAAATGAAAAACTTTAAATGATAATTTCGTTTTTTGCCCAGCTTAGAAAGAAGCCCAGGAAGAAGAAAACTAAAAATTTGTTAAAGATTTTATCTGCGAGGAAATTGTGAGGCAAAGAATGGTTTATTTTATTATCCTTATGCGGTTTTAATGCTTTTAAGTATTTTGCGTTTTTTATTTTACCAAAGATATACAACACCAGAGCAGTTGTCAGTGTTTAAATCCTTGAATATTAACAAGACATTGTCGAGAACTTGCTTAGTTGAAGAATATGATCGATTATACTTATTCCAGAATCGGATCAGTCAATTAGGCGACAATGGCCAGTACGAGTTGCTATGTCCTGGTGAAGAAACTCTATTAAAAATAGGATGCAACAAAGGACCCAAAAATATATTTTTGAGAATGGAACGGAAGAAAGAAAGGAAATATAATTTTAATAAAACAACAACGTTGCGGGATATCAAAGGGATTCTGACTTTATTTTGAAGCTATAGCCTAATGCAGTTATATATGGAATATGACTTAATTCGAATCGCTGCCTTGGCTTAGTCGGCAGTTCTTTAAGCGGTGGATCAACGTCTTGATAACTCAGCTCGATATTCTGACAAAAGAAATAGCAACTTGAATGTATGTATGTACGTAAGCTTCGCACGGCCGAACTTAATGTATCCAATCCACACAAACCACCTTAGGTTTTGTCCAATATTGTCTATTATTGAAACAATATTTTCATAACACAAAGTATATCTATAACTTTGGCATTAGAGCTAATATTTAGTAGTACAACCTTTATTTTGTAAAACAGTTTGCATCCTGTTGGCATTAGGTCCACCAAATATTGACCAGTCCTTTTCAATAATAGAACGGCATGCGTATTGAATGTTTCCCATAATTTGTCCTTATTCCTTGATTTTATTGGTCTAATTTTTTCCTATACGATTTTCTGAAAAATTGTCTATAGGATTTAGGTCAGAGAATTATGCTGGACTTGGTACTACACCTACGTTTTAATCTTTAAACCAATTGTTTACAAACACCGAAGTGTGTTTTGCGTCCTTGTTTTGTTGAAATTTCTATTTGAAGGGTATTTTCCATTATGAATACGGCAGTATGAGGATGTGGTAGTACGAGGGCTGCTACATATATTTCTGACCTAATAATGAAAATGCGAATATTAATCATCAAAAATGGTTTTATTGTTTTTCAAAGTATTCTCCAGCATGATTTATACACTTTTGCATGCGCTCAAACCAATTGTCCAAGCACTTTTTCCACTCCGATTGAGACACCTCCAAAACATGGTTTTTGAACGCTTCAACAGCATCTTCCGCATTTTTTTCTTGATGTGCGGGAATAAAAAGAAGTCTTTGGTTTGGGTGCCAAGTCAGGGCTGTATGGCGGATAATCCATTAATTCGAAATTTTGGCCTGTCAAAAAGGCGCTGGTTTGAGCCGATGTCGTCTTCTCTTGTTCGTTTTTCGAATTTCTCCGAAGACTTCAGGCAAACAAATTGTGGTGTACCACTCAGAATTGACCGGCCTACCTTGCTCAAGCGGAACACTTCGCCCCATGACCAGTTTTGCCAAAGAAACATGCTACCATTTGCTGCGAACTGCTTCTTCCACGAACAACTTTCGTTGGATTTGGCTCGTCGTCGAAGACCCACACGATCGATTGCTGTTTTGTTTCGGACTCATACGCATAGATCCATGATTCGTCACCTGTGACGATCTTATAAACGATCTTTTGAAGCACCGCGATCGTATTTTTTCAAAATTTCTTTGCACCAATCGACACGAGCCTTTTTTTGAGCGATTGTCAAATTGTGCGGGATCCAACTAGAACAAACCTTATTTTCGGTCAGGTGTTCATGCTATATCAAATGTATGCTGGTAGAAGAAATGCCCAAGGCTGCCTCTTTCTCACGGTGTGTCACATGACGATCTTGCATTATCAATTCACGCACTGCATCAATGTTCTCTGGCACAACGGCCGTTTTTGGACGACCTTCGTCTATGAGCGAGCGTCGGCCACGATTGAATTATTTAAACCAGTTTTCCATTTGTTTTTGGCAAATTGATTGTTTCATTTCACTGTTAGCAAAATAAATGATGGTCGTACGTCAAAACGCTCTGAGTACGTTTAGGCTAAAATATGTCAAAATTTCCAATGGAAATGTCAGATGGCGCCAGGCAACACTATGTGTAGGTCATAAATATATATAGCAGCCCGCGTATTGATCTACGGGAAACACAAACAAAATAAAGGACTTGTATCCAAAATATCTTTCTAAACCACTGGGCGTTGTTCAAGCTTAAAGCGATTCTTTTCGTTCTTTAGTGCATGCCAATTCTCTCTATATTTCGAGTGCGAAGCAGCTGTCACTGTCAAAATATTAACTGGTACAAAAACAAATAACTAAATGGGCCACCCGTTAGAAAAGTCGGTCCTAGTTGAACTTAAAGCACTTTCTCCTGGGAAAAGAAATGTTTGCTTTTTTTTAAACAAATTTTCTTCTTAATGTTGAAATTTATTAAAATTGCCTTCTCTTATTTTTTTAAAGGCTTTTACCAGTTCGTAACACTTATTGTTTTTTTGTTGTTTTTGTATTAGAAGAACATGTCAAACTCTCCTTAACAAACTTTAACTTGAAAATATTCATGTATGCTTCACTAAAGAGTCATCATCAATAAAATAATGATACGCCTTCGAAAAAAGTGTTTTGAACCGAAAAATTCAAAACGAACCAAAATGAAACTTGATGCTTTTCTGCTGAGTGGGAGCGGAGGAGGAAGGGAGGGGCTAACCAACTTTTGAAACGTCATAAAGTCTCAACATTGGGAAAAGTCATTTGAATTTTATGGTGGATTTTAAACCACAGACATGCAACATACGACCGACGGACACTGAAATGCAGCAGAAACTGAAACTATCGATGGTGGTGCGGATCGTTAAAAAATTTATGTGATTTTCGAACGACGAAACCGGCGATATTTAAAAAGCTGTAAACACCACATTACAATAAAACATTTACATGGGACTAGTAACAGTAGATGTCGAAGATAAAGACGATTTGAGGGACGGTAGTAATGAGTTTGAGAAAAATCGATAGCATGAGTTTAATATCTCATGAAATTGTAGATATGCTGGAAACCGTACCGCACGCAGCCCAAGTTTTTGTTGCCTTCTATTTTTATTGATTACAAATTAACATAAAATTTCAGGGAAAACACGAAGAGGAGTTTTTTTTCGATTGATTTGAAGATAAACGTCAAACAAAAGGAAATTTAATACTGGCATTTAAAGACAAGAACAAAAAGAAATTGTTAATTAATTGAGGGAAATTAACAACAACTAAAAAAAGTCGTAAAAGTGATAAGCGCTGGTGGAGGAGTCGGAGGCAACACTAAAGATAAGAAATTGAAGATATTCAAATCGTTCAAAAAACTGTTGAGAACTGTTTTGAAAATGTACTTCCAAAATAAGTGTCAGAAAATAAATAAAAAGATTTGAGTTATACTGTCGAAAATACACTAAAGAAAAAAGGACATTAACTTTATTTAATGACATGTTTAGCATTTTAACCCTTTTCTCTACTAAGCACCTTTTCCCTAGGAACATGTGTCATTTTATGACCCGCTTTTTTGACAGTTTCAGCGCAGTTGTGTGTGTGTCAACATCTCATTAACTTTTCGAGAATAATTCATGACAAAACACCACCTCATTAAAGTTACATTAGTATCTAAACTGCGATGTAATCATTTTGGCATTTACAAAATAAGGCTATAACAAAAAACTGAAGGAAATAAACTCCCCAGGATAACCATGCGTGTCACTTCTATCAGCTGGAGTTAACCCTTTTGTAAAAAAGACCCTAAGTATAAAAACCGAAATTCGATTAAACCTAAACCCTACAATAGCAATGAAATTCCCTCCCCTTCGACGCATACCATAAAACAACTGCTTACACTAAATATTTAGTTGTAACCTTTAACTAAACCCGGGCTGTTATCTAAACTTCTGATTTGAATAAGAAACAAACGGAAAAAAACGCTTATTTAAATTGTTAATTTTTTCTTTTTTGAACATAAAACACTCGGTATCTGCCATACATAAACTGCACAGTGGTTTGAAATCATCATAGTTCATATAATAAAATATAAAAAATTAAAAAAAAGTAAAGTAATCATCTTTATGTCGGGCCTGGCCGGCCAGCACTACTGGTTATGTCAACTGAAAAATCCTAAGAATAAATTGTTTTTTTTTTGAGCTGGATCTAAGCCGGCAACACAATTAGTCCAATCTTAAAAATTGTACCTTTGCCATTCGTAGAAAATTTGCATTGTCTTCGGCACCCTTAATAACATGTGTATAGATAACAGGTTTTCAGAATTCTAGGGCCCATGGGCCGCGCTCTTCATATTCCCAGACTTTAAAATGTTGTCATATTTGGTTTTTTGAGCACATGTCATTATTTTTCGATACCAATTTGTTCATGTGTGTAAAGGACCGGGTTTTTGGCTTAATAATTGGGCTCTATATTTAACCAAATAAAACATGACGAGTTCGCTCGGGGCAGTTGCGATAAGAGGAGGGAATGATTATGGAAATAAGTTATGAATAAAGGAAGTTCGGTTACTGTCAAGTATTCTTTTTTGCTCTATTGAACCAGGAAGATTTCTCTATAAAACTTATAAGGGTTGAGGGAGGAACATCTTCTAGGTTTTTAAGGCCATTAAAGTGCCAGCACCCTAGATAGGTAACATAGGTGCAGTTAAATAGCTAATGTGGCAATAATTCCTCATCTCCAGGTTCACGGAAGTCTTCAGATAAAAGAACCATTATTGCGGTTATTTGACCTATTACTAAGTGACCTGTTAGAATACTGAGTGTGCTCCATCCCAAGGAAAAGCAGCCCTTTGACCGGCCAAATAGGCCTTGCAACTCCGCACTGATGCTCACCTCAACAGGGTTTCTGCTACTCCCAGTTCGTCGGCATAATTTAACATGTTGATTGATTACAAACACGCAGAAAAAAATTATGGTTGGGGTGACAATATTCGAAAGGCATCATACTATTGTTAGGTATATGGTTGTGGCACAACAATGTTATGACCCTCACAACAATAGTATGATTCACACACAACCATACTATGATCCTCAGAACCATAGTATGATTCACACTCAACCATACTATGATCCTCACAACCATAGTATGATTCACACTCAACCATACTATGATCACCACAACCATAGTATGATTCACACTCAACCATACTATGATCACCACAACCATAGTATGATCCTCACAATAATAGTATGTTTGGCATACAACCATAGTATGAATCTAACATAGTTATGGGTCACAAGCAAGTATAGTATGATCCCGCTCAACCATAATATAGCCTTAAAATTATTTATTAGGATTGGTTTATGTTGTTAACAATAGAGATTTTTAATAAGTAAATAAAATAAAATTACATTAAATTTAAAATAATAGGAGTGTTTATTAAACAGTCGAGGAAATCCAGTTAAAAAAAACGTAAGAGTTTTTTTTTTAACTGAATCCAAATCAGTTTGTTTGGAAAATTTTAATTTCCATTATTATTTCATAAGATTCGTAACAATAACATTGTTGTAAAACCCATATTCAAATTAAGAAAAATTACAATCATACAGTATGATTGCTGTAATATTATTATTGTTAACATAAAACCCAAAAAACAATACTTTTGTCGCACCAACCATATTTATATTGTTGCTGCAACCATAGTTTCATTTTTAAATTTGGCAATAGTACTAATGTTACATTTCAACAATATTAATATAGTCGCAATCATACTATTGTCAACATGAAATTCAAAAAACAATACTATGGTTGCGACTAACATACTATTATTGCAGAGAACATATTATTGTTGCAGTGACCATTTAGTAACCATATTTTTTCTTTGGGTGAACTTTTTATGGACAGTAGACGGGCGGACAGACAGACATTGCTCAATCAATTCTGAGTCGAGCGGTCATCAACTTCTAGCTACGACGTTTTATGGTAGTTTCAACCATTTCTTCTAGTCTCATTTGCCTATTTGAAGCAACTCCTTTTTGGGTCCCTAGGTTTTAAGCCACACTTTCTGACATATCTTTAAAATATTCCCATATTTTGATTCAAAAGGAAATTGTTTGAATCCATGTTTACTAGTTATCACTACATTTGACTATAAGGGTATTTTTTGGACCTTTTGTGTCCGTGAGTTCGACCCAAGTTCAAGCTTAATCTTAAAAATAAATCTATGTTTTGATTCGCAGTTAAACCGGCTTTAATTTAAGTACCCATATTTTCATATTTACCGGTGGTTCCATCTGTTGACCATAAGGAAACCTTTAGTCATGAGTCTGCGGCTCAGACTCTAAGTTGCGGCTCAGTCTGCGGCACAGACTCTAAGTTGCGGCTCAGACTCTATTTCAGCCAAATTTTGAAAAGAAGTCTTTTCTTAGAAACGTCGTATAATTTTCGGAAATTTGAGTATTTATGGTACCATGTTTACTATTGATTGCTTGATTTGAGCTTAAGGGCCGCTTTTTGGGCCCCTAGGGCCATAATTTCAAACCGATTTTTAAAAACATGCATATATCAAAATAAAATCAAATTTGATGCTTGAAAATAGGGTAGTTTGAAAAAGTCGAGGCAGAGTTTTTCCGCCTTAAGTCCGTGGACATGCGCCTACGCCAGTAATCGTAATGGTTTAGCATTGAGAGGTTTTTTTACGAACTCTGTAATTTCAAAATAGTCTATGCCTCTACTCTGGGTCAAGTCTGGAAAATAGTCGATCAAGTCTGGAATAGGGATCAATTGTTCGCAAAAACTCAGAAGTGGTAAATGTTTACTTCGAGGGTTGCTATTTATACTTCGGGTCCTGACAATACTAGTGTTCCTAGATGCTAACTGGAACTTCCATTTGAAACTTTTACATTTTTTTAGCATAACTTCACTCGGTACGTTTTGTCATTTGAGGGCGATTTGTTTTGTTTACAGTGTCTTGAAAAATTCATCTCATTCCAAAAATGGAATTATCCCGTGAATAGCAAACCTCAAGGGATGGTCATAATAAAGATATAAGATATTTCTAAAATGTTTCCCTGCAAATTCGATACGATTCTAGTTTCACTTTATTCTTTTCAACATGGCAACCTGTCCAGCCCACTGTGCACTGGGTAGGCGCATTCATACACCAGTAAATTAGCATAACTCGAAAAAGTTTAGAAGGTAACGGTCATCGCAAGGGGTTATGGCCGACCAGATGGAAGTTTGCCCTTTAACGATGGTGACCCTTTGTCTGCCTCCCCAGCTCAGAGTTGAGTGCGTTCGTGCGGTGCATAAAATTATTCACGCTTTGCTTTTCGACCACCTGTGAGCGTGTACGGAATGACTCTCCCGGCCGTTCAAGCAAAAGGTGCTTTTTCCTTTCGATTCGGTTTCGGAAACGAATTCAATACGAGATCTTAGGCGTTGTTGCCCTTATGTCATTCTTTGAATGCTGTTGTTTTGTTTTGAAAATGCGTTGACATAGTGTTCTTTTGTTTGGAGCTCTGGCCCTTTTCTTTCTCTACTAATCATTTGAATATTAATGTATGCGCGCATTCAAATAATTTTTCTTTTCTTTGTTTGTGTTTTCAAATTTTCTGTGATCGCATATTTACATAAATTGATTAAAAGTTATCTCCGATAGCAGGGGGAGGAGAGCAGGGTAAGCGACCGCGTTGTAAGTTTCTGAATCAACCTGCGTAGCGAAACCAAACTTAATCAAGAGCCGCATATGTAAACCGGGTACTTTTCGATTTAACATACATATGTATAAGTATACGAGTATGCCGTTTGTAGGGAGTTTCTGTAGAGATAAATCTTCTTAATAAGATAAGATTAAGCGAGGAATTTGTTTTGCTCTAAGGTCGTGTAATATTTTTTTAAGGTCTTCACGTTTTTTTCTTGTTGATGTGGGGATTTAACGTTACGCATAATCTTACATAAATTCAAGTATTTTGAAAATTAAACAAAAATCCTAAATTATTCTAGATGTGTGTGAGAATCTCAAGTAGCCGGGCCACACAACGTGAAAAGACATTCGTATGCATCAGGTGTAAGTCCCTCGACCACTGTATCATCTAGTTCTGATCATTACAAAACTGATCTGGCCTCCATGGAAATTAAGAAGCTGTGTTAGATGTTTATCACGAATTCAAATCTTGTTTTAAGTTCGTAATACTGGTTACACGAGGCGATGTAAATTTAAAAAAAGGTGTCTGTTTTTTAGATCGACCTCTATTCTTATAGTTGTTGTTGTTGTTGTAACAACTTTATTGTTGAGGTGACTGCCCCTGGCCGAAGAGTTTCGGGTCAATCCGGTACACAGAACCGACAGGCGCTGGATTGTGTATACTTATAGTGAGGTGGCTTAGGGTGTTTATGGAAACATGGAACTAGAGTCTGTCTAAATAGTTCCTGGAAAATATTCCCTAAAGGAAACTATTTCCAACTTAATTTTTCTTAAGCTTCTCATTAACTTTTAGTTCCATTGGCTCTTTTTATAATAGACTTTATACTTTTTACGGTCAGCTTCTTCGGTTAAACCTCTTTTGGCCCTTAGTTGTAGCGGCTAACTGCATGACTACATCTTTCTGTTTATAACCGTCTTGTGCTGCTGGCTCTGCAGCGCTGGTTTCCAACTTCAGTTAGGTGGCAACCTGGACCGGGTATGCCCTCAGGGACCATTTGAACAGCTGTAGCGTTTCTTGCGCTCCCTGTTGGCATGCCAGACTTGTTTTGGCCACACTGCCATTAATTTGGGCCCACTACGAATTTGAAGCGACTACACCAGGCAGATCTCAATTGAGCCAATACAACAACCCTGGTTTATCGGAGTAGCCTTAACTTCTTGTGGTCCACCTCTGGAGGATGGTTTTCAAGCACGACTTTCGCTTTAAATGTGGTTAACGGTTTCTGCGCTTGTGTCAGAGTGAAAGCCAGTCTGACCTGCCCAATAGGGCCTTATGATCTAGAAGTTCCTGATAGCGCTCTATCATCTAGTGTCCCCACGAAAACTTCTCCAATCCACCCGGCCGCGCTTCCGCATTTCATCGGAGTGGTTGGTCAGGTGAATCAGTCACTTATACGCCTTGTAATATCTCATAAACCTGACAGAAAAAAGAAATCCGTGAGATTAAAGGTTCGGTCACATATTCTTTCAATATCTTTGTCATGGAATCTTCTCAATGTTTCCATGCTGCTTCGGATTTTAACATTTCAGCCACCAGGCTTTCATTTGTTAATACTGGGTGGGCCAAAAGTTACCATGGGGTTAAAAACTTTAATAACTTTTTCGTTTATCAATTTTTTTAATTTATTATTATTTAAATTATTTGCTTTTCAAAAAATTGACTTAAAACTGCCAATGTGTCTCGGCCAGTGGCTCCCTCCTGCTGAAACCACATCTTAGGCTTGTTTTCAAGAGCAGGACCGATACCGCTCTCCATTTACGGTTGCAGCACTTCCATCCTCATTCTCGAAGAAGTAAGGCCAAATCATATTTGCAGATGTGATCCCACACTGTACAGTTCATATAATGGGGAACAATTGGCTTTTCAGTACCCCAGAACCTACAGTTCTGCTTATTAACAAAGTCATTCAAATGCAAATGAGCTTCATCACTCATCACTTTGCGTTAAAATAATTGAACGCTGATTTAAATTATAGAACTTTATTATTTTGCTTCTTTGTTCAGTTGTGAATCTCTCCATTTTTTATTCTCCAAGTGCTATTTATATAGGGTGATCCATCTAGAGGTATTTTTTCTGAACAAAAAAAATATAAAAATTCAAATCAGGTGTGAAATCTTTATTGGTAATTTGAAAGGACATTTTATGGCATTTATTTTTTGAATATAATTTCCTTCAAATGTTGGCAACTCCGCCTCAGGGTTTCCATGCTGAGGGTCCAATTTTGGATGACTCGTTCGAGCATTGCGACCGGTATGGCTTTAATGACACGCGTAATGTTGGCTTCCAAAACCTGAATCGTAGCTGGTTTGCCAGCATAGACTTTGGACTTTACGTAACCCCAAAGAAAAATTTCTAAAAGTGTAATATAACTCGATCTAGGAGGCCAACTCACCAGTCCAAAATGTAAAATTAGCTGTTTTTCGAAATAACCTCTCAATAGATCCATTGTTTGAACAGCTGTATGGCAAGTGGCACCGTCCTGTTGAAACCAAGTGTCGTCAAGATTACGGGCTTCAATTTCAGGTATCATAAAGATCGATATCATGGCGCGATAGCGGGCACCATTCACTCTTACGTTCCGGCCATCATCATATTTGGAAAAATATAGACCGTTGATTTCACCAGCCTATAAATCGAAACAACCCGTGGTTTTCTCTGGGTATAATGGCACCTCTTCAAACTCTTCCTGTTGCTCTTCAGGCCAAATGCGGCAGTTTTGTTTATTGACTTTGCCGTTGAGCCAGAAATGGGCCTTATCACTGAACAAAATTTTGGTCGAAAATAGCGGATCTTCCCCTTTCTCACCGAATGCTCATTTCCATAATACAGTTGCTAACATTTGAAGGTAATTATTTTCAAAAAATAAATGCCATAAAATGTCCATTCAAATTATTAATTAAGATTCCACACTTGATTTGAATTTGAAAGTGAGGGAGAAAGGACATAACCCTGTGGTTCACCTGCGGTCAGTCTATGTTTTTTGGATGAGAACCTATCTACAACCACTCTTATAGTGCGATCTCTAAGAAAGCTCGATATAAATCGAGCAAAAGAATTACCGACACCAAAAGCCATCAGCTTTGAAATGAGTACACCGTGCCAGACTCTATCAAAAGGCCTTGGAGATATCCAGAGCCACGACCTTACTCTCACCAAAGTGGTGGATAGATCGACTCCAACGCTCCGTTAAGAAAGCCATAAGGTCTCTCGTAAAGCGATTTCTACGGAAGTCATATTGTCGATCACTAAGTAGGTCGTTGGACTCCAGCTACCCCACAAGATGGCGGTTGACCACACTCTCCATTACCTTGGAGAGCGCAGAGCAAATCACGAGCGCCCGATAAGTCGCAGGATTATTGGCTACACTCTTTTTAGGGAACAACTGGACGTTTGCAACCTTCCAACACGGTAGGAGGACTCCCGCACTATAAGCAAGGTTGAGAAGGTTGCGTAATGGACGGGCTAGCGTCGAAGAGCACTTACTTAGGACAAGTGCCGAGATACCATCCGGGCCCGGGAACTTTTTGATTTCCAAACGTTACTCAAAAGTGAACTTTACCATGATGAAAATGTTTACTTCGACTAACTTTTTGACACTGAAAGATGAGTAAAAATGTTTGAGGGTGCGTTGACATAAAGATACGAAATTGCTATGTCCGTATTGTAAAACCCTGTACATTGTTGTCTTTGCAAACTGTTTGATTTTTCAGAGATTCTAGTACTCTAGGAGAGACCCATGAGGAGTTCCCATGATTATATATAAGTCTTATCCGCATATGTAAGGGACATTTAGTTAAGAGTTATTGGATATTATTGACTTTAAATAATTGACCCGCATAATCTTTCATAGGAAGTTTGGTTAGGTTTTGCTCAACTGTCTCGTATCATCCATCCATAATGTTCATATCAACAAAAAATAATATTTGGTCTACACTCGCCTCGTAAGTTCTTGTCCTTCAAATATTAGATACATTAGAAAAAAATATTTCAATGTTTAACACATGTTCCACTAATATTGAATTTGTGATATGAACATTTCCTTCCTTCAACATAACATCACCAAAACGAAAGACTGACTCTTAAGCAAATATGGCAACTCCGGCAGCACTAAGCCTCACAGAAGCATGGCGCTGTGTGCGAACTGAACATTGCCTAATTAATCCTCTGCTTCATGTGTCGTCGTCGCCCTTGCCGTTGCCCGGCGTGTGGTGGTAAACCGATACCATTTCGTTTTACTTCAATGATGTGTAGTTAAACATAATCATCGAATGAACTAATATTTTAAACAAATACACAAATGTTTAATCAAATATTTACAAGCGAACTAAATAATAACCAGCCAGCAGGCAGTAGTCATTAGCCAACAGTAGGTAGTCTGGTACGTTCGTCCGTCGGCCCGTCCGTACTTTCGCAGGCACTCGTAAATGCGTTTGTTCATATGTTTGTCCATATCATTTGTTTAGATCATTAATACCTTTCAAACGTTGCTGCCACTTCGGTGTAAACCCTTTGTTAACAGACTTTGTTCGTTTTCCTATTTTTTCTTTTGGGAAATTGTCACACTCACTCTTTACTCATAGACACGAAGTGGAGTATGCAGTGAAATCTATTATTTTCCAGCAAAATACCATGTCATGGCTACTGTTCGTTCCTTACGTCTCCGGTTTGCTCTGTCCTCTGTTCGATTGCACCTTCACCATGGTCATCATCACACACGAGGGGAGTTTTTCTTATTCCGCAGCAGGGCTACTGGCAACTCACATACGTTGCCCTGCTCAGTGTATGTCCGCCCGCGCCCTGTAGTTTCTGCTGTCTGTATTTTATTCCGAGTATATTCAATATTTACATTTCCTAGTGTCATTTGTTGGACTCGAGTGGACGGACCGCTAGACACACAGACGGACAGACCGACAGACACTGTTTACCTACACTCACACGTTAGAGTATTTACATGGCATTTATTCTACTCGTGTTCATTTCCTTGGAATTATCACATGTACATTTGAAAAATGACGAAATATACAAAAAAACTGAACCAAAAAGAAAATCATATTTAGTCTACATCAGAATAATATCCGATATATGGGTCATTCCATCCATGCTCATTTATACATAAACTATCTAGGGAGAGAGGTCCTGAGTTACAAGCGAAAGTCTTTAGATTATCTGAACAAAAAAGAAAATATCTATAAAATTCGATCGAAATCGAAAGAAAATATCTATAAAAATCGATATATGGGTCATTCCATCCCTGCTCGTATATTCAAAAACTGTCTAAGGAGAGAGATCCAGAGAAAGCCCCCTAGAACATATAAACTGCCAATCAGGTCTGAAAAACATTTGCGCTGATAAAAACTTAGCTGAACATTGCAGCTACAGCGTGACTTGAGTGCTTGGGAAACATTTCCCGGAGACAATACCAGAGGAGAATTGGGAGAGGAGAGGCGTCCTGAGTTACAAGTGAAAGCCTTTAGATTATCTGAACAAAAAAGAAAATATCTATAAAAATCGATATATGGGTCATTCCATCCCTGCTCATATATTCATAAACTGTCTAAGAAGAGAGATCCAGAGAAAGCCCCTAGATCACATAAACTGCCAATCAGGTCTAAAAAACATTTACGCTGATAAAAACTTAGCTGAACCTTGCAGCTACAGCGTGACTTGAGTGCTTGGGAAACATTCCCCGGAGACAATACCACTGGAGAAGACGCTACCTCGTCAGGCTCGCTTGGTAATAGTTCAGCGGATCTCAACTTTGGTGGCAACATTCCAGGCTAATGTTCCGCATGCTATCAGCGTGACTTTAGTGCTTGGGAAACACTGCCCGGAGACAATACCACAGGAGATGACGCTACCTCGGCAGACGCGCTTGGTAATAGTTTAGCTGAAGCCAATTTTGGTGTTTTTAACGTTCCATGCTAATGTTCTGCATGTTATCAGCGTGACTTAAGTGCTTGGAAAACACTCCCCGGAGACAATACCACAGGAGAAGACGCTACCTCGGCAGACGCGCTGGGTACTAGATTAACTAAAGCCAACATTGGTGGATTTGACGTTTCAGGCTAATGGTCCGCATGCTATCAGCGTGACTTAAGACAATACCAAAGGAGAAGACGCTACCTCGGCAGACGTTCCCTGGTACTTGTTGTGCTGATTGCAACTTTGGTGGTTTTGAAGTTCCAGGCTTATGTTCCGCATGCTAGCATGGACCACATAACGTGCTGCACCTCTTTAATTACCTGGCCAAGCCGCTAAGTCAAGGTGTCCCGTTCTAATGTTACTTTGCCTTTACCTTAATATAAAAGCAGATCTCTTATAGACGAAGAGGAACTATAAAATTTCTCATATATTGCTAAACATAATGAAATTTTACATTAAGGTCCATTTAGTCTTGACGGTTGACGGTAGGCAATCAGCTATTTCAGTTGAGGGTTGCATTTTGCATGTGTTAGAGGGAGATAACTACAGTTTGACGGTTGACGACGGTAGACTTCTGCAGGTTGCAGAATCAACCGTCAACCGTCGAGACTAAATGGGCCTTTAAGCTTTTGGTTTTAGTTTCTATGATTATAAGAAGTTCGATTGAAAAGCTCCAATATAGATATTAGCTGGTCACGTTATATGTTCGAAGCTATTTTAATAATCACTCCGAAACTCTGCCTCTGAGAAAAAACACAATGAAAGAAGCAAAGGCGAACATTTTTAAGGACCGCCACCTGAATCATCAAATAAAAGAAGAAAAGGCGTTTTATAATAAAAAAAAAGCTTTTTTAATTGTCCCTTTTAACCGCCTCTCTGAGAGACTTTAAATTAAAGATGGTCCTTCTCCAGCGCCACTCTGAGAGACATTAAATCAAAAAGGAGTTTTTGGGGTTAGTTTCCGTGTTGATAGGAAGGTCTATTGAAAATCTCCAATATATTTATTGGCTGGTTAAGGCTAAAAAAAGCTTTTGCTTTCGTTATATCTTTGAAGCTATTTTAATGATCATTCCAAACTGCTGTTTCAGAGAAAAAAACACAATGAAAGAGGCAAAGACGACCATTTTTTAAGGATCGCCACTTTCGGAATCACGCAATAAAAGAAAAAATGTCGTTATATAATCGAAGCTTTTTAATAGTCCTTCTAAACAAAGACGATAAATTGTAGAAAATGGACGAAATGATCTTTTACAAGAATTTTAGAGACACAAAAATAACTTTGGGAGAGTTTTTTTGCATTTAAAGTGTGCGTTTTTAGTGTTTTCTGTGTTTTTTGAGTTTTTGTGTTTGTGATCAAACGAAAGTGCATAAATAAACCGAAAATTTGTGCGTTACTGAGTGCTGTTTTCCTACATTATTGCAAAGAAGATGCATGTCGCCCATCTTGTACAGTTTATCGTCTTTGCTGCTCTGATAGGCATTAAATAAAAGAGGAGAGCACTATTAAAAACTTCTGGTCTTATTAGTGGAGTTATATTATAAAGGGGAGGAAACGTTAAAATGTGCTGATCGTATGGCATGGTGTTTGAAGGCAAAAGCTTTATTCTTTACATTAAAAAACCCATTGTCATATTTTTGTTTTTGCCTTCATACGCCAAGTCATAAGATCAGAACTTTTGAATAACTCGTCACTCTGTAATAAACCTTCTCTGGTTTTATCGTGTGGCACATAAAGGTAAAACCTTTTAACTAGAAGATGAAGCGTTCAGCTTTATAATCCTTAAGTTCCGTACTTTTAAATAGTTTTTCTGGGCAACGTGGAACGTCTTTCCTTTAGGGAAAGGAAACATTTTTTTTAAAGCTTTGATAGTATGGTATATTTCATAAAGGCAAAGACTTTATGCTACTCATGTAATAGTTATTGCAAATTTTAATCTTTTTTCTTTTATGAGTTTTTGCCTTTACGCAAAAAATTATACCCGTTAACCTACAAAACACAACGCAATATATAGTGTTATAAAAACAACCTCTTTATGTGCTACACCATAAGACTAGAGCTTTTTAACAGGCCTTTACTCTATAATTTAGTTTATCGAATAGAGAGAGGTCGATTATGTCCAGAACGACCATTAAAAAGCTCCGATCTAAAGGCGCAAAAAGGTTAACGCTTCTTCTACTCTTTCTTTTTTGAGCTTTCGCCTTTATAAGAGAAATTATACCCGTTATCACTCAAAACATAACGCAAAATATAGTGCTATGACAATGACTTTATGTGCCACACCATAAAACTAGAGCTGGTCAACAGGTATTTTCTCTATAATTTAATTTCTCGGATAGAGCGGCTGCCTATTATGCCCAGGAGGACCTTAAAAGTGTCTGGTATTTCAGGGCACAAAGGTAAAAGCTGTATTCTATCCATGGTATAGTAAGTGCACTTTAATAAAAGTAAAGCTTTATTCTACCAACATTAAAGCTTTATTTTACCAACATCATATCAATTTTACATTTTAAGCAATTGCCATTATGTAACACACCATAAGACTAAAGCTTTTCAGAAGGCATTTTCTCTGAACTTCTCTTATAGAAAGACTGTCTGTCTATTATGTCCAGAATGACAAATAAAAACCTCCGACAAAAGCTTCTTCTATTTTTTTTCTTTTTTACGCGAAATGCCTACGCTTTTGCTTAGGGTTTTTTTTGCGATAGTGAAGGTAAACTAGTGAGCGAATCAGAGTAGTTTTATTATAGAAGAAAGGACTACTTAAAAGTTTAGTTGTTATGGCATATGAATGCAAAAACGTTCTTCCCAAAGAAAACCAATCACTATTTTTGAGATTTTTTTTATACACCACGCCATAACATCAGAGATTTTCCATAGTACCATTCTCAGTAATATAACTTCTCGAGAAAAACGAATTATTAGCTCTGGTCTTGGAACACATAGACGAAAAAGCTTCATTATACCAAAAGCTTACCTGTTGCTTGTTTTTGGAGCTGTTGTCAATAACAATTTAAGAGATTTTTCCTTTATACATTCTGCCACAACACCAGAGCTTTCCCATAGTACCATTTCTTAGTAATATAACTTCTCTAGAAAGAAGGATGATTTAAAAGCTTTAGTCTTAAAACACATAGACGAAGAAGCTTTATTAAACCCAAAGCAAACCTGTTGCTAGTTTCAAGCTTTTGCCTCAATGTGTCAAGATATACAGTCAGAGACAAGCTCAATAATAGCGGTTGACTTAGGCTTTTAGATTACAGCTTTTTAGTGGTCCGTTCTCCTTTAAAATTAATAAAAGCTTTTTATTTCAAATTATTGAAAACAGCTGATTAACAATGTTGAGCTAAGTAATGGCGGCAATAGTAAGCTGTTTTTATTGGGGGTTGTTTTTATGGAGAAATCCAAAATAGGGAGATTGCATGGTTAACAGAATGATTAGGTATGAACGGTAGAAAAGCCAATTTGAATTAAACATTTAATTGAATAGTCGCCTCAACTTTATAAGCAGTGCTTCAAGCGTTTAGTTTTAAATGGCTCGTTCCTATAGGCGTGGCATTGTTTCGGTAATAGTTTGTCAAAAGTTGTCTTCGAGCCCGTCCACAGAGTTTGGCCTGTTAGCTTTGACAAGGACTTGGCTAAGCCCCAGAAGAAAAAAATCGTGGAGACACAAAGCGTTTGAACGCGTCGGTCAGTTGTTAAACGCTCGTGGCAAGATAACCCAGTTAACAAAGACAAACAAGTCAAAGATTTCAAAACCATTGTTTATTTGGTATACAATCCATCTCTTCGATGGAGGGCATAATGACAGACATTTTTCCAAATCAGCTCTAAATTTGTCAGAGAATTCGACTGAACAAACTGGTTAGTAGAAATCTCCAATAGGATTATCCACATTTAAGCTTAAAATCTTCTTCATGCCATTATTATTGGCCAAGCTACTTAGAAACGAAAGAATTTTGTTCCTATCGGATACGATTTATTTCACTGTTTAACTTTCTAAATTTATTAAACAATAGGACTGGATATGAGAATCGTGGAGTCTCAAAACATTTGAAAGCGTCGGTCAGTTGTTAAACGCTCGTGGCAAGATAACCCAGTTAACAAAGACGAACAAGTCAAAGATGTTCCAACTGTTGTTATATCCCCTTTTCATCTCAATTTTTTATATCATAGCTGTCTAAAGCAGTTTCTAACAAAATTGAATTTCGGAGCATGAACATTTTTACTCATGGAATGACTCATATGCTCATAATCGTACTTGTTAGTTAGTATTTTTGTGAGTTTTGTGTTCTTTTTTTGTCCTTTTCTGTTTTGTTTTGAATAAATACAGACAATTGATTATAATAATAAATGTTTATTTGTTCGTACGAGTACGTTTATTCATGCAATGTGGAATTTACTCGTTCGTTTCGTATCGAGTTTTATTTGCCTCTGTTTTACAGTTGGAACGAGCAGATGTTTTGTGCCCCCTCCCGTGTTTTCCACTTCACTTCTCGGTGAATTGAACTATTTTGACACCTTAGTTGGATTAGCATAAATTTAATTGGATTGAAGTGGTGTGTCGACTGGCATGGCATCGCGTGGAGTGACAGCCACACCAATCGACTTTAAGGGTTAAATCCCAATGGCGATATGGTAATGAAGGCGGTAATACTCGTTGAGAACAGGCATGACTTTGAAATCGATACGTGTCTGATGATAAGCATATTTGAAATGCAAATACTGCATGTGTTGACAAATAAATATTAAGCGTTTAGGATTAGATTACAGCGTGTATTTGATTATGGTTTTTTTCTTCTACTGAAAAACAAGAAAAATAGTAATTTTTAAAAGACTTTGTGCACTTAAGATAATTTGTGTTGAGACTAACCTCAATTGGAAAAGACAATATACGAAATTGAGGACGAAATTATAGCGTTTTGACACTACCAGGTCGCAGAATTGGAATATGTGATGTATACGAGTAGACAGTCAAGCCGTTCGAATACTCGACGTTTTCAACAGTTTGAAACATGTTTTTGTTCTTTAGCTGTTTTCTAACCCCAAAGTAACATCTATTTTCTGGCACTATACTCCTTTTGATTATTATTTTCCCTTCTGGCTTAAGGTCTAACATTCTCAGATCGATATATTGGTCTTCGATGTCCCTTCGCAAATAATAGGATTATTCGAGCTACGTAAAATATGTTTGGTAATTGATTTGGAACTACATTACACAGAAAAATAAGAAAATCCTTTAATTTAAACCAATTTGTAAATTTAATCACCATTCAATTAAAAATTTCGTAAATAAGCTAAACACTTGATTACACTCTACTGCCGGCAGTTCCCGTTAAGTGCTAAAGTGCCTGCCTTTAAGTGTATAGCCGCTAAACATAGTTACAGCTCATTTGTTGCTTAGGGTCCTATGCTTGTGAGGGGCGCTCACAGAATACGCTTGTAAGTAAGTCTCAGACGTCTTTTTGAAAAATGTTTAAAACTTTCTCTGCAAATATATGAATTTTTCCATTGCAAAGGCTTAAAACGTTTTTTTTTGTAAATATGTGAAATTTTACATCGGCCTCTGAGATCCGTCAAAAGTAAATCCGAGATATTTTTATTGAATCTTGAAGAACAACGGGAGCATAGTTGTCTAGAAACATTAAAAAACTCGTGTAGCCGAAAATTGTCTTTGTCATTTAAATTTGTATTTGTTTTGATTGACATGCCAAAATTTGTAACTTAAAGACGATATTTTGTAATCTTGAGTACACCACAGCTCCACTTTCTAAAAGGTTCATATTCCACTCTCTAAAACACAAAAATTCCATAAAGCCACTTAAAAATTCTAGATTTTATTACAAAAATTGCATAATTTCCATAATGAGCATTTGTTGTCATTTCAACTTTAGGAGTGTTCTATTGGTACTGTCTTATTAAACGAATAAGTGGTCGCTTAGGCGATAACTTCAATATTTTATACTAAAATGTATTAACAAAAAAGTTGTGAATATTTTTTAACCCTTCATTTTTTTTTGTTTTTTTTTAAGCATTTTATCTACTTTGTATACCCTACACTAAGAAGTATATATTCAAATATTGATCGAAGACGCTTTGAAGTTTATATAATAGCTTTGTTATTTTAAGTTTTGTTAACTAGCATTTCTATAGAAGTTTTTCGGTTAGCAAGCAAGTTTTAAAGCAAGCAAGAATTAGAGTGACTTACTTTATGCCCACAACACCTCCCTTAGGTACAAGGAGAAAGAAACTCCCGCCACTTATTTTTCGAACAAAAAATTCAACATGACATACCCTGCTTTATAAAACCTCATGTTTTTGTTATGTATACTTAAAAATAATCAAACAAGAAGAGGTCTCAATGCCGAACTCGTATTGTGTTCATTTGCACTATTAATCAACTCGAACACATTGTATACATTTTTACAAAGCAAAAGTAAAGCAATTGATTTATTATATTTCATTGATTGATTTTTTACAAGTTATATTATTCTATATTTTGCTTTTGACGAATTCGCCGATGAAACCTCTTTTTGGTGTATACAAAGAGAAATAATATTGCCATATAACTCTAAATTTTTCAATGTTGCCAGACGACTATATTGCAAACTAACTGGATAACTAAGCTGAGTAACAACAATAGAACACGGCTAATATTCAGCGTTGGTTAATTTAAAGTCCTTCCGGACATGTTCGTCCGTGTGTCTGTTGAAGGCTATATAGCGAGTTAAGCTAGGACCCTGCAATTTTGAGAGTGATGGAAAAAAGTTTTCCTTTAATGGACTAAAGCTACCTTGGTTTTCCTTAAATGGACTAAAGTTTTCCTTTAATGGACTAAAGGCACCTTTTTAGTATTAATTCAACAAATATTATTTTGTTGGGAAGAATAATGGTTTTAATTGAGACTGTAAGTTGAGACGAACCTAATTCTTAAAAAAAAAAACGGCAAAGTTAATGAATGTTTCCTTGTGGTCCAAAAACGTCGCGTATGGTCATAACGGTCGATCGATAGTCAATGCGGACTCAAATTAAACAAAATTTGCTACAAATCCATATATGTGACAGCGCATAGAGAAAGGGACCTAAGGACAAAAAAAATAAATTTTCATTTTTTTTGTTGTGAGCATCGAATGAGACCGATTCCATGCCCCAAAAGTGTTCCATCCCAGAGATATGCGCGTTTTATGAAAGTGATGGTACACCAAAGATACACGTATTTAAATAATAAAAATAGCTCCCCTGAACAAAACTGTTTTTTACCCTTAGGTCCCTTTATATTTTGCGCGTCACATATTGAGGTTTTTGCAGTTGGGCTGAGTTTAGGTTCATAGACCAAAGTGGCCAAAAAAAACGTACCTTTTTTTGTACTTTAATAACTTAGGGACGGCATCGTACCTCGGTGAAAGTGCACTTTTTTGAGTATTTCCTCAACAAATATTATTTTTTTGGGGGACGAACAATGGATTTATTAAGGGCTGTAAGTTGAGACGAACCTAATTCTTCAAAAAAGGTTACTGTACGTTTCCTCGTGGGCCATCAAACGTCGCGTATGGTCAAAACGGGCGATCAAAAGTCAGTGTGGACTCAAATAAGACAAAATTGGCTTTGAATATTAATTAAGAGTTTTTTGCAGTTTGGCTGAGATTAGGGTCTTACGCATAGACCAAAGTGGCCGAAAAAACGTACCATTTTTTTGTACTTTAGTAATGTAGGGACGGTGAAGTGTATATAAAGTTCTGCTAGTAACTATTTTTGAGTTCTAAAAAAGGACAAGTGTAGCCAAATATTATTTTGAGCTTTTATCATTTTAGAGCGGGCTATTGAATATATTTTAGAAATTAGCCTGAAGCAACATTTCGTTTCTCATAAACATTGTGTAAGTTGAGATATTTAAAAATTCAGTTTTAAAATCTTTATTGAATTCAAACCAAACCCCTCCGACAAATTACAAACACCACCATTAATAACCTAACAATTAAATAGGCCGCGAGAAAACAAAAATCAATCTATCCAGCACCACCACCAACACCTTCACTGTAGATAAACTGTGGGAATGGAATCTTCAAGCCCAAATGAAAAATTGTACTTTTGCGGTTAACACAACCGAAAAACCGCAATCAATATAAATACAAACGAATGCGAGTGTGTGCCAGTACATGCAACAAAATTTAATAAGACCCTAATGAATGAATTAAAGCGTAACCTTTTCGATGTGTTGTTACCCAGCCAGCCCTACCCATTCAAACGTTCATGAAGTTCCCATCACAACATTTTCGTTTTTTTTTTGGGTGAAAACACCAACTTTTATTCCACAAATCAAAAGTTGAATATTGTGTGAATTTCTGCAAAGTCGGTTGGTCGGTCGGAAATCTTCTCCTCAATCATTTATGGTGACTAGTCAGTCAGTCACACTGCGTGCAACGTGAGGGGTTGAGTCGCTGCCTGCAACTCGGGCTAAAAGTCACATGTGTGGTACGTGTCCTTTTATATACGCCACTATAGGGCCTGAATTATTTTATAATCCGGAAATTTTAAGCAGAAAAAAATATGAATGCCATTGATACGGTGGATATGAGTACGGAAATTGATTAACCCCTAATTGTGGCCAGGCTGTATGCCTCACGCTTTAGCGTCCTTTCGCTCGCTCTCTCCCTCCCGGACTGTCGCTTGTATTGTTTGACATTTATAGGGAAAAGAGGGAATTGCTTACCAAAACGGGATATGCTGCACACAAAAGGACAAATTAATTGTGCATTATTGGCCATTGATAGGTTGCAGTTGTCATTGTCGAAATTGATGTTGTTGTAGCTTCTACTTTTGCTGTTGTTGTAGTTTGTAACAAGCTGTCAATTTGGATCGGTTTGTTAATTCTCGTCTCGTTATGGTTAATTTGTTAACGACAATCGCGAGAGATGTGGAGGGGGTAATTGTGGGAGTTTTTCGTCAAAGAATTCCCAGAGTAATTGTGTCAGTACGAAGATATTGAAAAATTGAGGCATTTGAATTTTCTGGAAAATTCAAATAAAATGAGCCGGTACTTGTTTTTTTATTTTCTGCTGACGCCTCATTGGTTATGACAATTTACAGGGATGACCAGGTAGTAGAATTTTAAATTAAACAATAAACGGTGGGCACAACCAAATTGATCCTGGCTTTTTTCGAATTTGTACTGGTTTTGCTGGCAATGCTTCAAGTCTTAAATCCAAATCTTTTAACCCTAAAGTCTTTGACAGTTTTAAAAATCTCACTAGAAAAGCTAAAAGACCATCCGGAGGCGATTTCTAGACTAGAGTCTAGTCGCCTATGCAAAATTGTGTCTTTAAGACTAGCAATACTATCAAATATTCCGAGATCAGATGGATCATGGACCCCCTATTGTCAGGATACATAGAGGTCGAAAAGAAGAGAAGGTGAAGGCGAAGGATTTCAGACACATTAGTCTTTCATTCTATCCGCTTAAATCTTTGGAAAGAATCATCCATGTCTACATGACATAATTTTTCAGAACGGATACTCTGTCGAAGGCCCATTATGCCTATATAAAGGTCAATACTGCGCAGCACTTAATGGTTCGTTGGTTGTTACATTAAGAGGAATACACACTGGTGACTTTCTTGAATAAAGAGGAAGCTTTTAACAATGTTCGACCGAAATCGGCCATTGACGCTATGGGAGAGAAATAAATAAATTGTGCTGTCACTGTTGGAAAACACCGTAAATAAAGAGCGTTTTTTTACGTGTAGTTTTCATTTCTTCTTGAAAACTACACGCATATAATTCAATGTTATGCCCAAGAATTTAGCTTAAATATAAATTCAAGGGTTTGCCAGTATATTTTAAAAATGATTTCAGGCAAGTGGTCGTCGCGGCTGGCTCGAATAATTTCGAGCCGAGAGGCCCAATTTTCGATCACTTTTTGCAGCATTTGGGCCGTATGTCAACAATAACGCGCCGAATATTCTCTTCCAAGGCGCCAATCTTATCTGCGTAGACAAGCGACTTCACATAACCTTACAAAAAAAGTAAAGCGGTGTTAAATCCCACGATCATGGAGGCCACGCCACAGGCCCACGACGCGAGGTAATGGCTCGTGGGCCCTGGGCCAGGCACGAGCTTATCTGCGTAGACAAGCGACTTCACATAACCCTCCAAAAAATAGTAAAGCGATGTTAAATCGCACGATCTTGGAGTCCACGCCACAGGCCCACGACGCAAGGTAATGGCTCGTGGGCCCTGGGCCAGGAACGAAAAAGTCATTAATCAGGGCTAGCGTTGCCTATTGACTGCAACATTATGGGTGGCTTCATTTTTGAAGAAATATGGACCAATAATTCCCTCTGCCCATAGAGCACACCAAACAGTGACTTTTTGAGGATGAAACGGCGTCTCAACATTGGCTTGTGGATTTTCATTACTCCAAATGCGACAATTTTGATTATTAACGTGCCCATTCGACCAAAAGTGAGCTTCATCGCTGAACAAAATTTTCTTGTAAACACAGAGGGGGGGTTTCGGAACTGTCAAGGTAAAACATACCCATTCTCCGTAGGAAAGAATGTTTACCTTTTATGGTTAATTACATATTTTTCGATGTGAGGATGAAACCCCACTACTTTCCTCCATAAATAACATCGCTAGAAAATTAAAATTTTGCCAAGAGTTACTCCCTTTTTAGGCCTTTAAAATATGTTTTTCGAAAAATAATTTTGCGGTACACTTAAAGGGTATTAAAGGAAACATTTTTGAGTGGAAATGTTGCATGTATTTTTTTTTCCAAAATATAAAAATAAAAATAGGCATATGAAATTTATAATTCTCCTCTTCTATTTGACACCAAAGTTTACTTCGTGGGATATCTTACGAATTTTATATTTCTTTTTAGTAAAAACATATTTTTTTTAAAACTTTGAGGTCCTGTAAAAAAGACACTGGATCACGAAATGAAAAACTGAAAACGCAATTTTATTTCGAATGGAGCATTCTTTCGAACGAAGGTAGTTTGGTTTGTGTTAAATTTAACTGAAATATTTTTAAAAAATACAATGCTTAGGTTTTTTTAAACGGGGTTTTTCGACTGTTAAATAAATCACTCCTATTTGTTTGAATACAATGTATATTGCAATAATTTCCTTATTTCAGTCTCTACTGCTGACAACATAAGCCAATCCTAATAAATTATTTTGGGGATCATACGAGAGCTGCTTACTTATATATTTCTGGCCTAATAATGAAATTTCGAATATTTATCATCAAAAGTGGTTTTATTGTTTTTCAAAGTATTCTCCAGCATGATTTATACACTTTTACATGAGCTCAAACCAATTGTCGAAGCACCTTTTCCACTTCGATTGAGACACCTTCAAAACATGATTTTTGAACGCTTCAACAGCATCTTCTGGCGACGGAAATCGTTGACCACGCATTTTTTTCTTGATGTGCGGGAATAAAAAGAAGTCATTGGGTGACAAGTCAGGGCTGTATGGCGGATGACCCATCAATTCGACGTTTTGGCCCGCCAAATAGGCGCTGGTTTAAGCGGATGTGTGAGAGCTCGCATTGTCATGGTGCACAATGATTCGTCTTCTCATGTTCGTGTTTCGAATTTCTCCGAAGACTTTTGGCAATCAAATTGTGGTGTACCACTCAGAATTGACCGTCCTACGTTGCTCAAGCGGAACAGTCGCCACATGACCAGTTTTGCCGAAGAAACAGGCGACCATTTGCTTCGAAGTGCTTCTTCCACGAAGAACTTTCGTTGGATTTGGCTCGTCTTTGAAGGCCCACACGGTCGATTGCTGTTTTGTTTCGGGCTCATACGCATAGATCCATGATTCGTCACCTGTGACGATCTCACAAACCTCTTTTGAAGCACCGCGATCGTATTTTTTTCAAAATTTCTTTGCACCAATCGACACGAGCCTTTTTTTGGGCGATTGTCAAATTGTACGGGATCGAATGAGAACAAACCTTTTTCACAGCCAGGTGTTCATGCAATATCGAATGTATGCTGGTGAAAGAAATGCCCAAGGATGACTCTATCTCACGGTATGTCACATGACGATCTTGCATTATCAGTTCACGCACAGCATTAATGTTCTCTGGCACAACGGCCGTTTTTGGACGACCTTCGTTTTTGAGCGAGCGTCGGCCACGATTGAATTCATTAAACCAGTTTTTCACAGTGCTACATACAAAGATTTAAGTTCATCGATGCACTCTTGTCGTGATAATCCACATCGAAAGTTGTGAAAAATGATCGCACGAAAATGTTCACGAGTTAATTCCATTTTTTTTGCCAAATTGAATTTTTCAAGTCACTGTAAATACTATTATGCTCTTCGAATATTGTCATCCCAACTATACTTTTTTCTTCGTGTGGACGGACTCTGCTTAAAAAAATTTTTTTTTTACATGTAAACAAAAAAATTAAATTAAATCTTTATTTTTTTAACAATTGTGAATGTAAATGTTTACATATAAAATCTTGAACTTTACAGTGAAACAACTGCAACCATTACTTTTGTTAAAAGGAACACAACTCATGCACCATGGAAGCCATCAAGCCACCGCTGCCTGTCCTGTTCAGTCCAGTGTAGCGATATAGATTAAATAATTTACAAACAAAACCCTTTGCCCCATTCCCCTAAAGGCTTTGGTGTGTAAGTAGCCAAGGCATTAACATTTTCTAGTTATTAACGCTATGGGGCGCCCTCAAAGGGCAGTAGCCTAGAGTAGCCCTAGAGCAAACAACAGCAACAAGAAAAAGAAAAGATATGATACCACAAGCATCAACAAACTGCAGACCAGATAAAAACCAACTGTTGACCGGGGAGACCCACCGCAGACCAACCAATGGAGTCAGAATGTACGTCTATCCATCCAACTGTCCGTTCATACGTACGTCTGTCCCTCCGTCCGTCCATCTGTCTATCCGTCAGTAAACAAGGAAGTAAAGTGGTTGCCGGTGGCCACTGCAAACAGTAGGCGAAGGCGAAACGCTGAACGTAGGAAAAAAACCACAAGCAAATGTAAAGACAATGACAGATAAACAGATTCTACTGCGCCAATGGACAGACCAGCTACACCGCACAGTAGCGGTTTTTACATGTATGCCGCCGACACGAGAGTTCTCCTGTTTCTTGTAGCTCAGCAAACTGTAGCTCTAAATGCACTTGGCAGTTGTGGCCATTTCTGCAGGCGTCTGAATCTAGGGAAAATATTCAACATTTGTTTGTTTGGTCGTTTGCAGCAAACAAAACTAAATATTTCCGCTTTTTTGTTTATAAAATTTCCCGCACACTTTTTCATTTTTTTTTGGGATTTTTCCTCTATTTTTGGTGCCTGTTAGATTTACACATTTTGTTGTTGATTCTACTATTTTAGGAAAGTTTAAAATTTATATAAATTAAAGACCACCCTGGCATCCTCATGGGGATTCTGAAGGAAATTATGGTACGATTACTTAAGCTACCAAGTCAATATTTTCTTATTGACGCGTCATAATTCACAGAATTTTTTTTATCTGCTTTTGACTTTAGGTTTTTTTCGAGCTGTAGTTGGTGTTATTTTAACCTTTTCCGTGTTACTACTTAGTCAAGTGCTGCCGTAACTGCCTCCACAGTAGCCTTCGTCTAAGACTTTGTCCATACACCACTGACTTGTTGTTTGTTTAGACTCCTTGGGTCATGCTGGTGGTCTTGTTAGGGCTCTTAAATAAATTTCTCTCTGCTGTTTTTTTTCTGTGACAAAATCTCCAGACACCAGAATCCAACCTTATTTAGTGTTGAAAATAGAAAAACCAAACATGCCCGTCACCTCGTTGAGGCATCTCATATTTCTCGAAATTGTTTCAGTTTTTTTCTGCTCCCTTCTCATCCATGAGGGTTAAATAAACATTGACTTTGGCCCTGCTGGTGCCTCTACCTAAAGACGTCATTGTAGTTTGAGTCTGTCCCTTCGTCCACTTGTGATGGTTGGATAAATTTAACACATTCTCGCTGAATTGTAACATTTCAATACCTCAATTTAGGAGAATGAATATGTTTCAGTTTCTTTAGCTTCGGTTCTGTTTTTTTTTTCAATTTTATTTTTTTTATTTGTTTTCATAACCACAAACATCTAGGAGACAGTTAAAAATACCTTCCAATAATGATTTCAACATATTTATCACAAATGTTTTGGTGTGCTATTAAAATCATGGAAAAACCCAAGAATCTCGAAAATAATGATCAAAGAAGTACAAAATCACTAAGGATAGTTAAAAGGAAAATATGGTTTTTACGATATTAGACTTAAAGCCGAAACCAAAGAAGTTTGAACACCACTTAGACGTGAATCTCTTACTCGTAAAGTCACCGAGGTGAAAACCAGCCGCTTAAAAATTGTAAGATGTTTTCAGCCGGATTTAAACCTTGGTTTACTGGCATGATAGGCGAACACACTTCCATCACAACCTGGTGAAACTGGATCGTATCGCTCCATGTGTTTGTACAGGGTGGGCTAAAAGTTCCCTTGGGGTTAAAAACATTAAATACTTTTTCGTTTAATTTTTTTCGTTTTTTTTTGTTATTTATTCGGTCTTTTATCATTATTATGACTTGAGCAGTTTTTTATTCTGGTTCGAGAGCTTTATGTTGTTTTATTAAAAAGGAATGGTACGCCCTAATGTGCAACGCATGTATGAGTATATGTACGCACAAAAAACATGCACACTTTGATTGTGCTTTTGCATTTGTGGTTTTCAACGAAGACCCATGCGAAACGGAATTGGTGGAAATGATATTGCGCGTTGAAGATTGCTCTACGCACAGTTCGAAGACTATACACAAAGGGTAATTCTCATTAATAAAAATGAGTCTCCCGTATAAGTCATTTGATTTGTGGCCGAAGTAATCGTTGCCAAAGACTGCTGAAGAAAAACCTTGGCGGGTTAAAAACAGCTGTACAGTCTGCCTGGCAACCGTAGCAAATACATTTCACCAATTTCTTCTTTTTAAGTTGATTCTGAAAAAGAAACAACATAAAGGTCTCGAACCAGAATAAAAAACTGCTCAAGTCATATTAATTTTTTTTTTATTTTTTTTTTCTCAGATTTTTTACACTAAGTATGAAAGATAATGTCACTTAAATAACCCCCGTTTTCAGCTTCGCAATGATGGGCTCGTTTTAGAGCATTTTCCATAACATCTTTCAAAATTTGTGGCTGTAGCGTTCGAATTTCAGCATCAATGTTGGCCCTGAGTTGAAGGTTTGTCTCGGACTTTTTTACATATACGAGGGCAACCGCAAAAGTAACTGGCCTAACATAAAAAGAACCGTTTTTTTTGGAATTATTATTATTTATTTTTCAACATAATCTCCTTCCAACTCAATACACTTCATCAAAGGTTTTTCAAGTTTTTTAATTCCATCCGAAAAATACGATTTTTCAAGACCTTCAAAATATGCCTCAGTTTCAGCAATAACCTCGGTATTGGACGAAAATTTTTTGCCACAGAGAAAATTTTTTAAATTTGGAAACAAGAAATAATCGGAAGGAGCTAAATCTGGACTATATGGTGGATGCGAAGCAATTTCAAATCGTAATTCGGCCAGTTTTTGTTGAGTTATAAATGCAGTGTGTGAAGGAGCATTATCTTGATGAAAAATAACTTTTGTTTTTCTAAATGCGGTCGTTTTATCTTGATTTCTTCACTCAACCGATCCAACAATGCACAATAATATTCACTATTTATAGTTTTTGCTTTCTCAAGATAATCAATAAATATTATACCGCTTGCATCCCAAAATACTGTGGCCATTACTTTTCCTGCTGACTTAACAGTTTTCGCCTTCTTGGGACCACTTTTACCAGCTTCTATCCATTGTTTTGACTGTTTTTTGCATTCTGGGATGTAGTGATGGATCCATGTTTCATCAACAGTTATGAATCGGCGCAAGAACTCTATTGGATTACGCCGATAAATCGCTAAAAGCTCCTCGGAATCGGTCCAACGGACTATTTTTTGGGGCAAAGTCAACAAACGCGGCACCCATCTTGCGGATAGCTTTTTCATGTGGAGTTCATCATGTAAAATACTCCAAACTTGTTTTTCGTGTATTTTAACAATATCAGCAAGTTCTCTGAGCTTTATTCGTCTATCTTTAGTCACTTCATTAAATATTTTTCTAATGTTTTCAATAGTAGTAGCAGTTTTCGGTCTTCCAGAGCGTTGTTCATCTTCCGTACTTGAACGACCCATTTTAAATTGTTGAACCGAGGATTTCACGGTGGAGTATGATGGTGCATTATCACCATGAACAGAATCCAATTCATCTTTGATTAATTGTGGCGTATAACCTTTCATATAAAAGTGTTTAATTACCGCACGAAACTCTTTATTTAACATTTTTCAAAAATTATAAAACTTGTTTACTTCAATCACCTGTAACAAAGAAAATAATCATTAAATATTTCGGAAATTTTGACAGATGGCTTATAAAAAACAAAAACAAAAGTTGCTAGTAAAACAGAAAATGTGCCAGGCCCCAGTTAGTTTTGCGGACGCGCTTGTACTCGCAGCTTGAAATAATCCCAAAGAAAATAGTCTAGTGCTGACAAATCTGGCGATCGCGATGGCCAAATAGTTTCCGAATTTCTGGAAATTATTCGCTTTCCAAAAATTTGACTTGTGTCGCGGGCAGTGGCTACGTCCTGCTGAAACCACATCTCAGGTCTGTTTTCAAGAGCAGGACGTAAAAAAAAAATTTTCCCTAACCCTATTTTAGACTCTGACAAAAAAAGGTTTGTTTTTTATTTAAAAAACCGAGTAAACCTATAAGAGGATTGCTATATATATATCTGGCCTGGAGCCATCTGACATTTCCATTGGAAAGTTTGACATTTTTTAGCATAAACGTACTCAGAACGTTTTGGCGTACGACCATCATTGGTGTTGTTCACAGTGGCTTGAAAAAATCAATTTGGCATAAAAATGGAATTAACTCTTGAACATTTTCGTGCGATCGTTTTTCACAACTTTCGACGTGGATTCTCACGACAAGAGTGCATCTATAAACTTAAATCTTTGTATGGCGATGAATCACCATCCTATATTACTGTGAAAAACTGGTTTAATGAATTCAGTCGTGGCCGACGCTCGCTCAAAGACGAAGGTCGTCCAAAAACGGCCGTGCGTGAACTCATTAAGCAAGATCGTCATGTGACATACCGTGAGATAGAGGCATCCTTGGTCATTTCTTCCACCAGCATACATTCGATATTGCATGAACTCCTGGCCGTAAAAAAGGTTTGTTCTCGTTGGATCCCGCACAATTTGACAATCGCCCAAAAAAAATGTTCGTGTCGATTGGTACAAAGAAATTTTGATAAAATCACTCGCGGTGCTTCAAGAAACGTTTATAAGATCATAGCAGGTGACGAATCATGGATCTATGCGTATGAGCCCGAAACAAAACAGCAAGCGACCGTGTGGGTCTTCGAAGACGAGCCAAATACAACGAAATTTATTCGTGGAAGAAGCACTTCGAAGCAAATGGTCGCCTGTTTCTTCGGCAAAACTGGTCATGTGGCAACTGTTCCGCTTGAGCAACGTAGGCCGGTCAATTCTGAGTGGTACACCACAATTTGTATGCCTGAAGTCTTCGGAGAAATTCGTGGAAAAAGTGCTTCGACAATTCGTTTGAGCGCATGCAAAAGTGTATAAATCTTGCTGGAGAATACAATAAAACCAGTTTTGGAGATAAATATTGGCATTTTCATATAGCAGTCCTCGTATGCCGGTTTTAGCGATTTTTGAGAAACCGACTGTTCGTCGGATTTATAAAGTGAGTTTTTTTCAGACGTGTGGTTTGAAGAAGAAATAAAACGCATATAATTTAATGTTATGACCAAGAATTTAGCTTTATTATAAAGATAAAGGCTTGCTATTATGTTTTTAAAATGATGTCGTGCAAGTGGCCGCCGCAGGCTCGAATTCCAGCTGAAAAGCCCAATTTTCGAACACTCTTCGCAGCATTTGGGACCGTATGTCAGCAATAGCTTCCAAGGCGTCAATCGTGTCGAGCTTATCTGCGTAGACAAGCGACTTTACATATCCCCACACAAAATAGTCCAGCGATGTTAAATCGCACGATTTTGGAGGCCGCGCCACAGGCCCACGACGCGAGATAATGCACTCACCAAAAGTTTCATTCAATAAATTGATTGTTTCGTTGGCATGTAGCGCCGTCTTGTTGTAACCAATGTTCGTCCACATCAAGATCTTTCCATAGATCAAATTAAGTTAGTCTGAAATGGAGAACTATCCAATGAAATGCAGAAAAAAACTTGACGTTTAGATGTGGTTCACATTCAACATCGGCCCTTAAAATTTAACCACCCTTTATCAAAATTCAAAATATAAGGTTAATTCTTTGAAAACTTTTGGTGACATTTACAATTAACATCGTGCGTTTGGACCACACTTTACGAAGGACATAATTCTTCGAAGCCGTGACTATTTTTGGCCGATATTTTTTTCACTCATCATAGATCCTTCTATCGTTTTAAAAAAATATTAGGATAATTCTCTGCAAACTGTTTGTTGTATTTACAATTAAAATCGTGCGTTTCCAGTTGGACCACCTTTCACGAATAATTTGGCCGATAATTTCTTTTACTTATCATTATCATGAATCCTTCTATTATCATACAAAAATTATAAGCTAATTCTTTGAAAACTTTTTGTTTTGTCTACAATTAACATTGTGCGTTTTAGTTGGGCCACCTTTTACGAAGAACATAATTTTTGAAAGTCGAGGCTAGTATTTAGCCAATATTTAGTTTCACTCATTATTATCATAGATCCTTCTATAATAATAAAAAATATTAGGATAATTCTTTGGAAACTTTTTGTTTTATTTACAATTAACATTGTGCGTTTTAGTTGGAGCACCCTTTACAAAGAACATAATTCTTTCAGTGTATGATACTGCACTCATTGGGCTGACTAGGAGACTCGTTATAAAATCCTTTCCAAACATATTCTATAGTTTAGCTAATATTTATATTTTACAAAAAATATTGAGTTCATTTAAATTTAGATTCATTTTGTAATCCCAAGAGTTTCGAAAATCACTGGACCCTGACTTTGGAGGTCATCTTGAAGATTACCCCTTACTTAGAATAGAGGACAAATTGAGTCTATTTCAAAATATGTTTCTTCTGCATTGAAAAGAAATTTCGTTTTATTGACAATTAACATTGTGCGTTTTAGTTGGAGCACCCTTTACAGTGTATGATACTGCACTCATTGGGCTGACTAGGAGACTCGTTATAAAATCCTTTTCAAATAATTTATATATTTTAGCTTATATTAATATTCTACAAAAAATATTGAGTTCATTTATATTTAGATTGATTTTGTAATCCCAAGAGTTTCAAAAATCACTGGACCCTGACTTTGGAGGTCATCTTGAAGATTACCCCTTACTTAGAATAGAGGACATGCTCTGATTGAGTCTATTTCAAAATATGTTTCTTCTGCATTAAAAAGAAATTTCGGAATTCCTTGGTTCAGCACTTGAATGCATGAATGCTTCAGTGAAAATTGTGCATCTCATTGAAAAGTGTTGAACGTCATTCTCGGCTGGCACTGAAATGCAGCAAGTGCTGCCCTGAATAGTGGGTCAGCAACAAGAAAAACAACCCTGCCTCTTAATAGCTGAACATGCTGAATGAACATCGAATTTTTATTTAAAGAAAACTTACATGATTTTCCCATGAAATATTTAACAAAACTATTTTCTCGGCGCGCTTGGCTAGAGTTGGTTTGGTGGTCGCGGTGTATTGTATATGTAAAAATATTTATACTAACGACCATGACACCAGGCGACCGGGCGACCGATCGTAGCAACAAAGGGATGAATGGATGTTGTTGAAATCGACAACAACGGCACGGTGCATTTGTTTATAAATATTTATATAGAAATATTTATTAAACAAAAAAGAAGTAGAGGTGGTAACTATTGGCAACGGCACAGACAAAAGACCGACGGACGGACGGTCGGACAGACATAGTGACACAATAGTATCACCGGGGGTTTTTTCCATAGTTGATACAGTTAATAAACTTTTATGGGCATCTCGGCGTGGGTTGATTTCTATTGAAGCGTTCGTTAAGAAAACATACCCCATGTCCACGCATGGAATTGGAGGAATGCACTCGCTTATGCAAGTATGTCACACCTTTTAACATGTAAATGGGATGTTTCGAAAAATAACCGACAAAACCTAATTCAAATTTCAAATGCAATTTCAATGGGCAGGTGTATTCTACTATTCGACGTTTTGTTTTTTTTTTGGTGGCGAGTGGAGTTGCCCTTTTAGCGGATTCCTCGTGCTCTAAATCATTTACTCAATTAGTAACAAATGTGGGTTTTTTCGCCTTCTTCCTCGAACTAGAATTATGGGATGTTTTTCATTAAACACCAAACAAGGAGGACAACCCAAAGGCAATTTATTATAAATTTGAAGTGTAGTACATCAAAATTACGTGATCCTAGTTTATCCTCTTCGTCTCCTTTTCTCTTTGCGGTGGATAATTTATGTTCTTTTGGTTTTTATAACTCATGCCCATTTATTTTATGTTGTCCGCCGGGCCTCCTCTAAAAGGTACACCTTTTTTTTGGCACATTCGCTCTTAATTACCGCCATCGGGTCGTTCAGACGATCATTGGCGTTGCTCATTAGAGAAAACATGTGTTCTTATAAGTGGGCTGCTCCACTGGGTCGTGTTTTTGTCTCTTTATTTTTGAAAAGATGTTTTCGTTTTCTGGTTTTAATTAGCAAACACTGTCTAATGACAGTTTCCGTCCAGTGAGAATTATGACTTTCATCAGGTAATTTATGATGTTTTAATTAGGAAGTTCTTGGGAAAAACATTTCTTGGATGACAAACATCCGAAGCAGGAGACAAGGGAGAATATTCTAAAAATTACACTGAAGGCCTGGAAATACATTCAGAATTCATATATCCAGCAAAACTAGACAAGTGATCAACGAATGTTTCGATACAAAGTTTAGTAAAAAATTTAGTGCTAAATTTAGGCCTAGTTGTCGGTGCCTATTTTTGACCACCTCGTTACTTCTGGAGATTTTAAGAGTAAAAGATTAATCTCATACCAGTACAAATGTTTTCCCATAGCAAGCTAAATGACTTTTAAAAAGTAGCTCTCAATGGGTATAAGAATTGCGTCGTCTTTAAAGATCGCTTATTTGAGAGATATTCTCTTGTTGCAAATTGACAGTTAGGCTAAGGGAAGCATTAGTCCACTAAGGACCGAACATAGTCGGCAAATTTCTTAGACAACATGTAAATAGCAATTAGTAACTCATTAGACTTTGATACCTATTCCCGATTCACACTACGCAATTTTAATTGCCGCAATTCTCAGTTTGTTGGAGAGAGAGTTAGACAACATGTAGTAATAGAGTTATCTCTTACCAGTACAAATGCTTTTCCATGGCAAACAAAACGACTTTTTGAAATTAGCTCTCAGTCAGTGTAAGAATTCGGCAGTGTTTATTGATCGCTAATTTGAGAGATATTCTCTTGTTGCAAATCGTCAGTTAGGCTAAGGGAAGCATTAGTCCACAAAGGACAAAACATAGTCGAAAAATTACCAGGACAATATGTAATTAGTAACTCATTAGACTTTGATACCTAGTCCCGATTCACACTAAGCAATTTTAATTGCCGCAATTCTCAGTTTGTTGGAGAGAGAGAGTTAGACAACAGGACAATATGTAATTAGTAACTCATTAGACTTTGATACCTAGTCCCGATTCACACTAAGCAATTTTAGTTGCCGCAATTCTCAGTTTGTTGGAGAGAGAGTTAGACAACGTGTAATAGAGTAATCTCTTACCAGTACAAATGCTTTTCCATAGCAAACGATAGTAGCTATCAATGAGTGTAAGAATTGCGTGGTGTTTATAGATCGTTAAGAGGTCGTTGCGAAACGACATTTAGGCTAAGGGAAGCAATAGTTCACTGAGGGCCGAACATGGTCGAAAATTACTTGGACAACATGTAATTAGCAATTAGTAACTGATTACACTTTGATACTTTGTTCCGATTAACATGCCGTGCGTGAACGGATACTGCAAGATCGTCATGTGGCATACCTTGAGATAGAGGCATCCTAGGGCATTTCTTCCACCAGCATACATTCGATATTGCATGAACACCTGGTCGCAAAAAAGGTTTGTTCTCGCTAGATCCCGCACAATGTGGCAATCGCTCAAAAAAGGATCTTGTCGATTGGTGCAAAGAAATTTAAAAAAAATACGATCGCGGTGCTTCAAAAGACGTTTATAAGATCGTCACAGGTGACGAATCATAGATCTATGCGTATGAGCCCGAAACAAAACAGCAAGCGACCGTGTGGATCTTCGAAGACGAGCCAAATCCAATGAAAGTTGTTCGTGGAAGAAGCACTTCGAAGCAAATGGTCACCTGTTTTTTCGGCAAAACTGGTCATGTGGCGACTGTTCCGCTTGGGCAACGTAGGACGGTCAATTCTGAGTGGTACACCATAATTTGTTTGCCTGAAGTCTTCGGAGAAATTCGAAAACGGACAAGAGAAGACGAATCATTGTGCACCATGACAATGCAAGCTCTCACAGATCGGCTCCAACTAGCGCCTCTTTGACCGGCCAAACGTCGAACGGTTTACGGTAGTCATCGCATTTCATTGATTTCATAATTTGTTCATCCAACAAAAATAACATGACGATATCAATGTTGTATAGTAGTTTAAAGGCTTAACAAAATAGTTTTCTTCCTTTACAAAAAATTCAATATCTTTGAGTTATACCCATTTACACAAGTGCTTTATGTTTCTCCACCATTGCTTTACTAAAAATTCAATAAAATTGACTTATGACCATTTAAACAAGTGCTTTATGTTTCTCTACCATTCCAGAATATACACGATCATTTTCAAAACAGATGTTTGACATCAAAATTATCGACTTTTGAAACAGACATCAACACAGGGACTGAACGAAAATAGCAAATGGCAGCAGGTTTATTTCAAAACGAAAATTGAGGAACAAAACAAACGAAATATTCATCAATTTGCTTTGTTTATAAATCGATCCACTTCTTTTTAGAAAATAAGAAAACAACCACCACCATCGACTCAACTCAAATTAGTTTTCAAATAACAAAACAAAAAACTTCAATATGGTGTCGAGCACAAGCATAAATGTGTGTTAGAATAACAAAAACTTTTAGAAAATATTGAATTTAAAATTCAAAAATTCTTCTTTATTCCTCAGAAATTTGCTTAGAATCAAAGGGGCAGCAAAAGATTTCTCAGAATTTTCGGTTAATCTAGAGGTTTAGGATTTTTTGTTTTCTAGTTTCACTATTGATGATAATCTCGATAAAAAACAATTCAAACAAAACATGAGAAAGAAGGCAACGAAATGTGTCAAAACCAATTAATTACCCTTATCAAGGGCATCTGGAGCGCTTCACCGAGGCATTGGCATCCGCATCATCATCCACACGTCATTTGAGTTGTCAAAGAATCGGTGCGCGACTCACGTTCATGTAGACATAGTTTCTAATCAGCCCAAGGTGGCATCAATTGTCACAGTTGCCTTGCTGTGGGTTACCCTTCCCAATCGTCTTTCTTATCCGCGGGGAGTTGTTCTCTTTTTAATGGTTTCATTGAATTCGTCTTTAGACCATACGAACATGTTTCAATGTTTGACTTTCATTGCAACGGAAGAGTTTGACGGGATGTCTCTTTAGTTTTTGGATTTCATTGTCATCTTTTCATCTCATTTCACAGCATTTCACTGATTGAAATCTTTAAGGGTTATCTGGGGTTTTGTTAAAAAAAACATAATTTTAATCATGTGTCAACGTTAGGGTTTGACGTTTTCATGTCCACCTCATGCTGCGGCGGTTATTTGATGATGACATTTCTAGGGAAAACAAAAAGTACGACTTTAGGTTCTCTTGAATGAGTTAAGTTTTAAGGTGGGAAGTATTCCAGTTTTTGTACCAACTGGAAATATCTTAAATGCTGTGTTTTACCTGCTTAATGATTTCATCAAGTTTTCAGCATAGAAATACGAGGGCTGCTATATATATTTCTGACCTAATAATGAAAATGCGAATATTTATCATCAAAAATGGTTTTATTGTTTTTCAAAATATTCTCCAGCATGATTTATACACTTTTGGGTTGGTATCTTCCATTATCCAATTATAAACATTTTGGGTTTACTTACGCTGGATGTCTAAAATGTTTGATTAACTTGAGTTATCAACCCAGTTTAAATGCTTTTAAAAGCTTTAAACAAAATTGTGGTTTCCATACATTGAAAATTTCTTGGAACTGTAATGAAATCTTGTTAATTTTATAGTATTTCTTTCAATGGGATTTTCCTTCCAAGTACAGACATAATCGGGGGTATACCAACCTCCAAAATGAGGTTACCTTTTTTTTATAGTACAGGGACTTTAGTTTGGTTAATCGTAATGCCAACAAAATAAATTATAGAGTAAATAGTGACTATGCCTAGTCAACCTGATGAGATAAGCAAGTTTACTTCTTTTTTTGTTTAAGTGGAACAACAAGTTGGGGAAAACACCCGTGTGTCAAGTGTCAGAGGCAACCGAATGGTGTGTAGGAGCCACCGGGGGCGGGGACTTTAGTAGCTCTTCGCAATGTCTGTGTTTGCCAAGCAGCGTATTTACACGCTTAAGCCTTCTTTAAAGACGTAAGACTATTTAAACGCAAGAAGTTATAAAATGAAATAAATTAAAGCAAATAAAAGAGAAAAAAGTGAAGACAAAGAAATGTTCTATTTGCCTTTTTCTTTAAAGACAACCACACACTTTTATTGTTTTTCTTTTCGACAAAATTAAACAAAAAAAATTTAAACTCTTGAGTTTTATTTACAATTTATTTAGACTTTTTTTGTTTGGCTTGTTACAATTTTCCATTACAACCCAGAAGACTTTTCTTTTGTGTCGCTCGCTTCATTTTCAAGTGGGGCAACCGACAGACAGACACAATAAATTCTCCATTCGCCTGTTACATGAAAACGTGTTGACAACGCCCGGCCGCCTGTCTTACGTCTTAAATTGTCTGCTCCTCCACCACTAGCGATGGAGCTGCCTTTAAAGGCCGAGGCGCACCCCCTAGAACAGAAAAACAAACATCCACTGTTTGCATCGTCAGTGGCATCAGTGGCGACAGTGCCGGTACTCAGTAGTACTCCGGGTACTTGTGCGGCATTTTGAAAAACAAAAAATGCCGTTTGGTTGGCGTTGGACCATACCACAAGTTCATGAACTTGAGACATTGAACTTGTAATGGAACATCATCATCATCCGCATCCACAGCCACATTCACCTCGCCCGGCAGAGGATAAACGCTTGAATGTACTTGGGTATTGTTGCTACAGGGAACTTAAATCGGTAGGCAGACTAGAAGGGAAACTGTAACAAAAATCTGTTGACTTTAAATGTACTTGGAGGGTTTTCGTTATGTTTATATTTACATTGCCTGCTCTGTTGTTCTTAGACAGTGGCATCTGGTTTTCCCCACGGCTTTTTAAAAACAATTCCACTTTTTTTTGAGTGTAGGCACTTACATGGCCATGATTTCATTACGTTGTAGAAGCTCGAAACTCGTTGACGCTCTTGTTTGGTAATTATAATGTTAATATCAATTGTCAGTCCATAATTTGTTATTAATCAAGTTCTAAATTAGTATGTTAAAATATAAACAAGATTAATTTTATGTTTAATGGCATCCCCTTCTGGTGCGCTTGAAAGTACATCCGACCCCACCATCTAAAGGAACACTTTTAATTTGCTCAATAAGAAAGGAAATTTTATTGAAAACCGATGACAAGCACATTTATAAAATTGTATACAAATTTTTTTTAAAAAAAAATAATTTGACTTGATTTTGGATAAATTTGGATAAAACTGAACACTTAAAAAAATGTTATTCTTTTGACCAAATGTTGATTTTTATTCAAAGAGCGACACAAAAAAAAGAAGATTTATCCTACAATAAAAGACAAGTATTTAAAACATTATTTCATCATTGTTTTGTAAAATTTTTATATTATACGATTTTGGATATAATGGATAACTTTCAAATATAATTTCCACATGTAGGTTATACACTTAAAACATTGCTTTATCAATTATCAAGTTCAAATAGTACATCAGTTCAGGCATTTCTTCATTATATGGGTGAATAATCTGAAATGACTCCTTTTCTTTGCGAAAAAGGGGACAGTCTTTATAATCAAATAAAAACCAAACGAAAATAATTCGTAAACTAAAATAGAAGTAGAGTTTCTTCGAGAACCTTCGAAGAGAACAATACTTCAGCGCGAGAGAAACACTACAAATTGAACGTAACGGCCGTTACCTTTTTTTAAGCAGAAAACCACACCAGGCACGGGACTGAGAGAAAATGTTCCGGACAAAAGTCAATGATTTTTATAATTTCTTAAAATTAATTTAATTAAATCAAACAAAGAGTATATGTGACTTGAAGTGATAGTGCATAAATTCATTTGAATGCAATTACAGATTTTTAATATTTACATACGTAATAAGTACGGTTTATTTTGCTGCGTCGGTTTTGGACACGCCACGGGACTGAGACTACATGTACTGTTTTATTTTTTTTCGATATTAACAAATTAAAAATTTTAAAAACTAATGCGTGGGTTATTTTAACAAATATAATAAGCTGCTTAGAACATATTTATAAAAAAAAATTAGTTAATACAACACAATTTCAAACAGCCGGACACAGAAAGGAGTCATTTAAGATTATTCACCCATATCGTTAAAATTTTTATTTGCTTCGATTAAAAAAAAAGTGGATAAGTGTGGATAAAACTGGATAACTTGAAAACTGCTATATTTCACTGCAGACCAAGTTGCTGAATCATTACGAGTATTTCTTCATTATTTTGGAATTTTTGGTTATATTACGATTTTTGGATGGAATGAGTAGGTTTGTATAACATCCTTTAACTTTAAAACCAAAAAGTACGAGGGTTGCTACTTAGTAGGGATATAAATACTGTTACACACGTTTTATGCTGTAAAATAAAAAGTACTGTACGAGGGCGGTTCGGAAACTTCTTAGCCAAGAACAAAAAGCGCGGCAACTCCTTCATATAGAAACAGGTGTTCACAAAAGACGCATCCGCGATTTTTTTACAATGGAAAAATTAGAAATGCGTGATGTCATTAAATATTTACATAAAAAAGGTTTATCGGGACAAGAAATTCATAATGATATGGTGAAAGAAAGGTGAAAGTGCCCTTATATGCAACAGTAAAAAATTGGGTTGCTGAATTTAAACGTGGTCGTACAAGCTCAATGCTGAACCACAGAAATTGTAGCCAAAGTGCATGATATGGTATTAAATTATCGACGAATAAAAGTGCGTGAAATAGCTAATATCATGGGCATCTTAAATGATCGAGTCCATTTAATTTTGCATGAAGAACTACAGATGAAAAAGCTTTCTGCAAGATGGGTGCCGGACTTGTTAACAGTCGACCAAAAACGCATAAGAATGAACATTTCTTAAGCTTGTTTGGATCGTTTTCAGCGAAATAAAATGGACTTTAAGCGTCGTTCAATAACTGTTGGTGAGGCATGGATCCACCACTATACTCCAGAGACAAAAGAACAATCCAAGCAATGGACTGAAGCTGGAGGAAGTGCCCCAAAGAAGGCAAAAACAATTCAATCGGCTGGTAAGGTTATGGCAACGGTTTTTTGGGGCTTCAAAGGTATTTTATTGATTGACTATCTGCAAGAGGGTAAAACAATAAATTCAATGTACTATTGCAACCTTTTAGATCAATTAAATGTACAAATTCGAGAAAAACGTCCTGGCTTACAACACAAAAAAATAATTTTTCATCAAGACAACGCACCAGCGCACAAGAGTGTTTTAACAATGGCTAAAATCAACGAATCAAAGTACGAGTTGCTTGACCACCCACCTTATTCTCCTGATTTAGCTCCCAGTGACTTTTACCTGTTCCCAAATCTAAAAAAAATCCTTGCTGGCAAGCGTTTTACCTCAAATGAAGATGCAATTACAGTTGTAAACCACTATTTTGAAGACCTTGAGGAAAACTATTTTAATCAAGGGATAGAATTGCTAGATATGCGTTGGACTAAGTATATTAAAGTTTCAGGAGATTATATTGAAAAATAAAAATATTTTTGAAAAACTAACTATTCTCTTTCATTGATAGGCTAAGAACTTTCCGAACCGCCCTCGTATGTTTATTTACCAAATATTTTTTAATATATTTATTGATGTATATTGTATCCAAAAAGAATCTACTTATTCGAAATGTCCGCCTTTTGCATTTACACACGCCTTAAGTCGCACTGGCCAATCATCAATAGCTGCACGAACCTCGTCCATTGGAAAATTGGCCACAGCTCGAACCAAAGCAGTTTGTGACAAACCTTGTCCTATGAAACCGTCCACAATTTGTAATCCAATGGGTTCAAATCTGGACTGCCTGAGGGCCATTCTTCAGAGGAAATGAACGCTAGCAAATTGTTTCGAAGCCAGGCCTGGGACGTTTTAGCCTTTAGCTGGAAAGACCATGGCTGGTTTTGGAGAAGGGAATTGTTAAGAGGGTTTACAACAGCTTCCAAAACGGTTTCTTGGTAAACTTCGGCCGATGTTTTGACTCCTTGTTCGCAGAAATGCAGGTGCAGTGATCCCATCGTAAGAGACACCCCACCAAACCATGACTGAAGCTGGGCGATGACCCTTTTCCACCCTTGGGATCAGTTCAGATGCTTCCTTAGATGACCGCGCATGCACTCTATCATTTGGCTTGTTAAATTTTTCCTGAACGGTAAAAAAATTTTCATCGGTGAACAAAATTTTCTGTGCAAGTTATCAGCGTGCTTCACCAAAAGACGTTTGCATTTTTCAATCCTATTTGTTTTTAAAGCTGCAGTCAATAAATGTCCTGTACGTCATTTGAAAGCCCCAAGTCCCAAGTCTTTTTTAATGATTAGACTCTTGGACTTTTGCGCGATATTCATCGCACGGGCCATGAATTTCTGTTTTCGGAGCGGATTTCTGTGAATTCTTGATTTAACGGTTTGATGACATGCTGTGTTCGAACAGAGCGTGGGCGGCCCTATCGGTGGCGGTCTTTTTCATCTCCAGTCTCCTCAAACAGTTTATGCATCGGTAGACGAAGACGCGGCTAATCCCTAGTGGCCGGAGCGTTTTGAAAATATCGTTTTTTTCATTTCGCACTTGAAAAGCGCTATTACAGCGATACGGTTCTCATTATCTGACCACTCCATGATGAAAGTTGAAACAATTTTAAAATCCCGTTACAGACTTACGCTATTGAGGTTAGCTTTCAAAACCCATATGAAATTAACGGGCTATGTTCAGTTCTACTATTGAAATGGGTGTGTTCAATGTTGTACCAGTATTTATGTCCCTACTAAATATATATTTCTGGCCTAGGCAACACTAAGTGTTGTCTGGCGCCATCTGACCTTTCTATTGGAAAGTTTGACATATTTTAGCATAAACGTACTCAGAACGTTTTGACGTACGACCATCATTTGTGTTGTTTACAGTGACTTGAAAAAATCAATTTGGCAAAAAAAATGGAATTAACTCGTGAACATTTTCGTGCGATCATTTTTCACATCTTTCGACGTGGATTATCACGACAAGAGTACATCGATGAACTTTAATCTTTGTATGTCGATGAAGCACCATCCTATAGCACTGTGAAAAACTGGTTTAATGTATGCAATCGTGGTCGACGCTCGCTCAAAGACGAAGGTCGTTCAAAAACGGCCCTTGTGCCAGAGAACGAACATTGTTGCCGTGCGTGAACTGATAATGCAAGATCGTCATGTGGCATACCTTGAGATAAAGGCATCCTTGGGAATTTCTTTCACCAGCATACATTCGATATTGCATGAATACCTAGCCATAAAAAAGGTTTGTTCTCGTTGGATCTGGCACAATATGACAATCGGTCAAATAAAGGCTCGTGTCGATTGGTGCAACGAAATTTTGAAAAAATACGATTGCGGTGCTTCAAAAGACGTTTATAAGATCGTCACAGGTGACGAATCATGGAGCTATGCGTATGAGCCCGAGACAAAACAGCCATCGACCGTGTGGGCCTTGGAAGACGAGCCAAATCCAACGAAACTTGTTCGTGGAAGAAGCACTTCGAAGCAAATGGTCGCCTGTTTCTTCGGCAAAACTGGTCATGTGGCAACTGTTCCGCTTGAGCAACGTAGGACAGTCAATTCTGAGTGGTACACCTGAAGTCTTCGGAAAAATTCGAAAAACGAACAAGAGAAGACGAAACATTGTTTACCATGACAATGCAAGCTCTCATACATCGGCTTAAACCAGCGCCTTTTTGACCGACCAAAGCGTCCAGTTGATGGGTCATCCGCCGGACAGCCCTGTCTTGGCACCCTATGACTTCTTTTTATTCCCGCACATCAAGAAAAATATGCGTGATCAATGATTTTCGTCGCCGGAAGATGCTGTTGAAGCGTTCAAAAAACATTTTTTGGAGGTGTCTCAATCGGAGTGGAAAAAGTGCTTCGACAATTGGTTTATGCGCATGCTAAAGTGTATAAATCATGCTGGAGAATTCTTTGAAAAACAAAAAAACCATTTTTGATGATAAATATTCGCATTTTCATTATTAGGCCAGAAATATATATAGCAGCGCTCGCATAAACATAAAGTGGATCATTTCGAATAATATTAAAGCGTGATTTCGAATGAACTAATTAACTAATAGATGATTATTAGCAATGAAGACACATTTATGATTTTATTTTTCCATTTCGACGTGAAAGTTTGACCGAAAAATGTGAAATTAAAATAATACTACATATTCACTAAAAAATTCCACCTGTCGGCGAAATTGCTCTTCTCAAAATTAATTTGAGCCTGTTTATCGAAAGCGCTCAGGAACGCCTCGCGATTTGGAAAAATCCAAATTGATAGTCCGTATTTTTAAGATTTTGTCATGAAATCTTTCCTATTATTGTATTATTCCCGACCAATTGACTTCAAGCCGCAAAAAACACTTTTGTTGGAAATTGGTTTGTTAAAAAATCCTTTAGATCCGTAAAATCAACGTTTTGCTTCGGCTATATAAGTATAGCACTAGAGCTTTAAAAGCTGCATATTAAGTGCGATTACGTCAAATTTTCGTATAGAGGTAAAGAGTTTTCTGTATACCAGAAATGTACAATGTATTTTTTTAGATTAAAGTAAAGTCATAGAAAACTATTGTTCGATCCATTCAATTCATAAGTGAAGAAATGACTGTGCTATCGCCGCCGCCACCACCACCTTACGCACTACACATTTGTAATTAATCATAACACCTTAACACGCCCGCCCACTCATCCAAAGCTCTAATCCCAACCAATTTTCTATGGAACGATAAGAAAACGGGAAGCAGTCATCATCACACGTACAAAACACGAACTGACTGAACTGAACGTATTTATGGTTAAATGATGAATTACGCCGACAGACAGACGGACAGACATGAATACAAGTGTATCACAAGCGCCCCCCTATTACAAGGATTACAACTCCCCCTCTGCAATTACAAACGACGTTAACTGAAACACCCTCCAAAAAATAACCCCAAAACGATATACAGCGGAAATCGAAGAAATATTTTTATCTCAAAACCAGGGGCAACCGAACCAAACACAGCATAACGAAATGCTAAATACACACACACACACACACCCAAACAAGGGCATAATGATTACACCGACTACAACACAATACGATAAAGGAGAATGAAATGAAATGGAATAACTTGAAATGATATATGAAATGTAATAATGGAAATTATTGTTACTACTCGTACTATTACCATTACCATTAATATCAGATGGTTATGAAAGCCATGGCAAAAGTGCAACTGACCCCAAAACTCCCGCCCAAAACCAAATGAAACGCACAGTAGCAACGGCCGGGTAACCGGGGTTAAGATTACTTCCACTTGCTTGTTCTTTTACCCAAGTAGATGGAGAGAGAAAGAGAGTCTGTATATCTTAAGAGTCCCTGTTAGGATTAAAGCCAAAAAAGTGAAAACTTCATAAAGTTCGGCCAGACCGAATTTTATATTCCCTCCACCGTGGCTTCGCTTTTCAAAGGGAACGTTCTTTTGGGTATCTGAGGCCCATGAGCCCGGTGCCAGTCTTAGTTAAAAAAATAATTAATATCTACATTTTTAGTAAAACCGGTTTTACTTTGGTTACCACAAGCCCATATCTACCGGATGTTTTTTTTTTATTTTTATCCTAAGGACCGTTTTTTGGGCCCTTCGGTTCATGAGTTCGACCCTGGTCGTTGCCAAATCTTTATAGATAATCAATATTTGAATTAGTAAAGGAACTTGCTTTGAATAGAGTTTCTATCTATCCAAATTTACTATTAACGCTCGTTTTGAGAACAGGGGTCGTTTTTTGGTCCCCTAGGGTCCACGCGTCTTAGCCTAGGTTCATGCGTCAATCTCTACCAGACCTTGAAATTCATTCGTATTTGGTTTGTAGTGCATTTTTTGTAGTGAAGCTTTTATTCAATTTGCGCCAATCTCTACCAAATCTCGAAATTCATTCGTATTCGGTTTGTAGTGTTTTTTTAAATGAAGCTTTTATTAGAGAACCCATTTGCCCATATTTACCGGTGGTTGCTTCTTTTGGCCAAAAGGGCTGTTCTGAGTGCCCCTTCGGTCCCCAAGTCTTAACCTCAAGCTTAGCCAAATCTTCAAAATAAACCCATATTAAGATGCGCAGTGAAATTTGCTTTGATTGAAACTTTGTTAAAGAACCCATGTTTTCATATTAACCAGTGGTCGCTTTTTTTTAATTGTAGGGCCGTTCTGAGTGCCCCTTCGGTCCATTAGTCTTAACCTCAATCTCAGCCAAATATTTAATATTAGAGTCGCAGTGAAATTTGCTTTAATTTGATAATCATAGGAAGCGGGATACCGCAAAAAAGTTAAACTTTTTGTAATAGTAATAGTTCAGATCAATAATTCCGTTACTTTTCGAATAAAACACAATAGTGATTGCTTGTTTTGACCTCAAGGGACGTTTTTTGGGCCGTTGGGGACGATGCTTTAAGCTTTAATCTCAGCTTAATCCTAAAAGTAAATTCGTATTTCGATTGGTAGTGAAAGTTGTTTTTAATTGAATATTAATCCGTCCATATTTCCAGATGATCAATCTTTTCGACCATACGGTACATATTTTAGGCCAGTTTGTCCTATGAGTCCTTGTCCAAACTCAAACAAATATTTCCAAACAAATCCATTGTTTAATTTATATTAAAATTTGCTTTAATTTGAGTATCCTTATGTCTAAATTTTCCTTTGATCGCTCATTTAGAACAAGCGGTACGTTTTTTGGGCCCCTTGAGTCCGACCCCAATCTTAAAATAAATCAGTTGCTGGATTCGTTGCATGCGGTACGTTTTTTAGGCCCCATGAGTCCGTATTCATACTCAATTAAGTCTTTAAAATAAATCACTAGTTTAATTTGTATTAAAATTTGCTTTAAATTGAGTATCCTTAATTCTAAATTTGCCATTGATCGCTCATTTAGAACATGCGGGCCCTTTGATACGACGCCACGGTACGTTTTTTAGACCATCTTGGTCTATTAGTCCGCGTCCAAACTAAAGCAAATTTTTTAAATAAATCCGTAGTTTAATTTAAATTTAAATTTAAATTTGCTTTAATTTTAGTATTCTAACGTCTAAATTAAACTACTGAGCGCTCATTTTAATCATGCGGTACGTTTTTTGGGCCCCTTGAGTCCGACCTCAATTTCAAAATAAATCCCTAGAAGGATTCTTTGCAAAGCTTGCTTTAATTTAAGTATCCTTGAAAGGATAGTTAGCTTGCTTAGCCTCAATCGTATCCCTTATTCTGTATTGGTACTAAAATTTGCTCTAATTTAAGTACTCATATGTTTATATCTACCAGATTTCCCTTCTTTTGACCATAAGGACCTTTGTTTCGGCAATGAGTACGACCCTAATCTCAGTCAAATCTTCATAGTAAACCCATATTTGAATTCTTTGTGAAATTCGATTTTGTTTGAGTAGCCATATTCTTATATTTTCTTTTGATCGCTAGTCTTAACAATACTGGACGTTTTTTCGGTCCCTTGGGCCCAGTTGCCTAGGCCCCAATCTCAGTCAAATTTTCAAAATAAACCCAGTTTTAGATTCGTAAAAATGTCAGCCTTAAATTTTAGTTTTTGTGTATCCATATTTACCAGTCGTATTCGACTCTTTTAAAGCCGACTTTATTACGAATCCAAAAATGTTTTTTTTAAATATTTGACTGAGATTCGGTTCGAACCCATGGCCTAAACAATGACCTTTATGGTCAAAAGAAGGGGAATGGTAAATATGGACATAAAGGTAGTCAAAGTAGAGCAAATATCACTACTAACCCAGCTAAGGGATGAGATTGAGGTTAACAATGGACCCAAGGGGTCCAAAAATCCTCCAGTATTGTCATTTTATTCAAACTGAAGCGAATTTCACTAAAAATTCATATATGTGACGCGCAAAATATAAAGGGACCTAAGGCCATTTTAAAGCCATTTTAAAGATTTAAATATGTGTATCTTTGGTACCATTTCACTTTCATAAAACGGGCATATCTCTGGGAGGGAACAATTTTGGGGCATGGGATCGGTCTCATTCGATGCTCAGATGCTGTCCACATCAAAAAAAGTGAAAATTGATTTTTTTACCCTTAGGACCCTTCCTCTATGCGCTGTCACATATGGGTTTACTATTAAGATTTGGCTGAAATCTTAGGGTCGATTTCGTGACCCAAAAAAAGGCCCTAATGGTCAATGGAAGGTAAAAGTGACCAGAAGGACCATTTTGTTGGCCCCTTGTGTTCTTGAGTCCGGCCAAATCTAGAAATAAATTCATATTTAGTTTGGTGGTGAATTTTTCTTTGTTTTGAGTACGCATATATCGATATTTACCATTTATTGCCCGTTTCGAAAATAAGGGACGTTTTTTTGGGCCCCTACGGTCCACACGTTCGGGACTAAATTGCAGGCAAATTTTGAATCAATATTCTAATAAAACGAGCTGTAATGAAATTTATTTAACTTTAAATATCTTTGTTTGTAAGGGAACGTTTCTTTAAATCGTGGCCCGTTTTTTGGGCCTCAAGAGCCCAAAGGTGCAGCAACTATACCCTTTTTGATGTATAAATTTCGTTTTTACCAAAAACTCCCCATTCAAGTCATAGTTTGTTTAAAAAAATTAACGATATGTTGAACAATACGAGGGCAGATCATTAATTCAGTGATTTTTCCAACTTCCCTCGTAGTTATATGAAATGCAACTCTCCTCCCATCAAGCACCATCTGTTCATAGACTACTGTCAAACTTTGAGAGAGTTCCGTCATTTAGTTTGTGTTTAACAGCTGTTCAAAACATACAACCTCGTGGATTTTGTTAAAAATGGAAAACGCGTGAATTATTTTTTGCGGAAAAAAACCTTTAAATCAAACCAAGGAAAAGCCTGATAAATACATTGGGGACCTCTTTAAATCCTATTTTTGGACTAAGTGTATTGAGCTAAAAGGAAATTATGTTGAAAAATATTGTTTTTTGTGCAAAAAACTGTTTTTTTTTTGGAAAAGTCACGGAATTATTGATACGTATTACAAAAAATTCAACTTTCTTGCGAAAGTAGCCTTCGTATTACAAAAAGTTCAACTTTCCTGCAAGGTACCTTTAGTTCCTTTAAGGGGAACTTGTTCCCCTTCGACCAATTTCAACCACTTATACTCCAAATCCCAGCTAATCACTATAAGCCATCATCGTGTAAAATTTCAGCATCCTATCTTAATATATTTAACCTCTATTGTACTATTACCAGACACACGGACAGACATTCTAGTTAGTCTTCGAATTTAACGACCATTAATATGATATACATATATTTAATACAGCCTCCGATCAATACTTTGAGGTGTTGCAAACGGCATGACTAATTTAGTATATTTCCTATTCTACGGTATATCGAGACAACCACCACCCCCCAAAAGTTCTATTGCGTCTTCTTGCTCCCCCCGTAATAAAGAAATTAACATTTTTATAAGAATTTCTTTACACACAGAGTCCTTACAAATTGCCCACAATTATCTAAATCCTTAACATCCTTTGGAAACATCGTTCAGCTCTTCGAGTTGTATGGCCATTTAGCATTTTCTTTGGCCTAAACATTTTTCCAATCCAACGTTTGTCCGAGCTTGTTATAGGCGATGTAATAAACTATTATTGCATTTACCAGGGATCTAACGAGGATTTATGTTTGTAATATCCTTGAAGAATTTTTAAGTCTCCTTTTCCAGAGAATTGCACAAAACTATCACAGATCACACACACACATACACACATGCATGCGAGCTCTTCAGCCGGACGCTCAGACTTGTTGTAAACTTACGTTTTTATGGCCATTTCCTTTAATGCTTCTGCTCCTGGTTTTTTTTACGAGTCCTTCTGTTGATTTTCATAAATTTTATGTTTGCAACGTATGTCCTTTTTGCATTTTTCTAGGATAAGAGTATTTGTGTGTATGGGCGTGTTTTGGTTTAAAAACACAAATATATGTGAACAGACAAGGATACAGGGAGGCTGTTCGGAGGGGACTCTCTTTTTGAATTATGGATGTGATAAATTTATATTTTAAAGAAAAAAGCACTGAGAGGAATCGGGATAAGCACATAAACGGGCGCCTCAAGAACTTTTTTTCAAAAAAAATACCTTCCTTGACAGGGCGGGAAAATACTGGATATATTGAAGACCAGGTTCCCAACTTGTATACTAAGGACTTTTTCCTAAATTTGTCATTCCGATTTTATGGAGTTAGGTTGAAAGGGTAGCTCGCCAGGAAAGAGAAATGGTGAGCTAACACGAAGGCCTAAAAAGATCCATTGTGGAGCCCTGGTAAAAGGGAGAGAACGAGAGAGGGCGAGAGTGAAGAATTAAATAAATGAGAGAGGTTGTAAATTTATGAGAGACATGTGTGGCAATTAACCAGTTTTTTTGCTATCCATTATGGTTTATCAACTGGTTCGAACCAGTTCGACCGTTCATCAAATTTCAAGAGTGGTTAAAGAGGCATATCTGCTTTTTCTGCTAGGTCCTCAAAGTATCTACTGCCTAGAAAAGTAAGTATCTATTCTTAAAGACCTAACCAAGTGCATAGCAAATGCTTTACTTACTTCTCTTCTTCTGCGTCCTAGCAAACTTGAAAATTGTCTCTGCAAGGGACAATTGTACGCTCTACAATAGTCCCGATTAAGCAGAGCTCCGTGAGAATCCCTATGAGGGTTGGCATCCTATGAGGTTGACATTCTTCTTTTCCTTCAGTCTTTGCCCGGGATGCCTATACGTACTGCCATAGTCCCAATTAAGCAGTGCCCCGTGAGATTCATATGAGTGTTTACATCCTCTGCTTCGAAAACCGCCACTTCGTCGCTTCAACTCATCAGTTCGACGAGCGGGCAGGGGTTGTTGGTTATGGTTGCCCGGTATATAAGCAGTGTGCCGTGAGAATTCCTATTAGGGTTGACATCCTTGTTTTCCTTCGGTCTATTTTCGGCCAAACCGCAAATAGTTGTGAATTAAGTTTCCGCTTGACCCTGCTTCGAAAACCGCCACTTCGTCGCTTCAACTCATCAGATCGACGAGCGCGATGGGTATGTCTGGTTTTGTTAGTTCTCGTTGCCCGGTATATCGCTGTGATCCGGTTCCCATGTCAGCGTAATGTTGTGTCTCCGGATTCGTATGAGTGATTCCATGCATCTAATCACTCATTTTGATTTGACTGGCTTAAAGTGCCGAGGTGACAGCCCTTGGTCAAGGAATTCCTCCTTCGGGTCGATCCAGTGCATTGAACTGGCCGTCATATAGTCCAGCGCTTTTTTAGCTGACATGCTGCCTACATATATTCGTATATTTAGCATAGGTTCCAGAATCTTGTCTGCGGCTATATTGATTGCAGACATCTCTACCTGAAAGTCCGTTGTTGTTATAGCGGCAACTGTGTGCCGGGGTAACGGCTCTTGGCCGAAGAATTGCTGCTTCGGGTCAATCCGGTCCATAGATCCGGCCGTTGTGGACTTGACCTTTACGACTTTGCATTTGTCGGGTAGTTGTCGAGGTCTTTTAAAGTTGAGGGATTCCGAGCAAACACCTGATCCCGTACCTGCTGCCATTTTTGAACCATACGTGAAGATTGTGATTTTACTTTCTGACGTTACAGCGTCCGATGCCCAGTCTTTTCCCTTTTGGGAAAATCCGACCGTTCCGGGTTTCTTTTGGATCGATATCGGTGTCAGATAGTCCTACTCTAGATCAAGCCAGGCCATCCTACCTGCTAGTCTCAGCATCGCGCCAAGTCAGTGCGTGCTGTGTTTCAACATACCGGTTTCCTTTAAACGGTATGTACAAGTAAATGTCTACGTAGTATGGCTTCCAGCCACGCCTGTAGTGTGCATCTCAATGCTTCAGTTATGCCTACATTTGCCAGTTTGTGGATTTTGGTAATGTTATTGAGGTTTGTCGTCCTTTCGACTAGAGTCCAACAGACCAGTGAACATCCAGTACGAGGGTTCCTATTTATTTTTCGGGTTCGGCAATAAAAACACAATAAGTTATCATTGGAAATGCTTTAATTGTTTTTCAAAATATTATCCTGTAAGATGAATACACTTTTGCATGCGCATAAACCCGTTATCGAAGCACTTTTTCCACTCCGATTGAGACACCTGCAAAACATTGTTCTGAACGCTTCAACAGCTGCTTAGGGTGATGAAAAACGTTGACCACGCATGTTTTTCTTGATGCTAGGGAATAAGAAGAAGTAATTGGGTGCCAAATCAGGGCTGTACGGTGGTCGCTGACCCATTAATTCGACATCTTGAGTGGTCAAATAGCTCATCGTTTCAGCTGATGTGTGAGAGCTCGCATTGCCGTGATGCAAAATGATCCGACTTCCCTTATTATCTTTCCTCATTTTTTCCGAACACTGTTGGCAAACAGATGGTTGTATACCACTCAGAATTGACTTCCTACTTTCCACTAAAGGCAATGTGGCAACATGGCCGGTTATACCGAAAAAAACGCAATCATTTGCTTACTTCATCTACGAACAACTTTTTTGGATTCGGCTCGCCTTGAAAGGCCCATACGGTCGATTGCTGTTTTGTTTCGGGTTCATACGAGTATGCATAGATCCATGATTCGTCACCTGTGACAATGTTATACACTGCCTTTGAGCTACCACAGTTATACTTTGTCAACATCTCTTTGCACCATACGAGCCTTTTTTAAGCTTTCTTCAAATTATATGGGATCCAACGAGAACAATTTTGTTTCCTGGCCAAATGAACATGCAATATCTTATTGATGCTTGTCATACTAATGCCTCAATCTCACGGTATGCCACATGTCGGTCTTGCTTAAACAGTTCACGCACAGCATCGATAGTTTCTGGCAAAGTGACCGAAGTTGGACGTCCTTCACGAAATTCATCCTGGAGCAAATGGCGTCCGCGACTGAACTCTTGGTACCAGAGCGATTAACAGTGGTTTTTGATGGTGCTTCATCGCCAAAAGTCGAAACAAGTTGATTAAACCACTCTTGTCTCGATAACCCACGTCGAAAATCGTAAAAAATCATCGCACGAAATTGTTCACGAGATAATTCCATGTTTTGACTGAGCTGAATTTGTCAACACACTGTAAACAAAACAATTCGCCCTCAAATGAAAAAACGTTCTGAGTGAAGTTATGCTAAAAGATATCAAAGTTTCCCGTTTGCATTTGGGAACACTAGCATTGTCAGGACCCGAAACATAAATAGCAACCCTCGTATACTCGTAGTAATGAGAGTTTTTGCTGGGATGATTTTCGAAATAAATATACTTAGTCCTAGAACTTTTCTCTAGACAATTCGGGAGAAAATGGTCCATGAAATCAACCATTTTCTTCTCGGCTTTATGTTTATTTTTTTCAGTGTACTCTTATATTTGTGTCATCTCATAACCTTTAACTTTTCTTCTTTGCCATGGCCATTTTATCACATTTTTTCCGAATTATCCTATAAAAATATCATTCTCTTATGCCGAGTCATGTACTTTTCTTGTGCAGTTGCAAGCGATGATGTAAAATGTCACATCCTCGGCCGTATGTGTGCTGCTGGAATGGGCAGCATGTGAGAATGTGTGAAAGTGCGAGCGTGCGTGAGTCTATGGACTCAGTCAACATTAATCACAAACTACACAATGGAAATGCACGAGTGTGTGCAGTGGAACATATGCTCATCCATCGTGATCATCATCCTGTGGCTCATGGAGAATTGTTTTCAACTGAAATCCATAAATATTCCGGAAAACCGAAATTTATTATTGCACATAATCAAAATTGGTTAAATAATTGTGCCGCCGAAGATTTATGACGATCAGCCGGCAGGTTTTGTATAGTGGCAAAATAAACGACGACGAGTATTATGGGAATTTATTATCGAAGGAAAGGATTAAGGAAAATCGCAAAGAATATAGACAAAAGCAAGGCACAGTGTGGGGGTACTGATGGAATGAATTCCCCAAGTTGGTTTATTTAAAAAATTTAAAAAAAGAAAAAACAAGTTTCAAACCCCATTAAAATTAGAATATTTTTTTTGGTTTGACTAAAAGTTTAATTGATATTTAAAAATTAGTTGTTCGTCAGCAAATGTGTGCATTTCACATGTTCCCCCCTCCATTACTTTTAAAGTTCAGTGTTAGTTTTTCATCAACTGCATCCGTTTATATCCATGTCTTTTCTCCATGTCCGCAGTGAAAATGTTGCGACGACAACTGCGTTTTTTTATGTTAAACAGCTGTCAATTATTGCTCATGTATAATGAAGTTATTGCTGTTGCTGCTGTTGTCGGGTGTTATTACATGTCAATATTACATGTGTAACTTGGTGTTATTGCACTGCTTGTCTGTCGTTCGGTCCGTCTGCATTATTCCAATATGTTTTCATTACTGTCAATACTTTGTTTGCAATTGTAAAGCAAGCAGCAGCAGCAGGAAACTTGGAAAAAGTTTGAAATATACCATGAGAACGTTACATTCGGTACGGTATTAAATGTGAAATGAGCGAGAAAATCGACAACGGAAACGTTATGAACAATTTCTAATGCACAGTAAATGGGAACTATTGAAATTTTTTTATTTTTAATATGAATTCAACTTTGTTTTTATGTTGTTAATTTGATTTTCAACAGTTTCCAAGAACAACTCCTTACCATTTGCATTACCGCGTAATAATATATCATTACCCTTAGCATGAATTCGTAGCAATGAGTAAGGTACTCGTATTTCAAATAATTACAACAATTATTGGAAATTTTTTATATCGATTTTCAATATTAAATGAATTTCTTTTAAATTTGTACATTTAAATACTAATAGTTTTATAGCGCAACTCCTTACCATTTGCACTACCGCGTAATGACATCTCATTAGCCTTTATTATGAATTTGTAGCAAAGAGTAAGGCACTCGTATTACAAATAATTACAGAAATTATTGGAATTTTTTTATATAGGTTGTTAGTATTAAATGAATTTTTTTAAAGTTAAACATTTAAATTTCAAACATTTTCCAAGCACATTTCCTTACCATTTACATTACCGCGTAATGACATCTCATTACCCTTTCCATGAATTTGAAGCAGAGAGTAAGTTATTACTTATAATTCCAGAAACAGGTAACGGGTGATAAATGAAGTTGTAAATTTTAGTTCCAACAGTTTCCAATCCCATTTCCTTACCATTTACATTACTGCGTAATGGCATCTCATTACCCTTAGCATGAATTCGAATCAAAGAGGTATTTTTTTTCAAAATAAAAAAAATTCAAATCAAGTGTGGAATCTTTATTGTTCATTCGAAAGGACATTTTATGCCATTTATTTTTTTGAACATAATTTCCTTCAAATGCTGGCCGCAACTCCGCCTCATGTGTGTCAATTCTGAGGGTCCAATCTGGATGACTCGTTCGAACATTTCGACCGGTATGACGTTAATGACACGCGTTATGTTGGCTTCAAAAATCTTAATCGTAGCTGTTTAGTCAGCATAGACTTTGGACTTTTCGTAGCCCTAAAGCAAAATTCTAAAATCTAGGCGACCAACTCATCGGTCCAAAACGTGAGATTAGCTGCTCTTCGAAATGACCTCTCAATAGATCCCTTGTTTGAGCAGCTGTTTGGCAAGTGGCACCGTCCTGTTGAAACCGAATATCGTCAAGATTTCGGGCTTCAATTTTAGGTAGCAAAAAGTCTGATATTACGACGAGATAGCGAGCACCATTCAAGGCTACGTTCCGGCCATCATCATTCTTCAAAAAATATGGACCGCCCATAAACCCTACCAAACCGTGGTTTTATCTGGGTATAATGGCCCCTTTTAAACTTCTTCTGGTTGCTCTTCAGCCCATATGTGGCAATTTTGCTTATTGAACTTGCCGTTGAGCCCAAAATGGTCCTCATCACCGAACAAAATTTTGGTCGAAAACAGCGGATCTTCTTCGATTTTCTGAAGAGCCCAAACACTGAATCGGCGACGCTCAGGAACATCGTTAGGCTTCAACTCCTGCAAATGGCAAACAATTCTAAAAAGAACAAAAATTAATTTAACACAACTCACGAGTAATCTGTGAAAAAACCCTATTGAAAATATACCTCTGGATTGATCACCCGTTATTATTGGGAAAAAATTCTAATGCTGGGATAACCAATAAACGGTATTTGGTTACTACAGAGAACTTATCTGTTGTCACCACCGATTTTTGTTATTAAAGTACATGAACCTCATAATTTGTTGGTTTCCATAACCGTTAGTTGTGACAACCAATAGTTATACTCAATTTGGTTGTTGTAAACGACTTACCGTGATATTTTCGAACCAACCATCTTAAAGTATGTCGAACCATGTTACCATCATTACCATGGAATGTTGGTTATAGCACCAGAATGAATGTTTATCCAACCGAATTTTTGTGGATCTGACCGATTTTCAACAGATTATTTCTTTCGAAATTTATAAAAATCTGGCTGGCGACAAAATGAGAAAATTGCAACCGAAAATAAGAGTCGTCTGCTTCAAATTAAATATGAACTTTTTTGAACTCTTCATTTCCGTTGACCAAGCAAATAAATCATATAAAGGGGCATTAAATAGGAATATTCTCTGCAAACCCAAATTTTCCGGTTTGTAAAATCCCCAAAACGTAAACGCTTTTCCTATACCGCCCATTCCAACCACTTCCTGATCACGTAGAACTTTACAATAAAATTGCATACCAGGACACGAAGTTTTCAAAGAACGCACTGTGCCACTATCACCAACATGTTGTTGCAACACAAACAATTTTGCCACATTACAATAAAAACTGAAATATGTAGTAGCAGCAACAATGGCATCCATGAAGGCGACAGCAGCAGCAATACTTTGTTTGGTATTGACACTCATTGAAACAAATTGATGTGCTCCAGCTGAAAGCTGAGCAGGAAGCGTCAACTTCATCTTCCACATGACTATCTGAATCGTTTCGACGTCGCCCTCGTCCTAGTCATCATCAAATTGAATTCATGCTTTTCATCATCATCAGCAGCTACATCAACAAACAGCAGTAGCAGCAAGCGAAACCGGCAACATTCACATGGACAATCCTCCACATCGACAGCATAATTTATGCGGAATACCAACAAACAGCACAACAGTAGCAAAGGTAGCAACAGCTAGAGGCAGCAACTCGCCAACAAATGCACGCTGGCAGCAAAGGCATTGCCACTCACTCGGATTCGAACTCGGACTGTACGTCAACGAAGTTGTTGTTGTTTTATGCTTTTAATGACAAACTGAACAAAACTGACAGTTTTTATTGTTGCACCACCATCGAATGACAACGACTTCATTATCATCCTGCCCTTTGTTGGTCGATTGAACCGCAGCTTACAAAATTTGGCCAAACCATGGCCTTGGGACGGGGCAGAGTAAACCCTGTAAACTTCTCCAGTTGTTTGTATGCTCTGAAAGAGTCTGGCTGGAATTGCAATTTTGGTTTGGAGGACATTCATTGTGTCGTCTATCGCCTGCGTACTCCGGCCATAAAGTGTTACAAAATTATGCTTTTATCTCATGTTGCATGTTGGTGGAGTTGTGTTGCTCGCTGCCCTCGCCGTTGATGCTGTCAAAAAATATGAGCAATTACTTGGCGAAAAAAAGTCACGGCAGCAGTTGCGTCTGCCGACGCATTGTGCGAGTGGCAAACGTGAATAAACTGTCAAGTGGTGTTGTTGCTGGCGCGCCAGCTTTACTCGTGCTGTCATTAAATCATGTTGCGTCGTTTTGTGGCACTAACATGCCAAACATAAATGACATGTAATGACTCATTACGAAACTAAAATGACAACTATATTAAAATAAAAATTTGCAATTTCCTTTTCCCGAGGGGGATTCTGGTTGATTGCTGGATTTACTCCAGGGAGAGAGAATGTCAGGACCTAGACAGACAAAATGTGACAGTTTGGAATGAATGTAACGTCAATTGTCATCTTCTGAGCAGCAGCTATAAAAAGAGATTGAAGAAGGCTTTTATTTGATGAAAATCGATCTTGGACCCTACTAATGTGGACCATTTAAATTGTGTTTTTTGGAGGGAAGAACAAAGTTGTTGTTGTAACAACAATATATTTCGCTTTTAAGTTTTCTTCGTCTATAGGGGATCTGCTTCGATATGCAGGCAAAGGAAATGCGCCATTTGAACTGGATGCTTTCAAAGAGACCTGGGGGTCAGCTGAGTGGTCTTGGAAAGGTGCAGCACGTCATGTGGTTCCTTATGGCAGGCGGAACAAACGTCCGAAACGTTAACATCAATTCGCGCCTAATACGAATTGAGGCGGCTTCACCATCCAGATATCAGCCGAGCCAGAAACACGCGCGCCTGGCGAGGTAGCGTCTTCTCCTCTAGTGAAATCTCCGGGGGATGTTCCTCTAGCACAACATTCACGCTATAGCTGGATACTGCTGCTTCATCAGCGTGAATGTCCTTCAGACCTGCCTGATAGTTTCGAGAATAAAAAGGCTCTCTCTTGTACCGCTGGACCTCTATAGATCATATTTCTAGGAGTCGTTCCAATTAGAGTCTGCTGAGGTCTTCTACATCTTTTTCAATTGTGATTCGGAAAGTACGAGTATTAATTGTAATTCAGAACTTCAATTCAGTAAGGATTTCAGAAAATATCTATTGAAATGTAGAAAATTTAATTGGAATTTCAAAATAATAATAAAAGGGTGGTCCAACTAAAACGCACGATGTTAATTGTAAGTAAATCAAAATTTTTTCAAAGAACTATTTTAATATTTTTTGTTATTTATAGAAGGCTGACAATGACAATTATGCGTGAAACAACTTATCGGGCAAATGCTCGACACGGCTTCTGTGGCATACCTCTAACCGATGGTCTATATATTCAATGACAATAGGACATAATAGAGGTTCAATGTCGTTAATGTGCGGAATTATCTTATCCTTAAGCTCTTGAATTGTTCTTGGCTAAATAATGTACACTTTTTCTTTTAACTTTCCCTAAAGAAAAAGTCCAACGGCGTATAATAACATGATCGTGCCGGCCAATTAACATCGCTACGACGTAAGATAAAAATACCATTGAATCTCTTGCGCAAAGAGCCATTGTTTCGTTAGCTTTATGTCAGGTGGTTCCATCATTTTGGAACCATATATCGTCCAGGTCCATAACCTCATATTCTGGCCACAAGAAGTCCATTGTCATCTCGCGATAGAGAACACCATTCACGTGTCGAGGTCGAAGGCTTTTCTGCCACACTATCGCGAATAACATCAGAGCGCAGAATGAACTGGCCGAGCACATTTCTTATAGACCCGGTTTGCTAAAATTTCAGCATAATTCTCCCGATTGTGGACACATTTGGTCGATTATGCGGAACAAAAAAATCACAAAGTGCTCGAAATGCAATTTGATTTGATTTTCGTAAAAGGCTTCACCAATCTTAACGCACAGCTCAATTGTGTGCCTCTCCATGGTTGAGTTTGTCAAACACTGAAACAAAGAAAAGTCAATTTAAGTTAAGCGAAAACAAACTTGACGTTAAGGTGTGACTGACAATAAACATCGTGCATTATGGTTGGACCAACCGTTAAAATTCAAAAGATGTCATTTGATGCACAAGACAGCAATTAAAATTAAAAAAGGTTAAATATAAAATTCAGAATATTCTATTTAAAAGACAGCAATTGTCTACAAATATTTGTATACAGTATATAAGTATATAAAAATCTATTTGAAATTAAGAATATTATCTGAAAATTCTGTATTTATATTCTCTTTAAGGCTTAAAAGGCACTAATTAAAGTACACAAATTATTTTTCCATTTCAAATGGAATATTTTGTGTTTCAAATGGAATCTTTTGAACTACAATTGTCTTGTGTCTTTTGAATTTCGAATAATTAGAATATTCTGACTTCCTAAGTTTTTCTGAATATGAAATGAAGTATTTTTAAATTCATAAGGTTTTTTGTATTTTAATGATTATTTTCTTTTTGTTTATACGAGTATTTATTCGGTCTTTTATCATTATTATGATTTGAACAGTTTCTATTCGAGACCTTTTTGTTGTTTCTTTTTCAGAATCAACGTAAAAAATTGTTGAAATGTATTGGCTACGGTTACTAGGCAGATTGTACAGCTGTTTCTAAACCCGCCAAAAACCTTAGCCTTCTGAAAAAGAATCAACAAAAAGGATCTCGTACCAGAATAAAAACTGTTCAAGTCATAAATGAATTTTAGTTAATGTCTTTAGAATAATAATTACATTAATTATAATTACTGGATATTGCATTTCAATTGATGCTTTCTGAATTTTATCTGAAATATCTGAATTTCTATTGATATTTCTTGAATCACAGTTGAATTGTACCACTTTGAAAATTTATAAAATTGTACCTTTAACAGTTGATGTTTAGAATTTATTGCTAATGTAAGGGGTGCTTAATTAAAAACTTTTTTTAAGGAATTTGTTTTATTTCAGTCTTATCATTATCATTGAACATAGATCAACCGGCTCGAGACCTCCTGTATCTATATTTAAATAAAACTCAAGTTTTTAACAAACTGGCAAAGTGACATTGCTTTTTGTGGCTGCAAAATCTTCATCAGAAAGCTTCTCAGCAATTGTTGAAAGAAAACCCGAACTCATTAAGACCAGGCTCTCACCTCTCAAATATTTAAATCGTTGTGGCTGTATTGGCTTCTCAATAGTCACGCATGGGTTCTCTAAACCCTATATGCGGCTTTTTTTTTATTGACAGCCACCAAGATGCATATGAGCTTCATCTGAAAACACGATTATTGGTAAAATTCTTCATCTCCTGACAACCAATAATTAGCCCACTGGGCGAAGCGAAAACGAATCCATGGTCTTCCGTTATGATGACAAATGACAAAGTTCAACCTTTCCAATAAAACCAGTTTTCATATAGCCCCCACACGCAGAAAAAAGTATGGTTGTGGTGACAATAATCGAAGAGGATAATACTATTGTTGGGTATATGGTTGTGGTACAACAATATTATGCTCCTCACAACAATAGTATGATTCAAATACAACCATACTATGATCCTCACAACAATAGTATGATTCAAATACAACCATACTATGATCCTCACAACAATAGTATTATTCAAATACAACCATACTATGATCCTCACAACAATAATATGATTCACACATAACCATACTATGATTTACACGCAACCATGTTATGATCCCTATCGCCATAGTATGATGACACTATTATACTATGATCCCCAATATAATTTATAATAATTGGGAAAAGTTGTCAACAATAGATTTGAATTACGAAAAATATTCAAAAATACATTAAATTCAAAATAAAAGGAGTGATTATTTCACAGTAGAAAAACTAAGTTTAAATAAACGTAAGCGTTCTTATTAAAATTTTTTTAGTTAAACAAAGCAGATTGTTTAAAAAAATTTAATTTCGATAAAAAAAAGTACTATTATTGCATTAGATCCGTACCAATAACATTTGTTCTTAAACGCATATTTAAATGAATAAAAAATTGCAATCATACAGTATGATTGCCATAATCAAATCATTGTTAACATAAAACGCAAAACACAATACTTATGTCGCACTAACCATATTTATATTGTTGCTATAACCATATTTTCATTTTTAAATTTGGCAATAATACTATTGTTACATTTCAACAATATTAATATTGCAGCAATTATACTATTGTTAAAACTAACTACGAACGAACATACTTTTATTGCGGATAACATTTTATTATTTCCGTGACCATGTAGTAACCTTGTTTTTTTCTCTGCGTGCACACAAACAGCCATTGCGATTCGAGGCCCTGCCGCTCTCGAAATTACATATTAAATACCATCTTTTTCAAATTAAGCATAGTATAGTTGTGTGTAAATCATACTATTGATGTGAGGATCATAATATTGTTGTAACACAACCACATACCCAACAATAATATGATGCTTTTCAAGTATTGTTACCATTTTTCTACGTTCGAGACGATCTAACCATGTCTGTTCTTTTAGGTATGTGCACAACAGCGGTCAACCAAATTGGGATGGGTCCCTCAAACTTTGCGCGATCGGGGCATATAGTCATTAGCTATTTAGGATTGTAAATTGGTAAAATCCCTTTCCCTTAAAGGAACTAAAGCTTCGTCGGAGAAAAGTACACTGGACTGGAGATTGACATTTTTCCTGGTTTTATGGCTTTAGATCGAAAAATTAAAAATTTTTGTTATTCTATCATTTTTCGGGAAAAAATAATAGATTTATTTTACATAAAGTATTTTTCACCGCCAGCAAAAGTGTCATTTGGTTCAATATAACATGAGGCTTTAAAGGCTCTTCTTCTATATATTCCAAAGATATAAAAATGACATTTATACCGTTGAGGTCGAAAAGTCCTGTGGTATTTGAAAACATTTTTCAAAACCTTCGAAAACATCGCAAAACAATTTCAATATTTCATGCACAGCGACAGGCAAAACTCGTATTTATGCCGCACATAAAACACATACCCGTCGGTCGTACTCGTATTAACCGATTTTATGATGTGTCATTAAATAAAACAAAAACAACAAATGTATTGCCATAATTTTTTCCAGACTTCAACACAGAACCGAAATCTCATTAATGTCAACGGCAATGAAATCATAAAAAAGAATCATCTCTAACAAGCTAACGAAAAATTTCGGGAATGCAATTAAGAAATATAAACAAATTTCTACCCGCCCGAACCAGAAAACCCCAAAATGAATTGGTTCCTCTCTGGACAAAAACCAACAACCGGGCAAGTTTGAACATCAAAGGGGGGGAGGAGTATTTGGTTAAATGTGCAACACAATCGGAAATCACAGTTTTATTAAAAATAAACATTAAAAAAATATTTTTAAAGTGAAAACATGACACACATAATAAAACCCCAAAACAGTTGCAGGCAGGGCCAAAAAACAATTTGGGGAATTCAACAGAAAGACGGTTTAGGAGGGTCATCGAGTAGGAGGGGGAGAGGAAGCAAGGGGTGTCAATATTTATGTCACTTCGCTTTCCGTGGTGTTGTCTCTGGTGACAACTGCGCTCTTTTTTCGAATTAAACGCACGGGACAGATTTCAATGTCGTTATAATTCATATTTTATGCTTTTCAAAGAAATTAAAGTTTCCCTAACCGCGCTGATGATGATCAGGGGCACGTTGCTGCAGTTCATCTGTGTTTTTCTCCAGTTTTTGATTGCGTTCGAAACGCTGTCATATTATGTTGCATGTTGTATATCATCCGAAGATTTATGGGTTATTTGAGGCATTTAAGTTATCATCGTCGTCATACAAGAGCTTCGCTTATCCCAGAAATCACACACGGGGTTTGTTTTGTCGCTTTCTGAGGATCATTTTATTTTCACGCGATATTGGTGGGATGCGGTGAGTGGTGAGCGGCGTACGGTGTGATCGGCGTTGTATATCTGGTGTTCCCTTTTCGTTTTTGTTTTGCTGTTCGAGCAGTGATCGTTATATTTTTTTGGTTTGTTTATGGGCCTTCCAACTAGTACGTTTGGAAACATTTATGGAAATGATTTAAATCCCTTTCACACATCCCAGCGGGTTGTTTGTTAAGTTGAGTTGCAGCAGGCCGCTAGCCGGGCCGCCTCCCCTTCACATATGCTGTCATATTATACAGCGTGTGTATAAGTGAATGTTGCTGAATTTTGGTCTTATCATATGCCGATTTTTGTTTTTTGATACTCTCGAAGAAAACACATACGAGGTCTGTTCAAAAAAAAAAATATTTTTATTCGTAAATTTCTATTTGTCCCCTTCAAAGTATTTTCTCTGATTTTTCTAATCCTTGAAGCAGTCCTAAATGCACTTTTTGGTATGGCACTATTTAGTCTATGGACATTAGACCCTACCATCTAGCAGAATATATATCCTATATGCATATAGCAGTATATTTATTTATCCTCAATTGTCCCAAAACAACGTCCTTTCATGGCTCTCTTAAATTTTGGGAAATGGAAAAAGCTGCAGTCGGCCACATCTGTAAAATCCGGTGCCTGAGGCATGATTATGATATTCCTTTCCACAAAAAAGCAACAAACAAGCAATGACGAGTGATCCATGAATTGTTTTACAATTCCGGGCGTTTATTTTGTATTGCTTCTCGTATGCATAACTTCAAGCCAATACTGCTTATTAAACGTACAACCTTGTGACAAGATACCAGGGTATATCAATAATTGACTCTTCGAATAAAACACATTTTTTTTTGCAAAAGAAAAAAATATTTTTTTAACACAATCTTCTTTTAGCTCAATACACTTAGTCCAAAGTTTCTACAATTTTTGTATCCATTCCACCGAGCCATTTCGTTAGGTTTGGAAATAGGAAATAGTCTCTGGGGGCTTAATCTGGAGAATATGGCGGAAGAGGTACCAAGTCGTAACCAAATTCATGCAATTTTGCCATTGAAACTGCACATGTGTGCATCCGTGCATTAGCTTGATGAAAAATAACTTTTTTCTTGCCCATATGGGGTCGTTTTTTTAAATACTCGTTAAATCGTTCCAATAAGTTGGCAGAATATTCGCCGTTTATTGTTTTTTTTCCTTTTGAAGGTAATCGATGCGGATTATTCCTCGTGCATGCCAAAAAAAACTGTTGCCATCACCTGATTGGCCGACAAAGTCATCTTGGCCTTCTTTGGAGCAGGTTCACCCAGAGAAACCCATTGTTTAGACTGCTGTTTGGTCTCCGGAGTGTTGCAATGGATCCATATTTCATCCACAGTTACAAAACGCCGCAAAAACTCATTCGAATTGCGGGTAAACAACACCGGCAAACGCGGCACCCATTTTGCAGACAGTTTCCATAAATGTAAAATCGAAACCACGCTGCCATATGAAATGCGTATAGCATCAACAATCTCAAGCATTTTTACTCTTCGATCTGCCAACACCATATCGTGGATTTTTTCGACGTTTCGGGTGTATTGACCACAATTGGCCGTCCAGAACGTTCAGCTTCATTTGTACTTGTGCGACCACAACGAAAGTCAGTAAACCACTTTTGTACCGTTGAAATCAATGGTGCAGAGTCCCCATAGGATTTATCAAGCTTGTTCTTGGTTTGATTGGCGGTTTTTTTTCCGCAAAAAAATAATGTTTATAATCACTCGAAATTCACTTTTTTCCATTTTTAACAAAATCCACGAGGTTGTATATTTTAAACAGCTGTGAAACACAAACTAAATGACGGAACTATATCAAAATTTGACAATAGTCTATTAGCAGATGGTACTTGATGGGAGCAGTGTTGCATTTCATATAACTACGCGGAAAGTAAGAAAAGTCACAGAATTATTTAAATGCCCTCGTCGTATATTAAAGATAATTCTTACTATGGTTGTAGGAATCATAGCCTGATTGCGTGTGAATCAGTATATTGTTGTGAGGATTATAATATAGTTGTGGGATCATAGAATGGTTGAGTGTGAATCATACTATAGTTGTGAGGATCATAATATGATTGTGGGGATCATTGTATGGTTGTATGTGAATAACAACATAACCCAATCCTAGTAAATAATTTTTGGGACTACAGTATGGTTATGTTAATTCATACTTTGCTTTTAGGGATCATAACAAATAATTTTGGGGATCGCAGTATGGTTATGTTAATTCATACTATGGTTGTAGGGCTCATAACATAATTGCTTGTCAAATCATACTTTTGTTGTGAGGAACATTATACGGTTGTGGGGATCGCAGCATGGTTGAGTGTGAATCATTCTATGATTATGGGGATCATAGCATGCTTGTGTATGAATCATACTATTGTTTTGAGGAACATAATATGGTTGTGGGGATCATAGTAAGGTTGTATGTGAATAATACTATTGTTGTCAGGATCATAGCATTGTGGTGTCTTCCATGACATTTCGTAAACATTTAATGGAACATTTTCGTTCAAGTACAGAGTAATGCTTTTATTTATATGTTTTTTTTTTCTTCGGTTTCTTGATTATCAATTATATGCTTTCATCAGGTTTTTTTTTCTCTTTTATTAGGAAATATTAGGATTTTTTTAATTTATATTATTTATTTGATTTTATACTGAATTTTCTCTAGTAGTTTATGATGTTCTATTTAACATTTTGATGCATATTGTAATTTAGCTTTAATAGGCCCCAGTGGGCTTCGAATTACATGTCAATAAAGAAATGAAATGAAAAGTACGAGTATCATGCTTTTCGAATATTCTTATCCCAAACATACTTTTTTCTTCGTGTCGGGGCTGACCAAAAAGAGTTTTCAAGTTTCGAACTACATTTAGAGCTACCTAGGTTCGTCGCCTGTGGACATCACGGATGGGGTTGGAACACATCAACCCAAAGCTCCTTAAGGGACTAAGTGTGTCATACAAAAGCCGATTCTTTCTAAACTTACGTAACCAATATTCAAAAAAAAAAAGACAGAGACCGTTTCTGACGTTTCATTATCAAGCAAAGCACACCTGATTGGGTTTGACTAAGGCCGAGGTATTGCCCATTGATATCTACAGTTTTTCTCTTGGCACAGACACTTACATGAAAATGGCAAATCATTTTGCATGCTTTAAAAAAATATAAATTATTTGCCTTTTTACATTAGTTGGTCGCACCCTGTATTATAAAAAATTGGAATTCATGTCGAAAATACAATAGTTGTTTAATAATAATTGAAATCAATAGCTAAGTAATTCAATAATTACGATAAATAATTTAACAACAATTTAATTAAATTTTTTTTATTTACATTGGCTGTGTTTTTGTCAAACATTTTTTTCGAGTGTAAGACAAAATGAAATGTGCTCCTCTTCAAGAAGACGAAGTGCATTTAGTGCAGATGAATGGGCTTGTGTTCAAGTGATGTTTAAAAAAGATTTATACACTTTTTATTCCTTCTTTGGTTTGTAGTAAATGTAAATCACCTGCCGCGTATTGAAGACTGGGTCTTCTTTTTGGAATAACCAACATGGGCTGGAGCAGGGTATTTGAAGTAGGCCTCTTCTGCTACACGGCTGGAATTTCTTTTTTTTTTATTATTTACTCGATTTTGTTATATTGGGGGGTTTATTACCTCATCATCTTGTTGTTGTTCAAAACAACAACGGCGCAAAAGAAAACATTTTCAAATTGTAGCATTAAAATGCATTTAATTGTTTCAGTGTGTGTGTGTGAGTGCTCGCCCAAGTTTTGGAATCTTTTTATTTTATTTTACGCCTTTTTATTTATTTATTTTGGTGCTGTTTCTGTTGTATTTTGTTTGGATATTCCCGCTGTTTTTAAAAGGGTCCTTAAACTTTAGGCTGTCTGCTTTTAAGTTCTGGACTCCGTAGACTCTCGCTTTTGTTGTTGGTAATTAACAACTTTTATGGCAAGCGAAAGCAACATGAAGTTTAGTTCATTACAAACCATTAAAGAAGAAAAGAAAACAGGCTAACTCGAGGTAAAGATAAATAGGAAAATAGGAAAAATTGTTTCCAAATTTCCAGAGCAAGAGGGATCTTCAAATATTTTGTTTTTTTGTTAGAAAAATTTGTCCCCAAAGTTTATTTATTTATTAAAAACTTTTAATTATTTCAAGCTTTTTTTCAACCACATGCCATTTGTATGTGATTAAAATAACTTTACATGACATTTGATTACCCCGTTGAACCATGGACTCGATTTTGCCTTCATCAGTACTTTCTCCCTCTCTCTGTCGTTATCTGTTTTGGCTGTCTGTGCCCCTTAACTGGAGTCATAAATTAAACGCAAGTTTTCACTTTAATTTAACCTAGCCCAAGAATAATTAAACTACGAATAGTTTTCTTCCTCTTCCACCATTATTTTCTCTATTTCCATAATTTCCACATTTAAGGCGTGTTCTCCAGTCAACCTCAGTGCTTCTTTCCTCGGCTTGCTGTTAGACAGGCTGGCCATTTTGCGGTGGTGAAAACTAGCCAAGGTCTTGGGGAGAAATGTGGCTTGACTGACTGACAATTGGCGTGTCTTAAATTTACTATCATAAAAATGTCATAAAATCATAAAAAACGTATTTTTCCTGTTCCGTTTCGTTGGCGAGAACTTTCCGTCTGGTCGTAACTTCTTAAGTGAAGTAGAGGGCGAGGAGTGCTGGTTTCTCCCATCCTCTGCTGGCTTGCATGTCTTTAAGTTGCTTTTTGTGGTGGCAGCCTAGAAAACTAACCGAAAATTAACACCAAATGCCGGGGTTTAACAAATATAGTGATTGTTTTTCGGCCGAGGTTTTCATTGGAACTCCTCCTTGGTTGCCACCTTTCTCGCGTATGCTTTCTACGGAGAAAAAAGGCCATAAAAATAGCCTTACATTTTTTTCTTTTGGCCAAAAAATAACTTAAGTAATGTCATGTGCTTGTGTATGTGTGGTGGTTTTAAGCTAAAAGAAAACGTTTTTATTTGTAAGTAAAATGAATAACGAAAAGTGGCAGAAACCGACAAGACAGGGCTCTACGCTTTCTAAAAAATCAGAAATTTAGAATTGGTCGCTTGCTTAAACTACAACGTCCTTTTTACCCCTAGGGTCAATGTCTCTTAGCCCGAATTTTAAGCAGATTTAAAGGATAAAAGTTCAAATCATGTGTGTAATCTTTATTGTTAATTCGAACAGACATTTTATGCCATTTAATTTTTGAATATAATTTCCGTCAAATGTTGGCCTACTACTACGCCCTAGGCTGTTTATTCTGAGGGCCCAAATTTGGATGACTCGTTCGATCATTTCGACCGGTATGGCGTTAATGACACGCTTTATGTTGGCTTCTAAAACCTGAGTCGTAGCTGGTTTGTCAGCATAGACTTTATGTAATTTATGTAGACCCAAAGAAAAAAGTCTTAAGGTGTGATATCACACGATCTAAGCGGCCAACTCACCTGTCCAAAACTTGAAATTAGCTGCTTTTCGAAATGACCTCGCAAAAGATCCATTGTTTGAGCTGCTAAATGGCAAGTTGCATTGTCCTGTTGATACCAAACGTCGTCAAGATTACAGGATTCAATTCCAAGTCATAAAAAGTCCGATATCATGGCGCGATAGTGAGCACCATTCACGGTTGCGTTCCGGCCATTATCATTTTTGAAAAAATATGGACTGATGATTCTACCAGCCCATAGACCGCACCACGCCGTGGTTTTTCGCGGTGTTAGTCTTTCCAAGATGAAATGGCAAACAATACGGAAAAAAAGTTTAACAAAATCACGAGTAATCTGTGAACAAAAACCTTTTGAAAAAATACCTCAAGATGGATCACCCGTTACAAATTTGAAAAAATACAGACCGATGATTCCACCAGCACCAAACCGTGGTGATCGCGGAGTAAATTTGTCCAAGATGAAATGGCAAACAATACTAAAAATTAAAAAAAAAATAAAGTTTAACACAACTCATGCGTAATCTGTGAAAAAATACCTCTAGATTGATTACCCGTTATAAGTCATCTTCATGCTATATTCAAGGGTTCCTACTTCATATTGTTTGGCATTGTCGTCATTGCCGCTGAAAGTGTCATGGAAGTCATTGCAATGGTCAGTGCCATATCGATTGGTCAGTGTCATGGAAATTGTCATAGCAATTTCCAGTATCAATTGTAAGTGTCATAGAAATTGTCGTTGCAATTGTCATAGCAATTTTCATTGTGATGGAAGCTGTCATTGCAATTGTCATATCAATGACACTTTCACTGTAATTGTCACTGTAATTATTGACATTGTCACTGCCACTATAATTGTCACTGTAATTATCGACATTGTCACTGCCACTATAATTGTCAAATTAATTATCGTGACAGTGTCATGGAAATCATTGAAAGTCATTGCAATGGACAGTGTCATGAAAACTGTCAAAGCAATTGGTCAGGGTCATGGAAATTGTCGTTGCAATTGTCATAGCAATTTTAAGTGTGATTGAAACTATTATTGCAATTGTCATATCATTGCCATTGTCACTATAATTGTCACTGTAACTATTGGCATTGTCACAGCCATTACAAATGCCACTTTAATTATCGTCATTGATATTAACGGTATCATTATTATTTCCATTATCATTATTATTATTATTATTATTTCCATTATCATTACCATTGTTATTGCCATTGTTATTGTCATTGCCAATGCCAATGTCAATGCCATTGCCATCGCCATCGCCAGTGCCTTTGCCATTACCATTGCCACTGCAATTGTCATTGCTATTGAAATTCCTGCCAGTAATATTTTCGCTTTAGTTGACGTAGTACCAGCTCTTGTTTACTGTAGGGTACCTAAAATTGAATGTCTACATTAGGAGCACCAAAAAGATATTAAGTTACTTTTATGACGGAAGCACTGTCTGCATTAAGTGTATTCTTATAGAAATTCCTACATATATAATAAGTACAAGTTGGTATGTACGTATATATACATACGTATATATACATACTAGTGTGTACCGTAAAATGGGAATCGTGGAATTGTTGATATGTATAAAAAAATATCTAAGTAATTATAATTAAATTATCAATTAATAATACTTAAATCAAGATCAATAAAGAAAAGTCTTCGGAGCCATAGTCTCCATTTATGAGAGGCAACTTTACTTGCCACAACTCTCAGTTCGTAGGAGAGAGAGGTGAGAGGAATGAAAAGGGCAAATGCTTGCCCGTACTGTCAATTCCTTTTGGGTTTTGCGTAGTGTGAAGTTGGCTGCAGATTATTTTAGTATTTTTTCACAAAAAAATTAGAACGAATAAATCACAGAATGTAAGAAAATGCTGCAGATTATTTGTGATGTGAAGTTGGCTGCAGATTATTTTAGTATTTTTTCACACAAAAATCAAAACGAATAAATCACAGAATGTAAGAAAATGCTGCAGATAACTTGTGATGTGAAGTTGGCTGCAGATTATTTTAGTATTTTCCACAGAAAAATCAAAACGAATAAATCACAGAATGTAAGAAAAGGCAATAATGAAAACAAAAATTGCCGTAAACGAATTGCCGGATGTAAACACAAAAGGCAAGTTTAAAAGCGAATCATAAAAATTGCCGCAAGTAAAGTTGCCTCGTGTAAAGGGGCACATACGAAGTTTAAATTTTCTTAGCTCAAGTTAATTTTTAATTATATTAGGTTAGATATGTTTTTAAGTATGCTCGATGGTACATCTCTGCTTTAATCTTGTATATATTAAAGTTTGTTGGACGGTACACCCTTATGTATATAAATGTACTTGTACTGAAGTAGTAAATGAGTCATTTTTAGAGTATTTTCGTTACATACAATCGCTTGCTCCGTCCATAAGGTGGGTGTCCTTATTATGACAGTGACCTCTGTCGGCCATGATGGTCGTTTCGCTCGTTGTCGTTACGATCCATGCGAAAGAACTTAAATGATACACAGTTGTTGTTGTTTATTTCTTTGTCCCTCTTAAAGTTTTCGGGCATTTTTTCCACATTCAGTGCTACTCCGCCTTGTAGTGTGTTGTCTTTTGTTGAAAATTAATGTTAAATTTGCATGTTTTCGGTTGGTGAAATACCATCAGCCCATACCCATCCAAAAAACTAAAAGAATTAAAAAAAAAGTGAATGTAAATTCTGTGTTGTTTGTTAATTTATATCCATGTTAAAACCGTGGGGTTTCATGTTATGCTACAGTTATACGAAATTCGTATTTGTATTTTTTTCGTTTCTGTTTTGAAAATATAAAGTTTGTTTCATTTAGTGTTGCTGTAGTTTAAAAAAAAAACAAATTATTGCAGATATTATAAACACTGCAGGTGGTGATGTTAATGTTTTGACTTCGTTTTGTTTCAGTTTTCGGAAATTTTTTGGTTGTAAATATTTATGAAAGCAAAACGAAACAAAAGCACCAATAAAAAAAACTTGCCAACAATTTGTAATATGAGTACTTAACGTTGACTTTTTAAGTGGCAGGGTTTTTCCCCGTAATCTTTCTGCAATAAAAATTATCAGAGGTATGAACATTTAGCAGGCTTTAAATCATGCAGGAGGTTAATGTCTATCGTCTAAAATGGTAGGACAACCAAGGAAGCTAAAAGAGGGGCTTTGTGTGCTTGCTAGCATGCCTTCAAACTCAGTAAGGACTCCCTACCTTTCGATGCTATACTCATTTCAAGTTAACATAGGGTGTTATAGGAAGGGTAGGTCTGCACATCCTTCCTCTCTTAGCAGGCCTTCCATTAGACCCGCAATAAAAGACCTTTCAAAGGATATGCTAAGAATTATTTTTGAAAGGACCCTAGCATTAAATTTAAAATCAAAATATTTATTTCGTATACGAGGGTTGCTATATGTGACAGCGCATACAGAAAGGGAACTAAGGGTAAAAAAATCAATTGCCATTTTTTTTCTTTTTTTGATGTGGACAACATCTGAGCATCGAATGAGACCGATCCCATGCCCCAAAAGTATTCCCTCCCAGTGATAAGCGCGTTTTATGAAAGTGAAGTCGACGATTCTAAGCGCAAATAGAAAGGGACATAATCTTTAAAATGGCTCTCCTGAACAAAACTGGTTTTTAACCATAGGTCCCTTTTTATTTTGCGCGTCACATATATTTTTCTGGCCTAGGCAACACTAAGTGTTGCCTGGCCGCATCTGACATTTCCATTGGAAAGTTTGACATTTTTTAGCATAAACTTACTCAGAACGTTTTGACGTACGACCATCATTTGTTTTGTTTACAGTGACTTGAAAAAATCAATTTGGCAAAAAAATAACTCGTGAACAATCCTTGGGGTCACATTGGACAGCCTTTTTAGATCCTCTGCACATGCTACAGCTATCTGCGATAAACTCAAAAGTAGGAACAAGGTCCTCAAGTCACTTGCCGGCAGTACTTGAGGAGCCGACAAAGAAACCTTGTTGACCTCTTACAAAGCGATAGGTCGGTCTGAACGGGAGTACGACGCAGTGGAAGAAAATTCAGACATGCCAGAATGCCGCCCTTAGAACATCAACAGGGTGTCTTCTTATGTCCTCTGAGGACCATCTACATGAGGAGACGAAGGTCCTTACCGTGCGCAGACACAATTTCCTTTTGTCTAAGCAATACCTGCTAGGGTGTTTTCGCAGCAGTCATCCTAACCACCATCTCTTGAACAGGATGCCTCCACCCAGGCAGATCAGGTACGATCTTCATGATCTAGAGAGAGAGGTCCAGCGGTATAAGAGAGAACCTTTAGATCATCGAAACTATCAGGCAGGTTTGAACAACATTCACGCCGATGATGTCGCAGCAGCAGTATCCAGCTACCGTGTGAATGCAGTACTAGGGGAACATCCCCCGGAGATTTCACCTGAGGAGAAGGTACTACCTCGGCAGACGCGCGTGGTTCTGGCGCAGCTGAGATCCGGATGGTGCAGCCGCCTCAATTCTTACTGGGCACGAATTGATGCTAACGTTCCGGACATCTGTCCCGCCTGCCATCAGGGACCACATGATGTACTGCACCTCTTCAATTGTCCGGCCAAGCCCACTCAGCTGACCCCCAGGTCTCTGTGGACGCATCCAGTTCAAATGGCGCGTTTCCTTCACCTGGATATCGAAGCAGATCCCCCATAGACGAACAAGACTTCAAAATAAATATATTGTTGTTACAACAACAACAACTCGTGAACATTTTCGTGCGATAATTTTTCACAACTTTCGACGTGGATTATCACGATAAGAGTGCATTGATGAACTTAAATCTTTGTATGGCGGGTGGGTGCTTCATACCATCCTATAGCACTGTGAAAAACTGGGTTAATAAATTCAATCGTGGCCGAAGCTTGCTAAAAGACGAAGGTCGTCCAAAAACGGCAGAGAACATTGATGCCGTCCGCGAACTAATAATGCAAGATCGTCATGTGACATACCGTGAGATAGAGGCATCCTTGGCCATTTCTTCCACCAGCATACATTTGATATTGCATGAACCGTAAAAAGGTTTGTTCTCGTTGGATCCTTCACAATTTGACAATCGCTCAAAAAAAAAAGACTCGTGACGATTGGTGCAAAGAAATTTTAAAAAAAAATATGATCGCTGTGCTTCAAAATACGTTTTTAAGATAGTCACAGGTGACGAATCATGGATCTATGCGTATGAGCCCGAAACAAAACAGCAATCGACCGTGTGGGTCTTCGAAGACGAGCCAATCCAACGAAAGTTGTTCGTGGAAGTAGCACTTCGAAGCAAATGGTCGCCTGTTTCTTCGACAAAACTTGTCATGTGGCGACTGTTCCGCTTGAGCAACGTAGGACGGTCAATTATGAGTAGTACACCACAAATTGTTTGCCTGAAGTCTTCGGAGAAATTCAAAAAACGAACAAGATGAAGCATTGTGCACCATGACAATGCGAGCTCTCACACATTGGCTCAAATTAGCGCATTTTTGACCGGCCAAAACGTCGAATTGATGGGTCATCCGCTGTACAGCCCTGACTTGGCACCCAATGACTTTCTTTTATTCACGCACATCAAGAAAAAAAAGCGTGGTCAACGCATTTTTTTCTTGATGTTGTTGAAGCGTTCAAACACCATGTGTTGGAGGTGTCTCAATCAGAGTGGAAAAAGAGTTTCGATAATTCGTTTGAGCGCATGCAAAAGTGTATAAATCATGCTGTAGAATACTTTGAACAGCAATAAAACCATTTTTGATGATAAAAATTCGCATTTTCATTATTAGGCCAGAATTATATCGAAAAAATGATCATCTTCCGGTAAACAAAATTTTAAGTATTGAAAACTGCTTACTTCGGTATCAAAAAGTTTTAATTTTATAAAGAGGTTCTTTTCCAATGTTTAAATCAACTCAATCAGACACTTCAACTTTTTCCAATGCCGAAATGACTCGATGTACTGATTTAATGCACGATGTTAATTGTGTCACACGTTAACATCGAGTTTTTTTGCCCAAATTGATTTGACATTTCTTTCTTTCAATGTTTGACAAATTCAACCATGAAGAGGGGTTCAATTGAGCAAAGCGTTAAGATTGTTGATTGTTGTGGGCAATTGTGTAAAGAAACTTGAAAAGTCAGGTTTACAACAGTACGTAGTTCTCATTCGTTTGGGGAGAGCCTGTCCTTATAGATTTCGGTTTTACTTTCAACAATAGCAGCAAAGCTTTCTAAAGAAAGTGGTCATGGACCCGAAATCATGATTAAAGCAGTGTGTAGCCACGAAAATCAATGTCACTTTGCCATTTTGTTGAAAACTTGTCTTCTATTAAAATATAGATGCAAGAGGTCTTGAGCCGGTTAATCCCTGTTCATTGTTGATGCCTTTTACGAAAATGGCCGTTTAAATCAAAATTCATTTTGCTCAGTTCATGATTTTTTTAATCAGAATAATTAACTGTGCCCACAGTGGATTAATTCGTTAGCAAGCAGAATTGTCGCATTTGGGCAAATGAGAATCCTCAAGTGATTGTTGAACAGCCGATGCCTCCACAAAAGTGCATGTACTTCTTCGAAAATGAGGTCGACCAAGCAGTTACCGTGAATAGTTTTCGATATCGCAAGATGATAAGGTGGCCAGAAACTGGGGATATGGACTTGACCGATATGTGGTTCCAACAGGATGGTGTCACTTGCCACACAGCCAACGAGACAATGGCACTTTGGCGCGAGAAATTCAATGTCCGTGTTATCTCATGTCGCACAGTAGGATGAGAATTAATACAATTCAGCCATTTCTAAACTAACATTTGGATTTTGATGAAATTTCACCACTTATAGAAAAGGTGTTTTCGATGTTACATGCTTTTAAAAATTGAGGTCATTTTTTTAAAAAATAAATGCCATAAAATGTCCTTTCAAATTACCCGTAAAGATTCCACACCTGATTTGAATTTTTATATTTTTTTGTTCTGAAAAAATACCTCTAGATGGATCACCCTATAGTTTACGGCCCAACGTTTCAAACTAGTGACCAGTAATTAAACGTGGTAAAATTAGACCATATGGATTGATGTTTTCATATAAAGAGCTTTCTGAAGAAGCACTCCCGATTCGAGATCGTGCCGCTGTAAAAGCCAAAAATTCCATCTGATATTTTTAAACTTTCGCATGCAAAGGGCCTGATTTGAAGTCCTGCTGCTGTAAAAGCAATACTTTTCATCTAACGACAATCTTATATGCTTACGACTATCTTAACTCAAAAAGTCGAGTTAAGACTCTTCAGTCTCTTTTTTCCTGTTCAATTTAATAATGCAACTTTTAATTGTAATCTCAGCCATATTCAAAATTGAAGTTGAACATCACAAATCCCACCAACTAATCCTGCCAATCAAACTGTGTATGAGTGTGCGTGTGTTTTGCATAACCTTCGTTAGGGTTTCACTTAAATTTTGAGCCCAACACAAGTTTCGCCGCCGTTGAAATCAGTCACGCGTTCGATTATCCTTAAAACCACTTATGCAATAACAGCAAGAACAACAACAATAACAACCTCAACTGAAACAGGACAACACACCCCCCGTTCACATGGAAAATCACACACACCCATCCACCATCCTGATGCAGCAGACACACGGGGCAAACATGTGTGAGTGCGAATCAAAACCGACGTGTTTTAAAAACATGATTTCTGCTGACACCGCTTCGGTGACGGGGACGGCAACGGGGAAAATATTAATGTAATGCGATGCATTATGCATGTTTAAGTATTGTCGTGATTGTGCCTGTTCATATGTTACCGAAGACCTAGGCTGAAAGTGGTAGCTGCCTCCTAGGCCCCAAGCCGCCACCAGCCACGAAGTGGGGAGAAGGGTATGGTAGTTGACGCCACATTAGTGCTGTTGCCTCCGATGGCGATGATGTGGCACCGACACCGGAGTGAATGTGAGCATAACCGACATAATCACATTTAAAACGTCACTGGGAGCGGGCAAAATAACAAAAAAAAAAAACGGCGGCAGGGTGTAGTGCAAAATCGATAAATTGCATTAAGCGATGCACTCAAACTCTGCTACACTTTCATACGCTGTTACATAGGGATAAGTTAATATTTTTGCGTCGAACGGTGGGGGAAATGCGGGGAAATGCAATTATGCCACAGGTTAATTTGCAGCAAAACAACGGAACAGAACTGAACACAACCCCTGACAACTGCACAGTTAAATACTCAACTCGGCCAATTAAAGCTAAAAGGCAATTCATGTGAATTGTCAAGATAATTATTGTGAAATTTCCATAAATTCGAGCAAAATACTCTACGCGTTCGCACATAAACTCCCCCTCTCGCCAACTCAACCCAAGCGATATAGGCCATAACTGAGTGAGAGTTACAAAATTTAAATTCAAAAATGTTTGTTTGTTGCTTTTGCCATTCCCAATTAGTGCTACCTGATGTCTGCTGGTCTCAACCGCCGCCCCAAAAAATGCATAAAACAATAGCCCGCCAAAAAATAATTTTGAAAATGTTTACCATTTGCGGTAGGTAATCAAAACCCTATCAGACCGGCAGCCCGGCGTATGGGCACGTGACTGGTGTCAAAATGACTGCAGCGAGCGCAGAGGACGAACACGTGCCACATAATTAAAGCGAAATTCCTGGAGCATCAGCCACAAAATAATTGAAAATGTTGTCATGGAACCGCACAGAGCTTGACAGTAATGAAATAATGGATATTCTCTTAATCATAACTGAAATTTCTTTCTTCACTATCGAGCAATAACCGCAAAAAATATCTAAGCGCCAAAAAGAAAATTTTACAGGAGAGAATTTTTATTGGTCGTTTTTGTCTAATTCACCTGAAGGATTCCAATACAATTGAATTTGCTATACGAGGGCTGCTATATATATTTCTCGCCTAATAATGAAAATGCGAATATTTGTCATCAAAAATGGTTTTATTGTTTTTCAAAGTATTCTCCAGCATGATTTATACACTTTTGCATGCGCTCAAACCAATTGTCGAAGCACTTTTTCCACTTCGATTGAGACACCTCCAAAACATGGTTTTTGAACGCTTCAACAGCATCTTCTGGCGACGAAAATCGTTGACCACGCACTTTTTTCTTGATGTGCGGGAATAAAAAGAAGTCATTGGGTGCCAAGTCAGGGCTGTACGGCGGATTACCCATTAATTCGACGTTTTGGCCGGTCAAAAAGGCGCTAGTTTGAGCCGAAGTGTGAGAGCTCGCATTGTCATGGTGCACAATGATTCGTCTTCTCTTGTTCGTTTTTCGAATTTCTCCGAAGACTTCGGGCAAACAAATTGTGGTGTACCACTCAGAATTGACCGTCCTACGTTGCTCAAGCGGAACAGTCGCCACATGAACAGTTTTGCCGAAGAAATAGGCTTCGAAGTGCTTCTTCCACGAACAACTTTCGTTGGATTTAGCTCGTCTAAGAAGACCCACACGGTCGATTGCTGTTTGTTTCGGGCTCGTACATAGATACATGATTCGTCATCTATGACAATATTATAAATGACTTTTAAAGCATCGCGATCGTATTTTTTCAAAATTCCTTTGCACCAATCGACACGAGTCTTTTTTTGAGCATTTGTCTAATTGTGCGGGATCCAACGAGAACAAATCTTTTTTAACGGCCAGGTGTTCATGCAATATCGAATGTATGCTGGTGGAAGAAATGGCCAAGGATGCCTCTATCTCACGGTATGTCACATGACGATCTTGTATTATCAGTTCACGCACGGCATCAATGTTCGTTCTCTGGCACAACGGCCGTTTTTGGACGACCTTTGTCTTTGAGCGAGTTTTGGCCACGATTGAATTCATTAAACCAGTTTTTCTCAGTGCTAAAGGATGGTGCATCATCGCCATACAAAGATTAAAGTTCATCGATGCACGCTTGTCGTGATAATCCACGTCGAAAGTTGTCAAAAATAATCGCACGAAAATCTTTAAGAGTTAATTCCATTTTTTTGCCAAATTGATTTTTCAAGTCACTGTAAACAACACAAATGATGGTCGTACGTCAAAATGTTCTAAGTACGTTAATGCTAAAAAATGCCAAACTTTCCAATGGAAATGTCAGATGGCGCCATTTAACACTTAGTGACCAGACCAGAAATATATAGAACAATCATCGCATATCTCAATAAAAAAAAACTATATAGCCTGCAAAAGAAAAAAAATACTATAAACAAAAAAGTTACGAATACAAGTATTTTGAACCTTTAAGTCTTAGTTGGACCACCCAGTATTTATACCTATTCATTCGAGCTTAGTCTGATATAGCAACCATATCTATGAGCTATACTTCCATAGAGTTTCGGAAACTTTCAAAAGGCTAGGAGTTAAAAGAATAGCAGCTATACAGCAATAGAATACATTGGGGTTTTGGATGTGGCACGAGAGGTTAAGCATGGAATATTTTATATCCCTAACCTCTTTTGGATTTTGATAAACCGGCGGTGATGAATTTTTTTTTTTAAATTTCTCTAAAAAAAATTAATAAATGTTTTGAATACCAATTGATTTGAGCAAACAGGAGCCAAAAAAATATTAAATATGAACATTTCTAGCCTGATGCCTTTGTTCATTATTACATATGACAAAGACCGCTCCTGGCAAACGCTTCCGGTTCATATGAAATATTGAATATAACGATAACAATCGTAATAGACCGGCAGCTAAATATAGCCCCCAAAACAATTATGAATTCAAAACCAATGCCTACAAGGGCACACTTCCATAAGAGAGACAACTAATTACAGGCTCTCCCTACATTTTTTACTCAGAGGCGTTATGACAAATTTAACTACAACCGAAAATAGTACCTCAAATTCAATTCAATTTGAATTTATAGCTAAATACTGGAAGATAGCAGCGCAGAGCTAGAAGTCATTTCAATATTAATGTTGCGCTGGCTATTTTTCGGGGTTTTCCTGGGAAATTACAAAATGTTTTCACAGAAATTACAAGCACAAGAACAACATAAAAGCCACACACCACCACTTGGACGACAATTGCATGTTTGAAGGACATTAATAAAAAAAAACAAAAATAAAAACAAAGAGCAGAAAATCCTAACGAGGCTGACCAGTTGACCACAAGTAATTTTCAGGCCAAACACTGGCAAACCTTTGGTGTGGTACAACTATAAAAGTTGAGCACCACAACGTAATGTTGTAACATAACGACCAATTTTAAGCCAAGATAGGCATCAGCGGCATGGACACCACACACGTTGGCCCAAACACACACACACGCAGTTGATATTCTTATATTAAATGAACTTGGTCAGTTAATAGATAAGAATGACCTCAATAAAGGACCAAAGCAGAAAAACGCACAAACACTCACGGTCAAGCGGGTAGATGGACGGACTTACCAGCACACGGTAGACTAGGATACTTGGCTATGGTGATAGCCACGAGTTGTATAGGGTAATCAATCTAGAGGTTTTTTTTATAAACAAAACAAAAATACAAAAATTTAATTCGATTGTGGAATCTTTATTGTTGATTCGAAACGAATGTCCTGCCATTTATATTTTGAATAGGGTTATCCATCTAGAGTTTTTTTAAAAACAAAAAAAATACAAAAATTAAATCAACTGTGGAATCTTTATTGTTCATTGGAAAGGATATTTTATGTCGTTTATTTTTCGAATATAATTTCCTTTAAATGTTGGCCTTAACTAAGCCTCAGGGTGTTCATTCTGAGGTTGCAATTTTGGATGACTCGCCATACCGGTCGAAATGCTCGAAAACCGTGGTTTTCGCGGTGTTAGTTAGTCCATGATAAAATGGCAAACAATACTGAAAAAAATTATGTTAAATACAACTGACACGTAATCTGTAAAAAAAACCCTATTGAAAAAATACCTCTAGATTAATCACCCTATACAAAACTCACGTGTGTGTGACTTTTTTTTCTTAGGCTGGGAAGCAAAACAAAACTTTTTCCGTTTTCCTTTACCAAACGTGTTTCACCTTCAACCTCACACACTTGGGCTTCTATCACCCCCTCCTTATCGTTCCTCCGACTTTCCCACCATCTTCATTATACATGGCCCAATAATCTTCATTAGAGATTTAAGAGTCGATAAGTTTGTTCTTATTTTTATTTCAGTTGAGTTTTTCCCGAAAATTTGTCTGTTTTTGTTTCGTTGATGAGGATATGAACGTTTTTCTTGCTTCACTCTACATTTCCACGCACTTCATCTGAAGCGTGCGTGCGTGTGGAGGCAGTGAGCTGACGTGCGTGCGTGCAAATACGGATGTATGTGTGAGCTCAGCACACGTTTCGACCAACAACACTAACGAGTCTCACTGATTATAACTGACTTTGCTGCCGTCGACTGCGTGTAAATGTGTGTAGGAGTCTATTTCCCTCTCACTCTCTTTGTGTATTTTTGTGAGTGAGTGCTTAACCGTATAACCGTTCTCAAACACGCATTTCCGGCTTACGTTAACACACTCTAACTCCTACACACACACACACACTCGCACACACTCAGCCACCGAGTCGTTTAGCTAATCAACCCAAGTTAACCTAGTCTTATGATGAATGCGAACTTGTGTGTGTGTGTGTGCTCAGCACCTTCATAAGTAATGTTTGTTGTTTGTCTACCTCTTGCTGCGGAGAGATGATTAGGTTGCTGTGAATTACTCCTTCTCCTTGTGTCCTCTGTGGTTTTGCAGTTGGCTCTTTATTAAAGTTTAAGTGATTTGTTCGTTTTTTTTTCGCTTAGTTGAAAAAAAAACATTTTTCTCTTATCTCTTGTTGTTGTTGCAGTTCTTAGTCCAGGGGGCCAAATTAGGTAATTTCATATTAAGACCAGGTCATTATGTGCTTGATGTGAGCTGGAAAAAAGTTTTAGCAAAAAAAGAAAATTAAAGCTTCTAGCGCGTGATCCATATCGAGGTTCCCTACTTTTTTAATGAAAAAGCACAGAAAATTGAATTATTATAATTTGAAAGAACGTTCTTTTATTTTTTTTTTTGAAGATTACGAGTATGTCTATCAAATTTTGGCCGCGGCTACGTCGCAAACGGTCCATCCGTTGAGTCCAAATTTCGATGACTCGTCCGAGCATTTCGACTAGTAAATGACACGCGTGATGTTTTGTTCCAAGGCCTGAAACGAAGCGGGTTTGTCCGCATAAACTTTAGACTTTACATATCCCCATAGGAAAAAGTCTAACGGTGGCCAATACGTGAAATTATCTCCTCACCGAAGTGTTCTCTCAATAAATCCATTGATTGGTGAGATGTGTGGGAAGTGGCTCCGTCTTGTTGAAACCAAATGTCGCCGAGATCACGAGCTTCAATTTCAGGCATCATATAGACGATTATCATGGCACGATAACGGTCGCCATTGACGGTTACGTTCTCACCGGCATCATTTTTGAAGAAATATGGGCCGATGATTCCACCGGCCCACAAACCACACCAAACCGTTGTTTTTTCTGGATGAAGTGGCAGCTGTTGAACCTCTTCTGCTTGCTCTTCGTCCCAAATGCGGCAATGTTGCTTGTTTACATACCCATTGAGCCAGAAATAGGCTGAACAACATTTGGATCGAAAACGTCGAATCTTTTGGAAACTTTCAAGAGCCCATAGAGCGAAGCGATGTCGCTTGGGAACGTCGGGCGGCTTCAGTTATTGCACAAGCTGTATTTTGTACGCTTTCAATTTAAGATCTCGACGTAAAATACGCCGTCATTCCATACGTCAGCCCGAGTTGCTGCGAACGGCGCCGATTCGACTCTCCATGGTCTTTGTGTACACTCTCAGCTACGGCCGCTACATTTTCTTTACTGCGTGCTGGACGTGGTCTATTCGGTCGAATATTATTATGAATTCTGGGTCTTAAGATTGGTGATGGTGTTGCGAATAGTAAGCTCAATAGGCCGACTATGTTGACCATAAGTTGAACGAAGTGCACGAAACACATTCCTCACAGAACGTGAATTTCGTAATAAAGTTGAACGATTTGTAAACGTTGTTCAGGCGTAAATCTTTCCATGATGAAATGTCAAACAATACTAAACAAAAATAACATGACAGCATGACACGACTCATACGTGATCTGTCTAAACCAGGCTATTGAATAAAGTATCTCTACTTGGATCACCTACTATAGTCTAATTTCGGCAATACTTACGTGGTTTACAATCGTTAATAGGTCTAGACCATAAAATGAAAGGGACAAAGTTTTTGTGGCCTAAAATTTGGCTTTTGGTTTCAACCTGTGACCGCCGTGGTATGATGGAAATATGCACATCACAAGGGCATATCAATAATTCCGTGACTTTTCCAACTTCCCTCGTAGTTATATAAAATGCAACACTGCTCCCATCAAGTACCATCTGTTAATAGACTACTTTCAAATTTTGAGAGAGTTCCGTCATTTAGTTCGTGTTTAACAGCTGTAGAAAACATACAACCTCGTGGATTTTGTTAAAAATGAAAAAAATAAATTTCGAGTGCTCATTAAACATTTTTTTGCAGATAAAACCGCCAATCAAACCAAGAAATAGCTTAATAGATATTATGGGGACTCTGCACCATCGATTTCAATGGTAAAAAAGTGGTTAACTGACTTTTGTTATGGTCACACAAGTACAAATGACGCTGAACGTTCTGGACGGCCAATTGAGATCAGTACACCCGAAAATGCCGAAAAAATCCATGATATGGTGTTGTCCGATCGAAGAGTAAAAGTGCTCGAGATTATTGATGCCATATGCATTTCATATGGCAGTGTGGTTTCGAATTTACATGATCAGTTGGCTTTGAAAAAGCTGTCTGCAAGTTGGTTGCCGCGTTTGCTCTCAATTGACCATAAACGTAATCGTGAGACAACTTCAAAGGATTGGTTGGAGTTATTTAATTTTAATTCGAATGAGTTTTTGTGGCGTTTTGTAACTGTGGATGAAACATGGATCCATTACAACACTCCGGAGACTAAGCAGCAGTCAAAACAATGGGTTTCTCCGGGTGAACCGACTCCGAAGAAGGCCAAGGTGACTTTGTCGGCCAATCAGGTGATGGCAACAATTTTTAAGGATGCACGCGGCATAATCCACATCGATTACCTTCAATAGGGAAAACCACTAAAAGGCGAATACTGTGCCAACTTAATGGAACGACTTAACGAGGATTAAAAAAACGACATCTTGTGGCCAAGAAAAAAGTTACTTTTCATCAAGATAATGCTCGTGTGTACCCGACGTGTGCAGTCTCAATGGTAAAATTGCATTAGTGGGTTACGAATTGGTACTTCATCCGCCATATTCTCCGGATTTAGCCCTTAGTGACTGTTTCCTATTTCTCAACCTTAAGAAATGGCTCGGTCGGAAGAGATTCAGCTCCAACGATAAAATTATTGAACAAATGCCTATTTTATGGACCTAGAAAAATCCTATTTATTGGAAGGGATACAAATATTGGAGAAACGTTAGACTAAGTGTATTGGGCTTAAAAGAAGATTATGTTGAAAATTATTTTTTTTTTTAAAAAAACTGTTTAATTCGAAACGTCACGGAATTATTGATATGCCCTCGTATCATAGCAGTTAAACCATGTCCAACCCCAGCTAAGAACGTCTAGCAATTGTTTAGCATCGGGTTTCCACCTCGTAAATGCCGCCGACTTTACGGGCAAGAGATTTGTCACTAAGCCATGTAAAAACTTCTCTATAAAATGCATAAGTCTTTCAGAGCTGGCGTTAGACAGTAGATCCCGGTCAGTGAGTACAAGAGTTAAATTGTGCACAGATCACTGATTCGAGAGAAGTTCCCCCATATTCTAAAATGGGATGTGGTGGGACTTAAGTAAGTCTCATTCTTTATTTAAACTAAAGCCAACCATTTGATCATGTGGAATATTGTCCAAAGTTACGAGGAGAATGTAAACAAGTTAAAACGCCGTTAATTAAGGCCAGGCCGAACCTTATATACCCTCCACCGTTCCTACGCTACTAAAGCGCAAAAAATTTCCCTTTTTAGGGCTCTTTTGGCCTATACGTCTTTCCCTAATATCAGTCAAAACTTTAAAATTGCTCTATTTTTGAAGTCGTAGCAAAATTTGCTTTTATTCGAGTACGCATATGTCCAAATTGACTATTAATCTCCTTTTTTGACCATGTGGGGCCACATTAGCCAAAAAGCCCAGCAACTATGCCCTTTTTTCAGATATTTTGTGCGTCCTAACATTACCGTCCGTCCACAACAAGTTATTATTTTTTAATCAAAAGCTCAAAATGTGTACTTTTTCCAAGGTATCTTAAGTCCCCTAATGGAAAACTATTTTCTTCTTCGGCCGATTCTGCCCATTTACAATCCCAAACAGCTTATGGCCATAAGCCATCTCAAAGCAAAATTTCAGGAACCTAGGTTGAATCGTTTATTCGCTATCGTACTTTCAACTGGCACACGGACGGACACTGCTAGATCCTCTTAGAATTCTGCGACGATCAAGAATATATACACAGGGTCCCAGATCAATATCTCATGGTGCTGCAAACGGAATGATAAATTTAATATACCATCCACTCTGCGGTGTAGGGTATACAAATAACCGATTTCAGCTGGAAACAAGATTTTCGCAATACGCTGTCGTTGGCTTTATTCTAATTTCATTATGATATCCTTTAAAGGGGTAATTAGATATTAATGCTTGTTTTTTTCAATTATTATATTTCAGGAGTGACGGTAGGGAGCTCGGCCGCCATGACAGTAGTTTCTGATTGGATACCTGAGACGACAGTAGTTGGCGATTGCAAAACGTTGTAAACATACAGACAATCTTGCATTGATGAAAACCTAGCACAGATGCACGCAGACCTCGCTGTTATAAAGATGACTTGAAGCTAGGTTTAAAGGACAGCGCTTGCACCTACACCAAAGATCCGGAAACCGAGTTTTTTTCCGCCTACCAGACCTGAATATAGAGTCACAGTCGAAAGTCGCAGCAATTACAGAACGTTTAAGCTGACGCTGCTAACTCAGGCTAACAAATGTAACATTTTTCATCAGGACAAATGCCTACCAGAACAAAAACGTCTTGAACATTAAGATCAAGGATGGTGAGGGTGCACAACTATCATGCCAGTAAACCCAGTTTCAACTCAGGGTAAGAATATCTAAACATTTAAGCGGCGGTTTTCCAGCTCCGAAATACCGTCAACTTGACGATTCTGGGATTGAATTTTAAGCCATATATAGCTTCTCCACAAAATGCATTAGCTGTTCGGAGCCGGCCTTAATACGGCAAGTCCCAGTCTGTGAGTCGAAAAACTATATATTGTGCACAGCTCAGTGATTTCAGAGAAGTCCCCATTTGTTCTTTAATGCAAACATGAGGAAACTAAGTAAGTGTCCATTGCACAATTTCCATCGTATGTTTAACTGGTATGTATGTATATCAAGGAGTTGGAGGAAACAAGAGAGCAAATGCCTTGGACTTAAGTACCAGGGAACTGCAAAGACCGCCTAGAAAATACGAAGCCATACAGGCTAAGCAAAAGGCAAAAAACGACATAGAGAGTACGAAGCCTTTCAGGGCTACGCGCTCCTTGTTGACAAAGAAATGTCCGGACCACACTAAGGAACAGTGATACCGTTGAAAAGACAACGAACCCGGACAAGGACAATACTTGAACATTGCTGAACTTGAGTTAAAAGGAGAGAAGAAATATCCTAGTTGTCCTTACAGACAGGACACACAGGTTTGCATATTCGTGGCCACAACTGAATTTTTCTCCAACCAAATAACTTAGAATGCCTGTATCCCAAGTAAAACTGAATGTTTGTTGGAGCTCTGTTGTTTTCAGCTGGAACTGAATTATCGATGGAACATTCGAAGTATCCGAACCACCAGGAACTACTGTAATGTTATTGTCTTGTACTTCATGACTCTTTAAGATGCTGAGCCAATTTCCTTTTTTTTTTATTTCAGCGCTATCGAAACAACTGGTCATCTTTGAAACCGGAAGCTGATGTGCAATACGTTTTAATCCCACATTAATTTTCGGTAAGGACAGATGGAACTCAGTGCTGTATTGTAGCATTTAAAACCAGCGTGCTGAAGGATCGTGCCTTAACGCGGTGGTTTCATCTCTAAAAACGCTTGCGGGCCTCAACTTAAATAAAATGTGAGTAGTCAGTAATAGAGATTATGACTATCCTGTTCACTCAGCCTCAGAACCCGTTGGTACCCTTATGGCCTTGTTGAATTAGGTCAGATTTAAGGACATTGAGCTCATCTCCCAAATTTAACGAAACTGCATTGCATTGGAAGACGAAAAATACGTCTTTATGATCCATATCGATTTAATATTAGAAGTTTGCCCATCATAATATACTTTACCAAATTTGATCGAAATCGGAATGAATCTTGAGCGGTTGTAAAAACGGGAGGGGTCTTTGTAGTGAGGCTGTAGTTGAACGTGAAGCGGTAGGCCGTTTCTATTTGAGCTTATTGCGTATCGCCAAGTTTTAAGAGCTAGAGACACATCTAAATTTATGTGCGGTAGCTATACCTACATTTGTACCAATTTGAGTTTTCTGTGTTTTTTCTTACAACAACCGAAATACCACACATCAAAAACCGGGTAAATCGAAAAGTCGGGTTTTAGCTATTTTTGAGAAACCTACTGTCGGGCATGGACATAAAAATCGGATTTTGGCTTTGGACACTAACACGGCAGATAACACGGCAATTGAATTTATCATCATTGTTTCGTTGGCTGTGTGACAAACGTCACCATTCTGTAGGAACCACATATCGTCCAGGTCCATATGCTCAATTTTTGGCCACAAGAAGTCCGTTATCATTTTGCGATAGCGAACACCATTCACGGTAACTGCTTGGCCGACCTCCTTTTCGAAAAAACACGTCCCGATGACAACGCCAGCCCATAAACCGCACCAAACAGTCACTCTTTTGTGGGTGCATCGGCTTTTCAGCAATCGCTCGTGGATTCTCATTTGCCCAAATGCGACAATTCTGATTGTTAACGAATCCACTGAGGTGAAAGTGTGCCTTGTCGCTGAAGATGATTTTCTATGTAAAGTCAACAGTCACCTTTGTCCGTTCAAGCAACCATTCGGCGTATTGACGATGCTTGAAATCATCAGTAGGCTTTAGCTTTTGCGTCAATTGGACCTTGTAAGCGTGTAAATTCCAATCAGTATCACAAACTCGCACCAGTGATGTTTTTGGGATTTTCAATTGTTGTTCACGACGAAGAGTCGAGGTTGACGACTTTTCTGCCACACTATTGCAAAAAACATCAATGTTTTCCGCAGAACGAACTGGGCGAGCATGCTTACAGACCTACAGACCCGGTTTGCTGAAATTTAAGCACAATCGTCCTGATGTTGGACAAGTTTGGTACATTAAGCTAACCAAAAACGTAACGAAGTCCATGAAATGAATTTTGATTTGATCGCCCATATTCGTAAAAGGCTTCAAAAATCTTAACGTGCTACTCAATTGTGTACTTCTCCATGGTTGAATTTGTCAAACACTGAAACAATGAAATATCAAATTAAGTTGAGCAAAGAATTTGACGTCAAGGTGTGACTCACAATTAACGTCGTGCATTATGGTTGGACCAAACGTTGCTCGTACCATGAGTAAAATGTTGACTTTGACTAACGTTTAGACACTGAAAAATCATTACAAATGTTTAAGGGTGCGTTGACATAAAGATACGAAATTGTTATGACCCAATTGGAAAACCCTGTACGAGGGCTGCTATATATATTTCTGGCCTAATAATGAAAATGCGAATAGTTATCATCAAAAATGGTTTTATTGTTTTTCAAAGTATTCTCCAGCATGATTTATACACTTTTGCATTCGCTCAAACCAATTGTCGCAGCAGTTTTTCCACTCCGATTGCGCCACCTCCAAAACATGGTTTTTGAACGCTTCAATAGCATCTTCTGGCGACGAAAATCGTTGACCACGCATTTTTTTCTTGATGTGCGGGAATAAAAAGAAGTCATTGGGGGCCAAGTCAGGGCTGTACGGCGGATGACCTATCAATTCGACGTTTTGGGCGGTCAAAAAGGCGCTGGTTTGAGCCGATGTGTGAGAGCTCGCATTGTCATGATGCACAATGATTTGTCTTCTCTTGTTCTTTTTTCGAATTTCTCCAAAGAATTCAGGCAAACAAATTGTTGTGTACCACTCAGAATTGACCTCCTACGTTGCTCAAGCGGAACAGCCGCCACATGACCAGTTTTGCCGAAGAAACAGGTGACCATTTGCTTCGAAGTGCTTCTTCTTTCGTTGGATTTGGCTCGTCTTCGAAGACCCACCGGTCGATTGCTGTGTTGTTTCGGGCTCATACGCATAGATTCATGATTCGTCACTTGTGACGATCTTATAAACTTCTTTTGAAGCACCGCGATCTTTGCACCAATCGACACGAGTCTTTTTTTTGAGCGATTGTCAAATTGTGTGGGATCCAACGAGAACAAACCTTTTTTACGGCCAGGTGTTCATGCAATATCGAATGTATGCTGGTGGAAGAAATGCCCAAGGATGCCTCTTTATCACGGTATGTCAGTTCACACACGGCATCAATGTTCTCTGGCACTGGCACTGACGACCTTCGTCTTTGAACGAGCTTCGGCCACGATTGAATTCATTAAACCAGTTTTTCACAGTGCTATAGGATGGCGCTTCATCGCCATACAAAGATTTAAGTTCATCGATGCACTCTTGTCGTGATAATCCACGTCGAAAGATGTGAAAAATGTTCACGAGTTAATTCCATATTTTTGCCAAATTGAGTTTTTCAAGTCACTGTAAACAACACAAATGAGGGTCGTACGTCAAAACGTTCTGAGTACTAAAAAGTAGTAGTGCTAAAAAATGTCAAATTTTCCAATGGAAATGTCAGTAGGCGCCAGGCAACACTTAGCCAGGAATATATATATAGCAACCCTCGTATAACTCTTTATCAATAGGAGATTATAAAAAAATATGTTAACGCATTTTTTGTGGTCCAAAAAGACAGTGTCATCCAAATTGGTTAAAAACTATGGTTTTGTCAAGCATTATAAGTTGTTTCATACCCAAGGTTGCCAATTTTAGAACTTCGTGCAAGAGGTCTAGTAATGCTCCTCGAATTCAGCTTATTTATACGAGTAGCTGTGTGAAATCTCATGGATCTATGCAAACAATTGTCTAAATATTTTTTTGTAGTTTAAAGCGATTTCTAACAAATTGTGTACTCCTGTACATAAAAAATATAAAGTCCCGAATTCGGGCATTGCTTTCGTTATGAACCTGGATTTAAAGAATAGTGCCTTCTTGGCGATCCTTACTTTAAATTTAGGTTCTGGTTTTTTTTTTGAAATAGTCTTTGCCATCTAAAACCCCACTGAACAAATTTTTAATTTTAATTTAAAAAACATTAAATATTACATATATAAAGTGGCTTTGTGCCTCTGATTTCATTGCCATTCATGAGGCAATGCACTAATCCAACAAACCCCCATTAGAAAATGATTTCAAGTTAAATATCACCCACAGCACGTGATATTCATAATGATATTCATAATGAATGAATGAATTCATAATGAATTTAAAATTTATGTATATTAAAAATTTAATTCAAAATTTATGTATATTCCTTTTGTTAAAATTCTCATAATTTAATAACCATAAATCCTCCAAAAATTCTAATGCAATATTTTTTTCAATCTACACCCCCGACCTAAAGGCATACAAATTTCAAAATTTTCGAAAACTGAAAAACAACACCCAATTAATAAACAATACAAACAATAAACTTCCGTTTAAAATCAAACAAACACTGAAACTGAATGAACTTTAAAATACTTGCAGCGACAATTACAAACAAATCAAAATCAATTATTTAATAAAACATTTAAAAATGTTTTGGGCAACAAAAAAAAGAGAAAAGAACAACCAGAAAGCAAACGTAGCAATGCAATAAAAATGAACGTTAAAATGAACCGAAGAGTTCGAATATTTGTGCGTTCGAATGAAATTGAATTCAATTAAAGGCAGACTCACATACATACGGGCGGGTGAGAAGGACAGGAGGACAGACGGGCGGACATACGCTTATGAGCGAGTGTCATTTTATGCCGAAGCGTGCCAGCCTTACTGTACTTGAATCTCTAAAGTTTTGAATTACTTTACAAAAATACGGAAAACATACGACCGAGCATGGATCCATAAACGAAATGAATTTACAATTATCATACAAGTACACAAATATCAATATGAAGGTTTGTCTGTACTGGTGGAGTACTGGCACACATTCATTGCCTAGAATAACAGAAAGAAACTCTGGCAGTCAGTCAGGCTGTCATAAATATAAAAGTTAATTGAAAATATCATAAAAATCCCCATTCACACATGGACTCAAGCACACCGAGGCAGAAAGCCTGAAAGACGGACCGCACTCTGTCAGAGACATACATGCCCCAGAATTTTGTTGAATTTGAAAATTGTAAAATTTTTTTGGGAAATGTCTGCCATTTAAATTCATTTTAAACAAATTGTGATTTTTATGGCACTCCGACGGATGGTGATGATCATCATCGTCGTCATCCAATCCTCGTCATCGTCATGAAGTTAACGTTGATTGCCGCAAAAACGAAGAACAGCACGCGGCAGTGCCACAATGGTGGCACGTATACATTTGTGAAGGTTCCGTGTTGCCTCATTCATTTTTAGGGAGGGTTTGTTATAATTTTTTTGTTCTTTTCTTTGCTGTAGTGTTAATAAAATAAATTGTTCAAATTTCAGAAAAAAGAAAAGAAAACCTTTTTCATAGCGTGTAAAACGCAAAATAGATTTTTATTGTTCTGGCTTTGTTACGGCTGCTCCAGCGAAATCCCTCACCTAAATATACTGGCAACTAGAGTAGATTTTATGATAGCTTAAGTGCCAACGTTAATATTAGTCGAAAAGTTACTGGTCCTCACATATGCTTAATATAAGCAAAGGAATTATATTTAAGGTCCATCAGGATTCGGTATGTAATGCAGGATATAAGTGCATTTTCAGACGACCAAAACTAATAGTATAATTGCCAAAGACTGTTGAAGAAAAAGGTTGGCGGGTTTAGAAACAGCTGTACAGTCAGTCTGGCAACCGTGGCCAATACATTTCACAAATTTTTTAGTTGATTCTGTTAGGAGAATTAAGCGTTCCGCTCATATCAAACTATTCTTAAATAAGTCGAGTAAGGAAATATGGTCAATTTTGAACAAGAGCGGAATTGGTAAAGGTAAAAATGATGTTTGTTCTTGATGTCGAGGTCTTTGATTTAAATTGTTGTTTCTCCTCTAACCAGTCGAACAACCATAGGAGTCACCCGATATTTCCGAGTAATAATCTTGGTGGATTTTCTTTTCATTCTATAAATTTTAGTGAAATGGCTGAAGCTTTTGGTAAGATTAGACAAAAGCTGTTGGGTTTGATGGTTACACTCTCAAATTTTTACATATTGTTTTTTCGTACGTTGGTGATTATATGCTGCACCTGATTAATACATTAATCAATACTTCTTCATTCCCAGCCTTATGGAAAATTGGAAAAGTTATTCCCATTCGCAAGAAAAATGCTCGACATGCTAAAGATTATAGACCGATTTCCATTATGCCGAACAAAAAAAAAAACATATATTGTTGAGGTGACTGCCCCTGGCCGAAGAGTTTCGGGTCAATCCGGTACATAGAACCGGCAGTCGCGGGATTGTTCCATGTCAATGCTCCATGATTGTCAGTCTGGTTTCAGGTATAATCGAAGTACAACTTCCGCATTATTCGGTCGGACTGACAATATAAGAAAAGTTACTGTTGATCGTGGTTGTTGCGTTCTTCTATCGCTTGATCTAGAGAAGGCATTTACCGATTGGATCATGCGCAGCTTATTGAGAAATTATACTTTTCGTTTGGGTTCTCAAGTTTCGCGTGTTGGCTATTGCAGTCTTATTTGTTTGATAGAAGACAGTATGTATGTTTAAATAGTTGTTCCTCAAATTTGCTACCAGTTAGTAGTGGAGTTCCTTAGGGTTCTGTTCTTGGACCGATTTTGTTTGTAATGTATATTAATGATATGTTTGTTAGTGTTGAAACAAGCTCCTGTGTTCCTTTTGCCGATGATGTTAAATTGTTGTTTAAGGGAAACTCAGACTTCTTAGACGTGTTGCAGAGTTATATTAATTTCGTAACATCTAATTTGGCTGTTTGGTTGTCCAGTAATGGACTTACAGTCAATGTGAATAAAACGAAACCAATGTTCTCTGGCAGTCCTTTGGAGAGCAATGTTGTAGTGTCTGTATCAAATAGTGTAATCGAATTCGTTGATAATATTCAATGTCTTGGTATTACTTTTGATAATAAGTTAAAGTTTGAGGCCCGTGCTGTTTCCATGGTTTCCAGAGTTAACTTTACTTTGCGAAAGTTGTACAACTTGGAATTGTCTCTTCCACTACACATTAAAATTAGGATAGTTCATGCGATTGTTATGCCAATATTTCTGTATTGTATTGAAGTTTACTCTGGAGCAGTGGCTCAGGTCATAGATAAGATTCGTCGAGCATTCAATCGTGTGGTGAGGTATTTATATTCCCTTAATATTCGGCGGCACGTTTCGGAGTACATTGATACGTTTTTGCATTGTAGCTTTATGGAGTTTACAAAAATAAGGAGTTTACTTCACTTCTATCTATAAGTTGTATAAACTTCAGACACCAGTCTTTGTAGTTGAGTTTTTTCAGTTTGGAAGGTCCAGAAGAAATCCGATCATTTCACGTCAGAGTTGCTCGCATTTTTAATAGTTTGCCTGTCTCGCTCAGATCATTTAATTACACCTGCTATACTTATAAGAAAAAAATATTTTAACATGTGAAACATAATGATTTGTAAATAATTAAAAAAGGCGTTTACTACTGGTATTGCTTTGTCTTTGATTTGAAACAATAGTATTGGCTAGTAGTCTAAGTGTGTTTCACTTTCATGCTGCTGTTACACTACGAAACTTATCTAGTAGTCTTGCATGAATACCTTTTTTTTGCGTAATTTGGGATATCAAAAACTCTTTTTTTTTATTTAAACGTATACTTAACTTAATACTTATTTATATTAAATTGTTAAATCTTTCTTTAATTTTTTTTTTGTATATTTTAAACAAATCTGAAGTCATTTTGTAACTACATATATAAGTCCTAAAGGCTCGGTTACATTTTGGATATCAATAAATGAAATGAAATGAAAGAAAGAAACAACAAAAAAGTTTCGAACCAGAATAAAAACAGTTTAAGTCATAATTCCTTGTTTATTTGTGCACATTTAAAAAATTCGAGTACCAAGCATTTCGTAGTGCCAAGCATTAGTAGGGAAAAACCACTAGTTTTCGTCCGATCTGTAAATGCCCAAACGAGAGCCATATTTATGAATTATGGGTGGAATCCCTAATCTCAGTCAAATTTTAAAAACAAATCTATATTGAGACTCAAATAAGTTTCAAAACTGAGTATGTACCTACACATGTGCCCATATTTACTATTGCTTGGGTACGCGCTAGAGTGCCCAAAATTTATACCGAAATTTCGGTTTTTGTGTCCAAACCCTAAAGTCGGTTTCTAGAACATAGCCAAAACCCGACATGTTGGTTTATCAGGTTTTTTGCTGTCAAGGTTTCCTTTTTTTTGAAAAACATTTGTCTAAATTAGCACAGATTATAGTAGAGAATAGCAAAATGCATTAGAGTCTCGTTATAGTTTGCATTTTTTTCTTTTTAAGATTTCTGTGAGATTGGTACTGATTTCTAGTTATAAAAATGTATTAGCTGTTTGATTCATCTATAACACTAGGGTACGAATTATTTATTTTTTTTATATATGAATTTATAATTTTCCTCTGATTAGTTTCCAAGATAGAATTTTTGGATTTTTTTTACAATTTTTTTATAAGATGCCTCAGCTTTTTTAACCATAACTCCCAAACTCTATTTACGATCAAGATTATTTGATGCAGAGTTGTCTCAAATGAAATAAAATGAGCTTTTCTAAAATATAAGTTATTTAAATCAGTTCAATAGTTTTGACGTTAGGGACATTTAAAACTTAAAAAATTTATTTTTTTGTGCAAAAATCACGATTTTCACATATTTTTTTTCACATATTTTTTTTCAAGAGACATTTTTATTTTTTTTTCATTTTTTTTCAATGGAAAAAATGCAAAGTATCGCAAAGTGTTAGAGAAGCACGGTTTGCAGTACTGAATTCGCCGTACTTTAAAGCCACTTTTTGGAAATTCCTGAAAGGGTTGAAACATGAAATCGATGTTATCATTGAACAGATTCGACCCAAAACAATCCAAAATGTGCTAAACAGTTTGGTGAATCGGATGAGGTACTACCGAACTAGTGAAAGTCATATGAAGAATATTGTGGTTCTTTATTAAATGACAAAATTCAACCTTTCCACAAAAAAAAACAAAAATTTTAAAAATTTGTTAGTAGTTTTTTACAGCCGGTTCAAATTCAGAATTTAAAATAGCCTACCCTGTATAAAGGGGGCATAATTTTCGACCTAAGGCCTGGTCCCGAGCCAAAAATTGTATAAAATCTAAAACAAAATGAGACATTAGAACTAGGAGGTCATTGATAGTGTACGAGTGACCTGTATCAGATAGGATAACGTGTATGCCTTCTACAGAAACAGATCCTAAAATTGTAGCTATAATTGCGAAAGAGCAATTTCAATAGCGTTTGTTCTTAGACCCAAAATGTACTTGTGTCAAATTTATTCAACCTTACTTTTATTCCTCGGCCATTTACTTTTGGCTTTTTATTTAATTCCTAGAATTCTTCTTCAAAAATTGTTACGGCCAGGGTATTGTTTTCCTAGCATTCAGTAAGTCCCGGCCAATCGCCAATTTTCAAAACTGTACCTTACAAGTACTGAGCCATAGGATGTATTTTCCATTTCCTTCCCTTTGACCTTTTTATATCTGCCGCTTATCTACCTGTTGTACTCGTAAGTGTGGCTAATTAGTTTATCCTTTGCCTTCTTTTGGTCACAAATATCCTTTGTTTAAGCCTACTTATGTGTGTGCGCACCTTCAAAGGTTTCGTTGAATGCGGTTGGCTAATCGCAGAGACCTTTGGGCAGGCGCGCAACGACTTGTTAGGTCGGCATGGAGAATAACACACACAACTGTTGGTTTGTAATGTTTTTTTTTATCATTGTTTTCAACTAAAAACTAGAGGAATTAATAACATTTTTAACCGTATAAAATACGCGTTGGCTGGCAGCTAAAACAAATAGATTTGATAAGGTTTTCAAATGTCTGCTAAAGGTATACGATCGATGGTCATTAGATGATGCAACAGGAGGCACATATAAGTGCCTCGATTGCAGAGCGGAAATTGTAGTTTTCGTTTATTTCTTGTCTATCATGTAGCACTAATTTCTATTTCCGTTTACTAGACCTGCTGTTTCAATAAAGGGTGACCAGATAGTAATAATATTTTTTTCAATTCTTATATTGCAGTAGACAATCTCATCCAGTTGCCAAAACTCAAACTCATCCTATTTAATCGTTTGCCGCCGAAATTATTAAAAAATATTAATAGAATGCTGGTTAGGCCAAAAGAAAGCTTGGCTTCATGGCGCTGGCAATTCGGCGCGCCGTCCAACAGTCATTTGGTTCTTGTGCCACAAAAAAGACAAAAATTGGCGCCGAATGAAGACAACATAGCGGCCAGTATCCAAGGAGACATATATATGTTGATTCTTTCCGATCAGCTTCAGACAGTCAAATTTTGCAGTTGGATTTGGTCCAACTCCATTAAAGGATCTTTAGACAAGCGATACACTGCGTGATCATGGTTCATTTATAAACACAATAAGGTAAGTGATGCGAGTATATGCACTGTAAATAATTCTCGTTTTATTTAAGCCGCTGGCAGCTCTATCACTTTCGTTGCTTGGAATCTGAAAAGGATAAAGTAACATTCATCGAATCTTCAGAGGACTCTGCAGCTTGGAAAATGTAGCCGTCGAAGCGGCCAATATCGAAGTAGCTCCAAGAAATGTCAATTGGGCGCTGATCAGCTTTACTTATCAACGCCTGACGTATCTAAAGGTAAGATTGGGACCTACATGTGCATTAGATTGTTTTAAAGCAATAATTAAAGCTTAACAGCCATAGACCCGGTTATGACTTCGGAGATTAGAATTTGTAAAGAAAAAAAAGTTCTAGGCCAAAAAGGCGGGGCTGCATTATGCACGCGAAGGAACGCTCTTAGTTGTGAAGAAATTTTCGTCACCTAAGTCATCTCTCAGTGAGTAATTAGCAGCATCGACTACTTGAAGAACTGTCAGTGAAGCTTGGGTGACCTTTTTGAGTTCTCAAGATGAGCCCATTAGCCATTAGTGATGTGGAACACTGTTGCACAGTGGTTGGAAAAAAAATATTATGAAAATAATTTTGAATCACTCTTGTGTCTGTCGTAAATTCATGAAATTTCACGAAACTAGTCGTGACCTTTTTAAACCTACAATTTAATGTTAGCAATTTAATGTGGAACCCTGTTGCACAGTGGGTGGGAAAAAATATTTTTAAAAAAAGTCTAATTTCTGTTGTGTTTTTCGTAAATCGATAAAAAAAACCACAGCTAGGGGTAAGGTGTATTCGAGCTCTAGACCGCTAGCCAACTAGGTGTCGTAAAAAACGACTTCAAAGTTGGTAACCTCGGGTTTGAAAAACTTATAATTGTCGAAAAAACCACAATTTTTCTCCGATTTAGATGACTGGAAATGAAAGAATGGCGGTAATTTTTCAAAAAAAATCTATTTTAAAATTTTACCAAAATATTTTGTTTTCCAACCACTGTGTTGTGTTTTTACCCTCCACCGAAGAGTGGATGGTATATTACATTTGTCATTCCGTTTGCAACATCACGAAATATTGATTGGAGCCTATTTAAAGATCCATTGGTCGTCGTAATATTCAATGACGATCTAGCCATGTCCGTCAGTCCGACCGTGTGTCTGTGAAAGCGCGATAGGTCTAAAACGAATCAACTCAGAATCCTGAAATTTTGCACGATGATTGTTTATGCTCAAGAGCTGTTTGGGATTGTATATGGGCGACATCGGCCCAGGGAGAAAAAATTGTCCCTTTTAAGGGTCTAATGGTACCTCGTTAAAAAGTACACTTTTGAGTATGTTCTCATCAAATCATAAATTCTTGTGGATTTCCCATGGTTAAATTGTGTTGTGTTAATTGAGATGCCCCAAATACCTCAAGGGCACATTTGCTGGACTTTTTGGCTCATGTGGCGCAAAACGGTCAATATGGACATATGAGTACTCAAATTAAAGCTACTTTTTTTACCAATTCAAATATAGAGTAGTTTTGAAGTTTTGGCTTAGATTAGGGACAGACGCATGTGCCAAAACGCTTTAATAGCCTGGCAGATCTTAGTAATTTTGTAGTATTGGCTTAGATTAGGGGCAGACGCATGTGCCAAAACGACCAAAAAAATATCTTTTCTTGTTTGCTTTATGAGCATGGCAAAACTTAACCCCCTAACCGCAAGACTATCTCAAGGAGGTTTTCGATTTTTTGGCTTCATAGCTGTATTAAAAAAATGTTTCGATTTACAGTAGAAAAAGCTGTCATTAGACAAAACTTTTCTACATTTCTTACTGTTTGAAACTGTAAAAATGTTCAATGCAGCAATGGAACCCAAAAATCGTGATCGTCTTGACACTGTCTTGTCGGTTAGAGGATTAACAACGTTTTTACTTGTTTAGCTTAATTTTTCTTTCTAATCGGTTTTAGCTGGTCATCATATATAAATCTATACCAAATTTTATGCTTTCGTTAAGCTTTTAAAACTCTGTATGTGGTTCCAACAGAGCGTCGACAGTTTCTCCAAAAAATCACATTTATTGTAATTTTTTTTAAAATATTTTGTCTTTCAATCATTAAATTTCTTCTCTCGTCGTTCTGATTTGATTACCCTTTATTTAAGTACAAGTCTTAAAGCTTTCAATTAGTTTTTAAAAATACTTCAGGTTCAAACTTCAAGACTTCGCTTGATTCTACACATGGTGGGCCAAAACTTACCATAAGGGTTAACAATTTTAATAACTTTTTCGTTTATTTTTTTTTTTCTCAGATTATATGATGGAATATTATGGAAATTTTTTACACTAAGTATGAAAAATAATGTCACTTAAATGACCCCCGTTTTCAGCTTCGCAATGATGTGCCCGTTTTAGAGCATTTTCCATAACATCTTTTAAAATTTGTAGCTGTAGCGTTCGAATTTCTGCAACAATGTTGGCCTTGAGTTGAATGATTGTCTCATGCTTGTTCTCATATACTCGTTAAGCTTTTAAAACTCTGTATGTGGTTCCAACAGAGTGTCGACAGTTTCTCCAAAAAATCACATTTATTGTAATTTTTTTTTTAAAATATTTTGTCTTTCAATCATTAAATTTCTTCTCTCGTCGTTCTGATTTGATTACCCTTTATTTAAGTACAAGTCTTAAAGCTTTCAATTAGTTTTTAAAAATACTTCAGGTTCAAACTTCAAGACTTCGCTTGATTCTACACATGGTGGGCCAAAACTTACCATAAGGGTTAACAATTTTAATAACTTTTTCGTTTATTTATTTTTTTTCTCAGATTATATGATGGAATATTATGGAAATTTTTTACACTAGGTATGAAAAATAATTTCACTTAAATGACCCCCGTTTTCAGCTTCGCAATGATGTGCCCGTTTTAGAGCATTTTCCATAACATCTTTCAAAATTTGTAGCTGTAGCGTTCGAATTTCTGCAACAATGTTGGCCTTAAGTTGAAGGATTGTCTCATGCTTGTTCACATATACTGGCCCCTTCAAATAACTTCAAACAAAAGAGTCGGGTGCTGACAAATCTGGTGATAGCGCTTGCCAAATAATTTCGAATTTATGGAAATTATGCGCTCTTCAAAAATTTTACTTAAAAGTGCCATTGTGTGTCGAGCAGAGTGGGCAGTGGCCCCGTCCTACTGAAACCATATCTCAGGTCTGTTTTTAAGAGCAGGACGTACAAAATGTTCTTTCATAAACTGATACTGCTCTCCATTTAGGGTTACAGCACTTCCATCTTCATTCTCGAAGAAGTAAGGCCTATTGATATTTGCAGATGTGATCCCACACCACCTTCTGCACACCTAATGCGGTGCAATTGGCGTTGATGAATGGCTTTTGGATTTTCAGAACCCCAGAAGCTACAGTTCTGCTTATTAACAAAGCCATTTAAATGAAAACGAGCTTCATCACTCATGCGTTTGCTTTAAAATAATTTATTGCTGATTTAAATAATAAACTTATTTTATTCTGGTTCTTTGTTCAGTTGTGAATCTCTCTATTATTTATTCTTCAGGTGTGATATCACTCGATCTAGGCGGCCAACTCACCTGTCCAAAACGTGAAAATATCTGTTTTTCGAAATGACCTCTCAATAGATCCATTGTTTGAGCAGCTATTGGGCAAGTGGCACTGTCCTCTTGAAACCAAGTGTCGTCAAGATTACGGGCTTCAGGTAGCATAAAGATCGGTATCATGGCGCGATAGCGAGCCCCATTTACGGTTACGTTCCGGCCATCATCATTTTTGAAAAAAATATGCACCGATGATTCCACCAGCACGAAACTGCGGTTTTCTCTGGGTATAATGGCACCTCTTGAACCTCTTCCTGTTGCGCTTCAGTCCAAATGCGGCAATTTTGTTTATTGACTTTGCCGTTGAGCCAGAAAAGGGCCTCATCACTGACCAAAATTTTGGTCGATAACAGCGGATCTTCCCATTTCTCATTTCCATAATTCAGTTGCACAATTTGGAGACTTTGTTGCGGTGTTAGTCTTTCTATGATAAAATGGCAAGCAATACTGAAAAGAAAAAAAAAAGTTTAACGCAACTCACGCGTAAACCCTGAAAAACCCCTATGGGAAAAATACCTCTAGATGAATTACCCTATATAGTCTGAAAAAATATATAAACGAAAAAGTTATTAAATTTTTAAACCCCATAGTAATTTGGCCCATCCTGTACTAGCGATGGAACGCTTGAAGTTGTAAAGGAACATTTTGGCGATAAAGAGTCTTCTCACGCAGAGGGTTCTACAATTGTCCGTCGAAGCTTCATTCTGTAGAGCTACATTAAATCCATAGTTTAAGCTTGCAAGCCAACTAAATTGGATAAGCTCGAGTTTACTATTCGAGTTGCTATTGCAGGAATATCGACGGTTATTGCATTAAATTCACAAATATGGTTCAGACCGCATAAAGTCCTTAGTCTGTTTTTGTTTTAATCCCTCAATGCTATTATATTTAAAACATAATGGCATAAAACTTGCTTTAATATAAAGCCACAAGCAATTTGATATCTGACACTGTTTTGGTTTAATTCAAATCTATTTTACTATCGTTCTTAACTAGTCACCCTGCATTAAAGAACAAGTCTATATACTTATACTATAAGTCTATACTTAAGCTGTTTATTTTTAGTTTCTAAATTTTATGATATTCCAAATATAATGGCATTAGACTAGCTTTAATATAAAGCCACAATCAACTAGATACCATACACTGTTTTGATTTAATTAAAATTTCTTTTACTATCGTTCTTAAATGGTCACCCTGCATTAAAGAACAAGTCTATATACAAAAGCCTTGTCGGTTAGAGGATTAACAACGTTTTTACTTGTTTAGCTTAATTTTTCTTTCTAATCGGTTTTAGCTGGTCATCATATATAAATCTATACCAAATTTTATGCTTTCGTTAAGCTTTTAAAACTCTGTATGTGGTTCCAACAGAGCGTCGACAGTTTCTCCAAAAAATCACATTTATTGTAATTTTTTTTAAAATATTTTGTCTTTCAATCATTAAATTTCTTCTCTCGTCGTTCTGATTTGATTACCCTTTATTTAAGTACAAGTCTTAAAGCTTTCAATTAGTTTTTAAAAATACTTCAGGTTCAAACTTCAAGACTTCGCTTGATTCTACACATGGTGGGCCAAAACTTACCATAAGGGTTAACAATTTTAATAACTTTTTCGTTTATTTTTTTTTTTCTCAGATTATATGATGGAATATTATGGAAATTTTTTACACTAAGTATGAAAAATAATGTCACTTAAATGACCCCCGTTTTCAGCTTCGCAATGATGTGCCCGTTTTAGAGCATTTTCCATAACATCTTTTAAAATTTGTAGCTGTAGCGTTCGAATTTCTGCAACAATGTTGGCCTTGAGTTGAATGATTGTCTCATGCTTGTTCTCATATACTCGTTAAGCTTTTAAAACTCTGTATGTGGTTCCAACAGAGTGTCGACAGTTTCTCCAAAAAATCACATTTATTGTAATTTTTTTTTTAAAATATTTTGTCTTTCAATCATTAAATTTCTTCTCTCGTCGTTCTGATTTGATTACCCTTTATTTAAGTACAAGTCTTAAAGCTTTCAATTAGTTTTTAAAAATACTTCAGGTTCAAACTTCAAGACTTCGCTTGATTCTACACATGGTGGGCCAAAACTTACCATAAGGGTTAACAATTTTAATAACTTTTTCGTTTATTTATTTTTTTTCTCAGATTATATGATGGAATATTATGGAAATTTTTTACACTAGGTATGAAAAATAATTTCACTTAAATGACCCCCGTTTTCAGCTTCGCAATGATGTGCCCGTTTTAGAGCATTTTCCATAACATCTTTCAAAATTTGTAGCTGTAGCGTTCGAATTTCTGCAACAATGTTGGCCTTAAGTTGAAGGATTGTCTCATGCTTGTTCACATATACTGGCCCCTTCAAATAACTTCAAACAAAAGAGTCGGGTGCTGACAAATCTGGTGATAGCGCTTGCCAAATAATTTCGAATTTATGGAAATTATGCGCTCTTCAAAAATTTTACTTAAAAGTGCCATTGTGTGTCGAGCAGAGTGGGCAGTGGCCCCGTCCTACTGAAACCATATCTCAGGTCTGTTTTTAAGAGCAGGACGTACAAAATGTTCTTTCATAAACTGATACTGCTCTCCATTTAGGGTTACAGCACTTCCATCTTCATTCTCGAAGAAGTAAGGCCTATTGATATTTGCAGATGTGATCCCACACCACCTTCTGCACACCTAATGCGGTGCAATTGGCGTTGATGAATGGCTTTTGGATTTTCAGAACCCCAGAAGCTACAGTTCTGCTTATTAACAAAGCCATTTAAATGAAAACGAGCTTCATCACTCATGCGTTTGCTTTAAAATAATTTATTGCTGATTTAAATAATAAACTTATTTTATTCTGGTTCTTTGTTCAGTTGTGAATCTCTCTATTATTTATTCTTCAGGTGTGATATCACTCGATCTAGGCGGCCAACTCACCTGTCCAAAACGTGAAAATATCTGTTTTTCGAAATGACCTCTCAATAGATCCATTGTTTGAGCAGCTATTGGGCAAGTGGCACTGTCCTCTTGAAACCAAGTGTCGTCAAGATTACGGGCTTCAGGTAGCATAAAGATCGGTATCATGGCGCGATAGCGAGCCCCATTTACGGTTACGTTCCGGCCATCATCATTTTTGAAAAAAATATGCACCGATGATTCCACCAGCACGAAACTGCGGTTTTCTCTGGGTATAATGGCACCTCTTGAACCTCTTCCTGTTGCGCTTCAGTCCAAATGCGGCAATTTTGTTTATTGACTTTGCCGTTGAGCCAGAAAAGGGCCTCATCACTGACCAAAATTTTGGTCGATAACAGCGGATCTTCCCATTTCTCATTTCCATAATTCAGTTGCACAATTTGGAGACTTTGTTGCGGTGTTAGTCTTTCTATGATAAAATGGCAAGCAATACTGAAAAGAAAAAAAAAAGTTTAACGCAACTCACGCGTAAACCCTGAAAAACCCCTATGGGAAAAATACCTCTAGATGAATTACCCTATATAGTCTGAAAAAATATATAAACGAAAAAGTTATTAAATTTTTAAACCCCATAGTAATTTGGCCCATCCTGTACTAGCGATGGAACGCTTGAAGTTGTAAAGGAACATTTTGGCGATAAAGAGTCTTCTCACGCAGAGGGTTCTACAATTGTCCGTCGAAGCTTCATTCTGTAGAGCTACATTAAATCCATAGTTTAAGCTTGCAAGCCAACTAAATTGGATAAGCTCGAGTTTACTATTCGAGTTGCTATTGCAGGAATATCGACGGTTATTGCATTAAATTCACAAATATGGTTCAGACCGCATAAAGTCCTTAGTCTGTTTTTGTTTTAATCCCTCAATGCTATTATATTTAAAACATAATGGCATAAAACTTGCTTTAATATAAAGCCACAAGCAATTTGATATCTGACACTGTTTTGGTTTAATTCAAATCTATTTTACTATCGTTCTTAACTAGTCACCCTGCATTAAAGAACAAGTCTATATACTTATACTATAAGTCTATACTTAAGCTGTTTATTTTTAGTTTCTAAATTTTATGATATTCCAAATATAATGGCATTAGACTAGCTTTAATATAAAGCCACAATCAACTAGATACCATACACTGTTTTGATTTAATTAAAATTTCTTTTACTATCGTTCTTAAATGGTCACCCTGCATTAAAGAACAAGTCTATATACAAAAGCCCCCCACCAAAAAACCCAAAAAATTAGCTACCGTTCAGCTTTCAAAATACTTCATGTCATCACTCGGTTCTTGTTTGTTTTGAAAGATTTAGATCATGCCAAGATGCAGAGTCCAGCTAATTGTGGATAATTTTTTCGAAAAAAAATTTTGGTTTTTTTTCTCATTTAAAAATCTCCTCCGGGAAATTAAAAAAAAACGAAAATTAAACATGATGACTCCATAAGCCATAAAGGTAATTAGGCAGCAATGCAAGTCGATCACA